>JARVGV010000474.1:8731771-8742594 GCA_031762435.1 Hypsolebias longignatus
GTCTCTCTTGTAAATGAGTCCTCGCGGCTCAATGAGATTAACCTGCCTAAATAAAGGTTGAATGAATGAAAAATTTGATCTAATTACGGCCCACACACACAAATGCAATTTGTTTTGTTGAACTGTAAACATATTTATGCTCTAATTTGCGTTTATTTTACAGAACCAGTCCAAATTAGAGGGGTCAAGAAGAGAAGCCATCCTGCTGTCCAAAATGAAGCATCCTAATATCGTGGCCTTCAGGGAGGCATTTGAAGGTGATCTCCCTCACAGTACACTTTAAAACCTGTTACAGGATATGTTGGGAGATACAGTTGTGATTGTTTGAGCTGTTGAATAGGAAATGTGATTGTTGATGTTCAGCCGATGGCCTCCTGTGCATTGTAATGGAGTTCTGCAGCGGCGGAGATCTGCTTCAGAGGATCCAGCGACAGAAAAACACCCAGTTCACTGTTGAGAATGTAGGTGGTGAATACCTGCAGCTGATTGGTCTGTTTTCTGTCCACGGTTTGTTCAGTATTTGTTTTTAAACAAGTTTTTTTTTTTCTTTTTTTTCTTCTTTTGGGGCCAGATCTTGAAGTGGTTTGCTCAGATGTGTGCAGGTGCGCAGCATATCCACGATAAGAGAGTTCTGCACAGAGATTTGAAGTCCAAGGTACAGTGACATTAAGGTATTGTAGTAAATTATTGTTTTTTCTGTTGTTTTTATGCTATAAATGGTACTAATACGCAAGTAGTGAATCACCGTCACAGTGGGACTGCTGATTCAGCGGTCGCATCTTTTACTTTTGTACACTTTGTGCCATTTTACCCATTCGTATATTCTATTCAAACATTTGTTTTATTCAGAAGATGGGTGCTATGACTTTAATACTTATTAAAAATATTTACTTTAAATTGGGGTAAATGTTTAAATGAGGAACAGTTCTATTCTGAAGCTGTTAGACTCATAAATCCCTAATCAGACAAATCACTGTAATGCCACTTTAACTGGAGATATGACACTTTGTCTGTGCTGCTGATTATCCACGCTGCTGATTTCTTACCCATAAGCTGCTGTATTCATACCCATCCGCTCAAAACAGACTCATGTTCAGGGTGCTGTTTAATACACTGTAGTATACAGTACAGTATTATGTTTTTAGTGTTTAGTATATATCTTAGATCCTTGTATACTATATTTTTGGGTGTAACTGGAATGTTGAGTAAATAATTTTTTTCTACCTCATGCACCACATGTGATGCGAATGACAATAAAGTCACCTTAAACTTTAATCATAGACATTTCCTGTTAAAATACACTGAGATCTTCTTACCTCCCAAAAACTTTGTGCTTGTTCAAATATACTGTACTTCAGTATACTTTGACTAATTTTACTCAGATTGTACTACTAGTATTATAGCTAGTTGTGCTAGTTTTAATATTGCTTATGCTAATTTCACTACAGCTCATTATACTAATGATAAGACTACTAATTCTAATACTAATTAATTACTGTACTTTGAAAAAGTCCACTCACACTTTGTCAAAGGCCAGGGAGTAAAACATTTTATCAAGATTAGCAGTGGTAAATCATTCCACAGTTTTAGACCTGCAACAGAGAAGGCCCTGAAGCGCTACTAATGCTAATTCTTCTACTTTTAATTCTAATGCTATTGCTATTCCTCTATTGCTAATGGCAATGCTACTGATGCTGTTTCTAATAATGCTAGTTCGATTGGCTGCGGCTGTGGGAGCGCGCGGGTGGACTTTAACAAGAATTTAACAAGATTAACGCTTGCCATATTGCTTGAGCTCCCTCTAGTGTCTGAAAATGGTAATGTTCAATATTTTCCATGTCAGAATGAATGAAATTGTCAGATCTCAACCAAAAATTGGTTTATAAATATGGGGGGAAACGTATATAGGTCGCGTTAGTGTGTAAGTCGCAGGACTTTATTTATGCAAATTTATGCAAAAAGGTGCAACCTATACAATGAAAAATACTGTAATTAGTGGAA
The DNA here is from genome assembly GCA_031762435.1 of Hypsolebias longignatus. Lineage (NCBI taxonomy): Eukaryota > Metazoa > Chordata > Actinopteri > Cyprinodontiformes > Rivulidae > Hypsolebias > Hypsolebias longignatus. Next base: position 8,733,773 of record JARVGV010000474.1, read on the forward strand.
GTGCTGTACCACTAAAAGGAGTGGAGTGCAGTACATGATCTCTCCCTTATACAAATCTTTTGGGCCATAGTTTGCTACTCTTGTGCTTGCGCCTCATATTAAATTGCCTCTTCTGTCTCTTTCCCTCACCCAGAACATTTTCCTGACGGATGATGGTTTGGTGAAGCTCGGGGACTTTGGCTCCGCATGTGTTCTGAACAGGTGCTGCTGTCGGAGAGAACATTTCTTTGAACAGTCCCTCAGTGCTGTGTTTTTCTGTGGCGTTGCTTTAACGTTGACTGTGAATTTGTCGCAGCTCAAAGGCTTACGCTCAGGCGTATGTCGGGACGCCGTATTATGTGGCGCCAGAAATCTGGGACAACAAGTCGTACAACAACAAAAGGTACGTTGCAACGTCTGTAGACTGATTCTTCCACTTGTTAATCAAACTGTACCTGGATGAAAATAAACTAATAGATCAGATAATGTGTTTTCAGTTAAAGTAAATATAAAATAGTGCTCTAATGAGACGTACACGTAGGAAATGGTAATTGTTTATTTTTGCTGTTTGAAAACTAAATGTTTTGTGACCTAGATATAACTTCAGTCTGCTACAGCTTACTTGGAGAAAAAGCTTCCTTCCTTTTTGAACCCGAAGGATGCTGTGCCTGTCATTTTCAAAAATAATTTAAAGCATGTTCGTTGAAATATTCCAGCTTCTAATCCTACACAGTCACAGATAGACTTGTAATTCTAACTTTCACTGGTACAAATATAAAAACAGACTCTAACTTGTCCCCAGGTATGAGTGAGAGTGGATGGTTGTCTTGTTAGTATCTACGTGGCCCTGTGATGGACTGGAGACCTGTCCAGTTGTACACTGCTACCCTGAACAGGTCCCATTCATTCAGGTTTACTGTGGATGGATGGATGGATGGATGGATGGATGGATGGATGGATGGATGGATGGATGGATGGATGAGTGGGTTGGTTGGTGGCTGGAGGATGGATGGACAAGTGGGTAGGTGAGTGTGTTGATGGATGGATAGAGTAATGGATGGGTTGGTGGATGGATGAGTGGGTGGGTAGATGGATGAGTGGGTGGATGGATGGATGGGCTTGATTGATTGATTGATTGATTATACCCAAACAACATGATCACACAGTCTTGAGTCATTTCACTATCTTTTATTAATTCGTAACATCTGTTCTTTACAGTCATACTGTAGAAACCAGTCGTGTTACCAGCCAGGGCCTGTGTGTGTGTGTTTGTGTGTGTGCTTGCGTGCGTGTGTGTGTGTAGATTTTCCATCTTACTTGTGTGTTGTTTCCTTCAGCCTAAAACGTTTTGTTGGGATCAAATAAAACATTTAAGAGGTGAGGTCGTGTCATTGCACAGTTACAAACTCTTCTTCAAACTTTTTTAGAGCTTCACACTTGCTCCTCTGTGACCAACTCTTCACTTCTGACTGTCTGAATGTTAATAAATCCATGAGCCGTGTGGAGCGCTTCAGTCTGAGTTCGCTCAGCGGTGATGATGTGACATGGAGTTTGTATTTCTTTAACTTGGTCAGTGCACGATGACTAACTGCTTCTGTCCTTGTGTGTTCTGCAGTGATGTGTGGTCGCTGGGCTGCGTCCTCTACGAGCTCTGCACCCTGCGACACCCGGTACTTCCCCTCCTCCCTACCTCTGCCCGCTGTACCACCGGTTTAACGTGGGGGCGGTTTATTTAGTTTATTTGTTCAACCACGATTCGTAACAAAAGTCATCTCAGGGCATTATAAAGAAGAAAAACAAGTCCAAATCAGGCGCAGTGGTTAGACGGTGGGCTTGTGATCGGAAGATCACCGGTTCAAACCCCGGTACCGACAACATCATTCGCACCACTCTGGGCCCCTGAGCAAGGCCCTTAACCCCCACCATCTGCCCCCTAACAGGTCTCTCTTGAAAATGAGTTCTCGTGGCTCAATGAGACTACCTGGATAAATAAAGGGTAAATGTAAAAAATTAAAAATATGAGGGTAGGAAAGTAGCTCGACCGGTAAACAGAGAGCTTCACCTTATAGCTCACCACTTCACCACTATGGACCGGCACAAAGTCAGCAATTCAGCAGACACTGCACCAGTTCGTCTGTCCATCTCATGGTCCATTCTTTCCTCACTCGTGAACAAAACGCCAAGATACTTGAACTCCTCCACTTGAGGCAGAACCTCACCTTCGACCCAAAGACAGCAATCCACCCATTGCCAAATGGGGACAATGGCCTCAGCTTTAGAGATGCTGATTCTCATCCCAGCTGCTTCACACTTAGCTAAGAACCACTTGAGTGAGGGCTGGAGATCACGGCACAACGGCACCAACAGGACCACATCATCTGCAAATAGCAGAGATCGAATCCTGAGGCCACCGAAGCGGACTCCCTCCACCCCTTCACTGCACAGAGAAATTCTGTCCATAAAAGTTACGAACAGAATGGGTGACGACAGACAGAACTGGCAGAGTCCAACTTCCATGTTGAAGTGGTCTGATTTACTGCTGGGAATGTGAAAAGAACTATCACAATGCATGTATAGAGACTGAATGGCCCATAGCAGTGTACCCACAATTCCATACGGAGCACCACCAACAGTGTACCAGTTGAATGCCTTCTCCAAATCCACAAAGCACATGTAGACTGTAAGAGCAAACTCCCATGACCCTTCAAGGACTCTAGTGAGGGTAAAGGAAAGTCGGAACGTTTCAGTGGAATATATATGGGGCTGGTTACGTATGACGCAAAGTGTTATTACTTACATAACCTCTATTCTGAGTTTGTAAGTCCTTTCAGTATCACCAATGTTTTCTGTGAAAAAAACAAACAAAAAAAAAAAAAAAAACAAAGCATTTAAAGTACTTTTCTTCGTCTAAAAAAAAAAAAAAAAAAAAATCAAAACAGACTAACATAACCAAATCCAAGGATAAACAACTTAAAAAACAAGAAGCAGCAGAAGTTTTAAAGAAGGGGCATAATTACCTTTTGAAAGGTTCAGTTTCAGATCAAACATCTCACAGTCACTCACTTGTTCTGAAGGCATAGCGTAATACAACGACATCATCTATCAAACAAACAATATGGATTAAATAATTGTTATGGCTTCAAAGACCTCTTCTTTTTAGTTACACACTTATTTAAGGTTCCATAAATTACATAATTTTTAAAACTTTAAATGTAGACCACCAATAAACAAGATTTCAAGTTTCCAGTCTAAATTGATCTTAATGGCACAGCTGCTGCCAATATCATCCACCTTGTGGCAGAAGTAATGAAAACTATACACATATTGCCTCGAGGACTCATTTACAAGACAGACCTGATTTCATCAAAGAATGATGACAACAATGGACAAGAGCGACAATAGACAATCATAAGAGAGACATACAGATTTTTTTTAACAAGTTAAAAAGATGTCAAAGTAGCAAAACAGATAGATTATAAGGCAAATGTAGAAAACTAAAAACAGGAACATGTCTGCATTAGTAATCTTTTTCTTAAGATTAAAATTTGAACCAAGTATCGCCACAAATGTTTACATGAGATTTTACACACGCCTCAAGCTTCCCAGATCTGTAGAAGAAACAAAATAGTTTGCGCTGGGGCCAAAAATAATAATTTTGTTTTCTCCTCATTACAATTTAAAAAGTTTAAAAGCCAGTTAAGCTTTTACTTCAGTGAGGCAATCAAACAGTGTTTTTATTGAGACAGAATTATTTTATTGTTGCTTGCTTTTAACAAAATGTGCAACATAAGTTACTTTTTGTTTGTTTAAATAAAAGAAAGAAAAAGCAATGTGTGTGTTGCATTTATAATCACACTACTGTGTTAATATACTGTACATTATATTCTGCTTTCATTCTAACAATATTGCACAACAGGCTGTATAATTATTCATCAGATTACTGTGAAAGCCACTGATTGATAAATAAGTTCCAGGTAGGCCTGTCACAATAACCAATAAATCAATTAATCGCTTGATAAATAAAATTATCAACCTCATTTTCATTTATCGGTTTTATCGTTTCTTCATGTCTCTCTTTCTACTGAAGACACTGGATGACAAAAGGCTCAACTCCGGCGCTCTTCACTGACCACTCCCTTTCTCTTTAAAATCCATTTTAATGATCCAAAATCGCATTTTTGGATTGTTAAAAGAAGCTAAGCTAAGAGCTAAGCTAACAGGCCGACCCCATGAAAAAAATTATGTTTTGTCTTAGCTCCAAAATTCATGGTTGAAACCCGTGCCTGCATGTAAAAAGTAGTTTGTCTCTGCAAAAAGAAGCTGAGCACTTGTTTAATGATTTTTTTTATTGGAAGCGTTGTGTGACAAAGGCTATGCTAAAGTGCTCAAACCACACAGAGCGTCCGCCATTTTGAGAACCAGAAAAAAAGGAGAGACAGCCCATATGTCACTTCAAGGGGCCTCCCTCCCATTTTAAAAGAGACACACTGCTGGCTCCCTCACTACCCATCCTTTGGTTCAAACAGTCTTATACTGCCATCTGGTGGTTGAAAAAATGTGCTAAACTCAAAATTAACCAACATTTCTTCTTAAATTTGACAACAGTTACTAATTATTGTCAAATTTCAAACAATATTATCGTTTATTGGAATAATTTCTGAGACAATTAATTGACCAGTAAAATTTGTTATCTTGATAGGTCTAGTTCCAGGTGAGAATAAGTGAGCCACAACATTGGAAAAGATGATAACAGATTATCAAAATGATCAAAACTTGTTAGCCTGTGCAAGTGGACTAATGTTCAGACAAAAAGGGCCAGAAAGTTTTGTTGAGCTTTGACCTAGAAATATTTTGTTTTGCTCTCGATGAACCTTGGAGGAAAACGAAGCTTCTTATGGATTTGAAAGATGTTACAACTGTACACAAGAGATGATAAATGACCAAATCAAAGTTATACTTACATTAAACACGACTTCTCCTGTTCCTGTTGCAGTCACCGTTATGTTCTGGTTGATACTGTTTAACTGTTGAGTTTTTAAATGGAAAAAGTTGTTTGCTGGCTGATACAATGACATCAACATTCCACCACAATAGTTATAGCATCAGCCATAACTAATGAACAATAAAGCAGCTAACAGTGATTTTGATAACACTTCACAATAAGGTACACACATTTTGATTAACTACTACTAATGGGTAGTTACTAAGGAAACTAAAGAGGAACGAATCAGGAGCTAATGCATAATAAAATCAGTAATCACTAGGAAACAGGTTTTTGACAATGACGAGCTGTGACCTCAGTGGTGCGTGGTTTATTCAAAACTCACATGGAGAATTTCTCTGTTTCTGTGGTAACAAACCAGTAGTCCCCCAATAAGGTTCGGCTGTGTGTTTCCCAGTAAGTACTGGTTAACTATCTATTAGCTCCTGATTTGTTCCTCCTTGGTGTTCTTGGTAACTACCCATTAGTTCATGATTAGTTCCTCTTCAATACAAGGTAACTAACCATTACAGTAGTACCCCAATTAGGCTTTTCTGTGTGTTCCCCAGTAAGTACTGCTTAACTACCCATTAGCTCCTGATTTGTTCCTCTTTGTTTTTATTGGTAACTACCCATTAGTTCTTGATTAGTTCCTCTTCATTTACAAGGTAACTAACCAGTAGTCCCCTAATAAGGCTTGGCTGTGTGTTCCCCAGTAAGAACTGGTTAACCACCCCTTAGCTCCTGATTTGTTCCTTAGGCATTCCCTAGTAGTTAAGCAAATTTTGTGTAACTTATTGTGAAATGTTACCATTATTTTTATTGGAAAAAATCCAAACATTTGTGCATAATTTTTATGTAATGTCCTAATACAATCATTACAGTGAAATTCTGCTAGTGTTTTCAGAGCGCGTATTACTATAGTTTTATAAAAACCTTGTTTTTACACATGTGCTTACATTGGAAGTTTTTGCAGAAAAGTGAGTTTTCCTGTTAAAGTTGAACTTGGTAATGTCTGCCTTTCCTTCTACAAGTATGTCCACATTCATATCGTATGGTGGTTCCTTCACATTGTAGCAGTACTCTGCTACTGCCTGGTACACCATAATAGTAGCCTGAAGAAAGAGATGTAATCCACACATTAAGATATTAATATCTGGCTACAGAAAAGCTGCCTTAAATAGTTTTATTTTTGATGCATTGCTGTGTTAGAGCAAGAACTTTACCTGAGTTGATCCGTAACCTCCACCCTCCTGCTGCTGTTGGCTGAGCCATCTTACGACTGGTTTAGCTTCTTCAAAAGCCTTTAGCAACAACAGCAAAGACAAAGTAAAGTTTCTTCAGTGACAGTTGTCGGAATGTGTTTTGTTTCACAAAAGTTTTTGGAATTTTCTGAAACTAAAAAAGGGCATTTTTAGGATTTACAATCCAAACTGTGTCTAGTATGAACGGCCTATCATTCCTTGAAGAAACACATTTTTCCCACCGCTTTGGACGCAGAAAGATATTCTGCGCTCTATTAAAAACAGAGTATGTGTTGGAAATGACTCTTATCTACCATCACACCAAATTTTAGTTCAATGTAAAGTTGACTGAAAAGTAACCATTTTTGTTTAACTAACTGTGGTAGACATCTTCAATTTAGTTGATTCTGACTTGAATGCCAGTTCTAAATTGCAAATCCGCATTTTCATGGTGGAGAGTAACAATTATTTGCAGGGTTGCATCAGTTGATGACAAAAACATTACAGTAATTTCAAGGACTCAGTGACTTCCAAAATAGATTTGGAATATATATAAATATATATTCTTCCATCCCTCAAGAATAATGAAACTGAGATCTTCATTTTACTTTTGTGTATCAGAAAAGGTGAAGGAATTTCTCACCTGGGCCTTGAGAAGTGCAAGAAGTGCATAAGCTGTGGCCTCTAGAGTGTAAATCAGTTCATTACGTACAGACCAGTGAGTTCGATCTGTAAAAGAAGTCCACACACACATTTTCACCTGGTAGTATTTGTAACAATTTTCTCAAGAAAACACACATTTTCTCTGTATAATTATATATGTTTGTATCCAAGTATCTAAAACTGATTTAATGGGGTTTCAGTTAGGCAATATAATTCTGTAAAACCTTGGGAAGCAAATTGAAAGAGAACCGCCTTGTTCAGTTTATTTTCATTTGCCAGAGCATATGACGTCATTGCTATAGCATAAGGGTTGGTGATGCTGAGCAGACGCTTCTCCAGGTAGGCTACTGCTTTGGCTATGGTGTGTGGCAGACTCTGTACAGAAAACAAAAAACAACATTAAAGAATAAAATTAACAATAATTCCTAAGAAGCAGGTGAAAAACAACAATCCAGGTCTCAGGTGTTTGATAGTTGAGGCAGCTTATCATGAAACTAGAAGTGTATGTCTGTTCCACTTTTGTAAAAAAAAACAAAAAAAAAAAAACAAACAAAAAATATATATATACAGTATACAGTATACTGTATATATATATTTCAACATCACAGCTCAATTTCTCAAATAAAATGTATAGCAATGATACAAACTGCAGATACAAGGTTGTAATATTGTATAAGCAAATAAATAAATAGAAGATTAATTTAAACTAAGAAGGTAAACCAAATCTGTCTAAACAATCATAAAATAGTTAGCAGTGAAAATGTTTATTTGTAGATGGCTCACTTACACTAACTGTGCCAGAACAGATAGTTCTTGATTCCTGCATGGCAATCAGGCAAAAAGCAGTCATGGAAGCATCTGAGTCTACACCCCCCACATCTCCCTACATGCCCCCCCCCCACACACACACACACACACGCGCACGCACACACACACACACACACACACACAGAGAGGTTGTATTAAATCTGTTTGATTTAATTCTTACTTATTTCAGACCACTTTAGAAACATTTTTTATGAAGATGACTTCACTTACAATCATGTTTTTATCCCACATTTCTCCAATTTCTACAAATGCACCATCAGGTTGCTGTGTTTTGAGAATAAGGAATTTCAAGGCCCCACATATCACACTGTGATCAATCGACACATAATTATAGGCCATGGCGAACACCTTTGCAACAAATGCTGTCAGCCTTATTTGTAGAGAAAGAAGAACAATAAAAAAAGTTTAATTTTTTAAAATTGTTATAAAGTGACAAAGTACATTTGTTACCGATTTTCTACAATAAAAAGCATTCAAAAAAACGTTCAGTACAAAATAAATAAATAAATAAAAAGCATGGAAAAATGTTAAATTTTTATGGCTCACCAGGTTGTGCTTTTTTCTAAGTGATAGATAGCAAAAGATCCATCTTTCTTTTGATAACTAAGTTGATTGTCATAGCCTGCACAAATACAAACCCAAAAACCTTTCTTCTTATAGCCATTCATTATTCTAACACATTCAAGATAATAATTTAAGATACTGTACAAATCTAATCAGATGTCTGTAGTATTTTTTTATTTTTTTTTTGTTAAACCACAACTATGTACTGGTTAAGAGATCCGTACAACTTACCTCGTCTTATGTGTTTTATAGCTTCGTTGCGTTTGTCAAAGCCCACAATTTCCCATTGGTTGGCTTTGTCCAAATATCTGGCAGCAATGACAGGGAGGGTCATGTTTGCTGCATTCTGTTCTCCACAGCCCGTGGGCTCTTTAATTAGAGTTCCCACAGACTTTCCAGTAATGGCATTATCTAACAATGGACTCATCTGCTCAATTCCTGCATATACAATTAAAACATAGTTTATTCAGTAAGATATTATTTTGCAATATTCCATCCATCCATCCATCCATCCATCCATCCATCCATCCATCCATCCATCCATCCATCCATCCATCCATCCA
>JARVGV010000474.1:8806873-8819947 GCA_031762435.1 Hypsolebias longignatus
AGATGTTGTGGAAGGACCTGAAGCAGCAGTTAATGTGAGGAAACCAGCAACATCCAGAGTTGAAGCTGTTCTGTACAAAGGAATGGGCTAAAATTCCTCCAAGCGGTGAGCAAGACTGATCAACAGTTACCAGAAATGTTTAGTTGTAGTTATTGCTGCACTGGGGGGTGGGGGTGGGTGGGGTAAGAGGAGCATTGAAAGCAAAGGTTCACATACTTTTACCACTCACAAATATGTAATATTGGATCATTTCCCTGAGTAAATAAATGACCAAGTATAATATTTTGTCTCATTTGTTTAACTGGGTTCTCTACTTTTAAGACTTGTGTGAAAATCTGATGATGTTTTAGGTCATATTTATGCAGAAACATAGAAGATTATAAAGACTTCACAAACAATCAAGCACCGCTGTAATTTGACAAACAAATGTGGCATTCTGAGTGTTTTATTATTATACAACTAAATGAATGTGAAATAAATAAAATAACTCCTGTATATAAATTTGAATTCCAGTAAAAATTAACTTTATTCAGAATCACATCATATGTTGTTCCTAAAATAGAAGTGCATAATAGTCAAACAGATTCCTCTTTTATAAAGTGTGTTTGCTGATTAAGATGCAGAAGTTTACTAAGTTGAATTTAAGGAATGTAAATTTTTAATTAAAATTGTTATACAGCTTATATACAGGCCTAAGTTATGAGAAGTCGCTGAGCAGTGGGCCTCAAATCTCATTCTGGGTGAGAGTGCACACTGTCACCTGATATGAACAGGCAAAACAGCCTAGGAATAGATGGTTCTAAATTTAACATAAAGGACAGATAAAGCAAACTACTGGTACAATTATTCCTTGTTTTAGTTAACACTATTTAATGTTTTTTTAAATTCCATGAATATATTTTCTGGTTTAGACATTTCAAATCATTTTTAGCATTTTAGTCATAAGCCAACAAAATCCTGATTTTTTTTTTTCCCTTAAAAAAAATTAAAAATAAAATAAAACAGAGCTTTAACTATCGTACAATAGTCTTTTAAATCAATAGTTATTAAAAGTATTTAAATGTGGCTGATCATGATGCTGAGTAAATGAGAAAAACTTAAATTAAGGTATAGTGTATGTATTCTGTAACAAACATACATACAGCCATTTTTTTCTATGCAGACACACATCAATGAACATATCAGAGGTGATATAGGGTTCAGGGCCTTGCAAAGGTATGCTTCAATATGTCAACTTGAGAATTTAGAAATGGACCCATCAACCTTTTATTTTATTTATTAACCTTTATTTAACCAGGCAAATCCCATTGAGATCACAGATCTCTTTTGCAAGGGAGGCCTGGGTCTGAAGGCAGCCTCACATGCGTGTTTTTGGTCTGTGGGAGGAAACCGGAGTACCTGGAGAAAATCAATGCAAGCACAAGAAGAACATGTAAACTCCACACAGAAAGACCCCAGGTCCAACCGGGGAACCCAAGACCTTCTTGCTGTGAGGCAACAGTGCTAACCACTGACCCATCATGCTGCCTGCCTGCTTTTGGTTACCAAACAACTCTTCCACACAATCCTCACATCTGATGATTAGAACCAGACTAAAATAATTTTAAAGTCCACATTGTTTAAGTTTTTGCCGGGCATCATCAACCACAACAACAACAACACAATTTTGAGAACTGGATATGTTGTCAATATTTTAACAATTCAAGCAATTCATATGCAAGTCTTCTTTTCACTGGTTTTTGGACTTCATCCCTTTGATCTGAACTTCTGGACCCCAACAACGAACCAATAAACCTTAGTGGACAAAGTAAGCTTACCTGCAGGGTTAAAGAGGGTGTAATATTTATGCAAGTTGCTGGTGTGTGTAACGTGGGTACGTTCTGTTACTCACTGTCTCACCTGAAACCGCTACTATGATATACTGGGGCGAGGTCTGTCCATTACTCTTCTGAACTGCAGTTTGCTGCATATTGTAAGACTGTGTGGGAGTTGTTAGGACCACTGGCTTCTGGCTCTGGGTCTGGGTGGGTGGCGCTTGAGAACAAAGTGCATCCTGTCCCGTTTTAGAGGCCACGGCTGCTTGGTTCGCTGATGAAATTGTTCCAGAGGCTGGTGAGACCTCGGACAGGAAGTGTGCGGTCTTGACAGATGAGGGTGTGGTGACAGCAGGTGTTGCCATGGTTACTGTGCCGGCCTGCTGAGGCTGAAGGTCCTCAGAGTATCCACAAGTTGCCATGGTGACCAGTGCGTTCAGGCACTAGATCTGTGGATAAAAGAGACAGAATTCATTAAAGAAAGTGCTTTGAACAAGCACTGAAACACACAATGTTGTGTTATTATCTCTAAACTCTGGACAGTTTGAGCAAACAGACTTTGTGTGTGTGTGTGTGTGTGTGTGTGTGTGTGTGCGTGCGTGTGTGCGTGTACTGTAACATAAACTAGAGAAGGAAGCAGGCTTTTGTCTGAGATGAAGCAGTGGTCAAAAGCCTTTTCCTGTTTGGTCTACAATATGAAAGTGTAATCTTTCTCTTGACAAACAAATCTATGCTATTGTGTTTAGAAGTTTAAACATATTTAGAGGCCAGGAACAATAGCTGAGGTGAATTAAAAACAAAATCTCAGGTAATCCTTGAAAAAACATTTGACCATTAGTCAGGTTGTACAACTTGGTGAAAAGTTTATACATATACAGTATATAATATAAGTCAAGCCAATGACAGTAAGAACTTCAATCCAGACCTATTCAACCAGTGGTCCACGGACCAGATATGGCCCTGTTAAAAATTATTTTGGCTCCCACAAAGCTGCCAGAATCCCAAACTGATTTATCTTAATATAAGCTGTATATATATGCAATACACAGAGCTACTTCTATACCTTGAGTTATTAAACTAGTAGAAGTCTGCCTCTGTTAAACAGACAATATTTGGTAAACCAATCGGTGAGAAAACATGTGCACCTTTAAGTAGGTGTTTAATTGACCCATCCATCTGACCTGCGCGATGCAGTACAAACCGAACACAACAGCAGAAGTGACACTAATTCAACTCACAACAAGCATCAAGATGCATCTTTTAAAGCTAAATTGATGGATAATAGATTTAGACTTTGACAATTCCAAAGCAAATGGACAAGTATTTTGTTCACTTTATCAACAGCAATCATTATTTAATGATGTTGAGAAATAACAGAGCTGGAGACATTTAGGCCAAACCTTAAAAGCGACATTATATGTGATCTCATGTAATATCGCAAGAAGTCACACAAGTGTTGGCTGTGACCCTCAGTTACTACAACAATAAGTGTATCTTATATGGAAACTGACAAAGCTGCAACCTTTTGTGTTTTCTAAGATCAATTGGCTGTAGAGGCCATCTTGAAATGACCTGGTTTCAAAAGTTAATCAGTTGTAAATGTACATGATTGGGGTCATTGAACAAACGCACTCCATCATGGACAACCTATCCCACCCCCTTCATGACACCCAACAAAGGCAGGGAAGCTCCTATTCCAACAGTTTCCCTCAACACTGCTGCAACACAGACTACAGAAATAATTCCTGTCGATTGTAATTTCACTTTATAACAGCTCATTTCTGACTGAAAGATTATCACCAATAAATTTATGCCTGCACATAACTACTGTAAAAATGTTTTTATGACCAATAAACAGTACCGGTACTCCACAATCACTGCACAGTACTACAGTACATATGTTATGTGTAACCTGCCATCACTGTGCTACTTGTTTTAATCTGCACTCATTGATCACTATTTATTATCATGATTGTTTAATACTCAATTTTGAATCTGTCTGATGTAGTGACAAACCAATTTTCCATAGATCAATATTTTTTTCTACTCTAGACAGCAGACACAGTTGACTAACAGCTAATTGCGACATTTAAAACAAAAATTTTGCACACAGTTGACTAACAGCTAATTGCGACATTTAAAACAAAAATTTTGCACAATTTGTTAGAATATGTGTTGAGATGAAAAATATCAAATTTTGAGACAATTTAGGATCAGTTGGCCGTGACAGCATTCTTGAATTTGTCTGAATCAAAAAGTTAATTAGCTGTAGATCTGCAGTCATTGATTCAAACTAGCCCTGGGGTTCATGAGATATTTTAATAAACAGACACGCACATCCGCGTCATTGGCCAAAACATATTCGATTTGACGCGACGGACAACAGTTATTGCCTGTGGCCCTCAAACACCTAGTAATTTTTAAATATGGCCCACTTGTAACTGAATAGCCCTGCTTTAGCACTTCCTATTTGGCGAAGAGCCACTCCTGAGTAAACCAACGCTGCCACAAGAGCCTGCGGTAGGTGTTGTGCTGAAAAACGCTCCCTTGCTGTAAAGCGCACCCGGTCGCACGAAACCGGAGGAAGTTTGTTTCGCAACAGACAAACGTGGCACACGGGCTTGTGCTTTAAGAAAACAAATATCTACAACTATCTACTTAGGATATCTACATATACGATTTTCCGGGGAAGAGACATGTGCAAATCCTGTCCCCATCAAAATAAAACAGCGTAATGAACAGAGGTTCTTTCATCGCGGGGTTACTTTTTTCGATACAACACATTCACCACGCACTCGACTTTAGAGCGACTTGACGAATTCAATGTCACACCAGAAACTTTTTCGAAGTTAAACATTATTAAAACAACGCACTGAACTTGTATAGCTCGTATTAAAACTCAGACACACTTAAAATGCGTGAGCGTTTTTATGTGCGTACATGCGTTGTGTGTTTTTTTTTTTTTTTTTGACAGCTTTGAAAAGTGAGTTCAGATACTGTACGTAGTAGCCTTCCTTGCTAGCAGCTGACGTCGAGTTGTGACGTTAAAACGAGCTAGCTTCTTATAAATTAGTTCATAAATATAGCGCCGCTCTCGGATAACCAATCACGCCTAGTTGTATTTTTGTGGTAACCGAAATTGCAAATAACCAACTTGAACACTTTGGCAGACAGAGCTCTTTAAAAAGTAAGATTGGCAGTACAACCCCTCCGCCATCTTGTGCTCTTATCAAAGATCTGACATCGCCATAACAACGGTCGGTTTGGAAAGAAGCTAGCAACCACTTCATCACCCGACAGGCTCGACCGAGTCCACGTTAACAATTGCCACTGCGCACAAACACACGTTAATAATTTACAAAACAAAACAACAAATTTTGAGACGTTTTACTTTTCACCTTTATGTCCCAGTATTGTCCTTAATAGTCGTTAAAGTTTATTCCCTTAGAGCTCGCTTGTTGTTGTTGACTCCGGTTGCTTGGCTCTTGTCGCCAGGACTACCGTGACTATGGCGCCTATCCTTCACCGGGGCAACTGTTGCTACCCTCCACTTATTGCACCGCCCACTGCTAAGCGCTGATTGGGTAAAACTGGGGGTGGTCGTGATGTCATAAAAATTTTGGATTGCTGATTGGTTGGTAGCTCATGTCTGTCATTTCCACCAACCTAATTTTTATTTTTTGCTTGAAGGGACACTTAAATGGAAATTTTTTTAATAGCAGAGATTAGCTAAATATTTAAATATTTTAGTCCCTTTAATATACTCACATATAAATGAATAAATAATAAATATAGTTAATGTGTTTATTTCTACATTTTGTGGACATAAATTACTTGCTGCACAAGTTGTTTTTAACCTTTATGGACTTGAGAGTACTCTTCCCATGTCAGTTTATAATGATTTCAGTTAGGATGGTGTCTACAGTCATTCTGTAAAACATAACAGGAATTTAGGATATAAATTTGACTGTTTTGCATGGCCTTAATCCATCATTACCTTTACCCGATTCTTCCTTTTTTTAAGTAAAAGCATTGCTCAAATTGTGCAATACTCAGAATTTCTTGTCAGTTTGTAGACAGTGTGTATTGTAATATCTCTTAAGTGTCCTGTGAGTGTGACAACATCATCTTGCATCCTAGTTTCCCTTATTGTGACTGGATAGTGATCTCCACCCAATGCTCAGCAGAGCAGATACAGTGACTGTGCTGGTGACACCTGCCACAAATGAAATGATGCAAAGGACTGAAAGGCCACCAAAATGTCAGAGGTGATTAGATTGCCAAGTGTTTTGCTGGCCTTACCTCTAGTATCATACTCTACTTGATCACAACCTTTTCTTGTCTTCTGGGCATTGTTGCACCCAAAGGTCTCCAGTCTTATCTTTGGGTTTGACGAAACGTGGAGGTGACACGAGTGTCCATCTTTAAGTTTCTGAAGCCTATAAAAGGTGAGATGGTCTGTCCAAATTTGACCATAAGCCACAGAGACGTCTATTGTGGAACCATGTGGAAAGCAACACTCTTGACCTTGAGTTTGTTGGTGGCGCTGGTGCACAAGACGCAGTGCAACGACGGTCATTCCTCTTTCTATGGGGTGAAACTGTGTGGAAGAGAGTTCATACGGGCTGTAATCTTTACATGTGGTGGATCTCGCTGGAGGAGAAGCGGAGACTCGGGTAAGACTATGACAAAAATGCAAACCAGTTTATTTTTGTGATATATTCAAACCAAATTGCTATTTTCCCTTTTTGTGATTGCCGTAGCTCTCATCAAAGAGGAGACCCTTGATTCATGGAACAATCCAATTTCTCAACTTTCTGGCGAGTTGGATCCAGATAAATCCCAATCATGGAAAGATAAAATGTTGGAAATGGCTGCTGGGTTCAGCCGTCCAGTCTCAGAGGAGGTGCTGGAGGCTCTTCAGAGCGTAGATAGGAAAGGACGGGACGTTGTGGTTGGACTGTCCAGTGCTTGCTGCAAGTGGGGCTGCAGCAAGAGTGAAATCAGCTCTCTGTGCTGAACCACAGAGTTCTGCCATCTCTTGTAACATTTCTTTGTCTTTACATGTCTTTTGTAAATTCCAAATTAATGCAAGTGGCTTTGCTTCAAAATGTGTTGCTGTGACTGTGATTTAATAAAGTACTGAGTACTGTAGTTGGTTTATTAGTATTTATTCATTTAAATGTACACAACAAAAATATTTTGTGCAGTTAAATTTGCTTCCGTGCTGTGTGTTTCACAAACTGAGCTGTCATAAAACTAAACTACGAAAACAATAAAACTAGCAAAAAAAATAAATAAATTATGTAAACACACACACAAACCTAATACAAAATAAAAACAAGAAAGTACAAAAAAAAAAAAAAAACCCTAGAGAAGTTGCATTTTCTGCAAAAAATGCATTTTGGCTAAATTACTGTCGAACCGCGACATTCTAGTCCCAAGTCAGCTGCTCAACCTATGCCCCATCTTGGGTATTTACTTCTCCACCTCCTCCACTTCTTCTGTTGTTGTATGACCGTCTGATGAAGAGGATGCTGAGGGTTGTCTATAATGTTCTTCATTTTATGAAGAATCCTTCTTTGTACAATTTACTTTAAACTCACTGCAACTTTGGACCTGTATAGCTGTTAGCTTCTCAGTCTGGTCTGAATTCAATTGTATATTTCCAAACTGAAAAAAATATATATTTTTTGTTTTTGTTTGTTATAATCATTTATAGGCTTAACTCTTTACTTTTTGATCGTCCTATAGTTAGGGTTGGGTTGGGTTGAGCTTTACATGCCAATTTGTAATGCCAGAAAAATTTGAATAAAGCAGATGTGATTTCCTGCATTTTGGGGGTATGTCAACGAGTTGTTGAACGTCTAAATTTTCCTACATTTGTAAACACTCCTCTTCTGTCAAGCATCCTACACCCCTCCCAACCTTACTTGACGGTTCTGAGCCAACACTGTCCCTGCTCATTGTTGTCTGACTCCACATGTGAAACCTCCAGGTGCCTCTTCCGTCTGTTCAACTTCTATCGTTCATTTAACCTTTATGTATACAGGTCAGTCCCATTGAGCCTCGGGGACTCATTTACAAGAGAGACCTGTGGGCAGCTCAGCACTCACCACCACCATTCTTTTAGGGGCAGAGGTTATTTTAAGGGTAGAAGCGGAAATGCTACTTGAAGGGGCAGCTCGTATGCTCAAGGCAGTTCAAGGCAGTCATATTTGTTCGCAACTTTATTATTTTTAAGCCTGAGAGTTACCGGATCCAAGCTAACAGTTGCCAGAACGCATCCTATCTGAATAAGAGAGATCCCGGATCCTGTTCCGGCAGGATCCCGCTCAAATTAAGCCCTGGAACTATCCCTTAGTTATGCTGCTATAGGCTTATACTGCTGGAGGACAAACTGACCACATTTCCGCACTCTGCTTCTGTCTTTACTTGCTCTACTCTACCTGTTTTGTACTGTATTTGTAATTATTTATACCTTAACGTTTTTTTGTCTTTCTTCCAATAGGGAGTACACCTGAACCTGCCATTCTCTTTGTTTTGTTTTTTCCTTCCTGTCCTCTCAAACCCCAGCCGGTCGAAGCAGATGGCCGCTCGTCCTGAGCCTGGTTCTGTAGGTGTCTTCCTGTTAAAAGGGAGTTTATCCTTTCTACTGTTGCTTTTGAGCTTGCTCAGGAGCAATCTGCTAGCATCTTTAAATAACTTTTAATGATTGGCTTGTTTTGTATGTGAATGTTTTTGTTCAGTGCCCTGAGAGAACTTCTCTTGTGACTCGGAGATACAGAAATAAACTGAACTGAATCAACAGTGGAAACACATCTACGCTTTGCTGACTTAAAATGAAAAACAACTTTGGTTGTTTACCGTGACGGCAAAGAACAATCCTGGTTTGAAATATTTTGGAGTTTTTTTGAAACTGATTCTGTAGGGTGATGTGACGATCTGGATACCTCGTATCTCCGCCTCCACCATTTCACTTCCTGTGATGGGAAAATGAACACGTGTACACAAGTGCTGTTTAATTGTTTGCTGTAAAGATGTCACTGAACTAAAAACAGCAGTATATGCAAAATATTCAGTTCACATCCTGATCAATTCTCAGTAGTACTTCTGAACAAGAAAAAATTCAAACAGTTGTTTTAATATACGTAATAGAAATGATGAATAAAAGAACTGAAGTTTAACTCTAATGGAAAAGCTGAGCACCAGTGCCTGTTATTGTTTCTGTTCTCTTTTTCTCCAGAAGAATAGCTTTGTTTCAATTTTTTAAATATACAAGCCTCCTCACGGGATTTTCTTTTTCAGCTTTTGATTTCTTTGACTTTTTAGACCTAAATGATTATAATAATACTTTTGTCACTTTGCTAAACAAACAATCCAAGTTTACTAAAAAATATTGTAATAAACTGGCAAAAATCAGGCAATGCCTGTCTCTCACCGCTCTCTGTCAGCACACTGACAGCCACATATATGGAGGTGCCCACAAGAATATTAATATCTTTAAAAGTCTGAGTGATCTGTTCCCTTTTCAGTTTAACCTGTCCTTCTCCATTTTGGACCTAAAACAACAACAATGAACTGTTAGCCTGATTTTGAGTCAACATGATGCACTCCTAGTAAATTTGAACGGGATAAGTAACTTAGTGCGACTTCTCACCGGCACTCTTGACAGAGAATGAGGGAGGCTCTTCTTCACACCGTTCTCCATAATTCCAAACACAACATAGGCCGTCCCATCAACTTCTTTTCCAAACAGATACCTACAACCAAAAGACATGGACAGTTTAAGGCGATACCACAACAGCAAATAATCTGATCTAAGTACTGAAGTCTGTTTTATGTTGCAGTTCATAAAAAACCTTCACATACGTAGCTTTAATGTTGACAGTAAACTCCGCACTGTCCACGTAGAAGAAGGGCCAATCAGGTAACAGTTTAACTTCAAAACTGGGAAGCACTAAATAAAAAGATAAAATATTTCAATGCTAGTTCCACTAAGCAAAAAGTAATTAAATGAAAAATAGCAGAGATGATAGTGAAGCATTTACCATATTCCTTGACCTCAAACTCTGCAGTGTAGCTTTGCTGTGGGTTGCTTTGGAACTTTGCCACCACTTTCCACTGTCCAGGACTGCACAGAGACACACGTGTGCAAATCAATTAACGGATCAGAACATTGGGATATTATTACAAAAGCTGAGGCAAACACAGGAGTCAGACATCAAATCAATTGTTTATATCTGATGCCAAGAAATGAAGCTTCACATCATCTGAAAGAAAACAGGTACACAAAAGGTCAGGAATTCATCACCTTTTGCTCTTTAGTGTCTGTTGATTAAGTCAATCTTTCTGATTGAAAAAATACAATAAATATATTAATACAGTCAAAACAAATGGCAGATGTGTCATTCCTCTATGATAGTTTGCTTGACAAGAAAAGGTGAAGATCCAGCTAAAGAGATTTCCTGGTCATAAGTTGTATCACCTGGAAATCAAAGTTTTTTAATGTTCGTTGTAAAACTGAATGACACAAAGATTTGATGTATTTTACTGCACATTTATGTAAGTGAGAAAATGTTTCACAATGCTTTGACTTTTATGTACTGGATAATTCAGAAATTCACTTCTTTTGGCTTTTCCCTCTTCAGAGGTCGCCACAGCGAGTCATCCTCCACCGTCTCACTCTGTCCTCACTCCAACTACCTCCATGTCCTCTCTAACTGCATCCATATATCTCCTCTTTGCCTTTTTCCTGGAAGCTTCATTTCTAACATCCTTCTACCAATATACCCACTGTCCCTCCTCTGGACATGTCCAAACCATCTCAGTCTGGTCTCTCTAACTTTATCTCCCAGTAGTTCAACATGTGCTGTACCTCTGATGATTTCATTCCTATTATCCATCCTTTTTACTCCCAAGGAGACCCTCAACATCTTCAACACCACCACATCAAGTTCTTTCTCCTGTCTTCTTGTCAGTGTAACTGTCTCCAAACCACACAACGTAGCTGATCTAACTAAACTTTTATTTTGACTTTTGCTGGCACTATGTCCTCACAAATCACTCCTGAAACTTTTCCCCTTCCACTCCATCCTGCCTGGTCTCTCTGCTTCACCTCTTTACCACACTCCCCATTTTCCTGGACAGTTGACCCAAAGTGCATGTAGTCTTGCCCTTTTGTGACCTCTGATCCTTGTTGTCTGCTTATTCAACCTGCCTCACTCATTTGTACACATAGTCTATCTTGTTATGTTTGACATTCATTCTTCTTCTTTCAAGTGCATAACTCTACATCTCGGTTTTCCAACTTTTCTCTGTTCTCAACACATGTCACAAGGTCATTTGCAAACATCATAGTGCACAGTAATCACTGCCTGACTGTCTCTCCCCAGAGCAAACAAGAAATGGTTCAAAGCCCCGGGAGCTCAATAGCTGCCCACTTCTCCACCTGGGTGTATCCTGGTGGGATGGGTTCAACACAGAGAACCAATTTTGATGACAAATAGCACTTATACTTAAAGCTGATTCTTGATGCTATCCCACCTCACCTTGAAGCTATTTATCACTCCTACAGCACATCCCACCACTGTCCTGCTGTCCTCAAACATGTCCTGTACCAGTCCAACATCCTTCTCTGATGTCCTCATGCAGTACCACACCTCCTCCCACAGCACCCTGTCATATGTTTTTTCCTAAATCTACAAAGACACAGTGGAGTTCTTTCTGACCCTTTCTGTACTTCAGCATCCTCAAAACAAATATGGCATCTGTGGTGCTCTTTCTTGGCATGAAACTGAGACTGCTGCTCACAGTCACCTCTCGTCTAAGTCTAGCTTCCACAACTCTCTCCCAGATCTTCATTGTATGGCTCATCAACTTAATTCTCCTGTAGTTGCTACAAATCTGTGCAATAACCTTGTTCTTAAAAATGGGCACAAGCACACTTCTCCATTCCTTGGGCATTTTCTCATGTTCAAAAAATGTTTTCAGTTGATCTCTACTTTTCTTTCTTTTCCATTGTCTTCATTCATTAGGTTCTCAAAGTACTCCTTCCATTCTTCCCTTCACCCTACTCTCACTTGCTACCACAATAAGCCTAATATGGATCACGTCCTTTCCAGCCTGGTCCCTTTATCAAGTCAGTCAATACAAGCCCCTCTCCTTAATGCCCAACCTCTTGTACAACTCATTTTGTTTTCTCTTTTGCTCTTGCTACCTCCCTCTTTGCCCTATATTCCTGTCTACTCTCTACAGTCCTCTCACTGTCATATTTATTTTGTCTCTTCTTCTGGACAACCCTGCATTTCCCTATTCCACCAACTCCCAAGTACCTGTCTCTCTAATTACTGTTGCTGTAGTAACCCAGTCATCTGGAATTTCTTTCTTACCGAGAGCCTTTAACAGCTCCTCTCTGAATTCCTCACAAACTTTTTTCCTCACATCCCACCATTTGATCTTCTTCTTTGATTTTACTCATTTTCTCTTCTTCACAACAATAGTCATTCTATGCACCACCATCCGATGTTGTCTAGCTACACTCACCCCTACCACAACTTTACAGTCCTAAATCTCCCTCAGGTTACCTAGTCTATACATTATGTAGTCCTTTAACAGTCTGGTGAAGGACAATATGATGTGTCTTGCAAGGTTAAGTCAGGTTCTCTGGAGAAATTCTTGTTTGTTGAAATGTTTCAGCTTTTATCCAAAAATACTTATTCAGTCTGAGACCTTACAAGCTCAGTCTTATAAATAGCACCTTATCATAGTGCATCAATTTGCTGCGGATAGCCAGAACTAGTTGTTCACATGCAAAAGGAGGACCATCAGGCTGATGGTCCTCCTTTTGCATGTAAATAGCTAGTTAACTTGTTGCAAGATCTCAGACTGAAGAAGTCTTTTGGATAAAAAACGAAACATTTCAACAATCAAGAATCCATCCAGAGGACCTGACTTGACCTTGTTAGACTTATCTACCTGGATTACTGAGCATGAATCAGGACACAGCATGGTGTGGTTCTTTCACCAACATGTCCATTTGTGTCTGCTCAAATCATGGCTCTCCTCCCTGGGAATACAGTACAGGTAGTCCTCGAGTTATGGCTCCCCCGACTTACAGCAACTCGGACTTGCAAACGCCTCCCAGTGACGTCATCACACCTCCCACTGACTTTCAATAGCTGCACACAGTGCCATTTCTTTTGTGTGTGGGGTGTTAATACCTTTCCCTTTAAGACCCTGTGGACTCCTCCCCCTCTCT
>JARVGV010000474.1:8887399-8899075 GCA_031762435.1 Hypsolebias longignatus
TAGAAAATAAAACTTTCTTTAATTCTCTTCTTGTGTCCGGTGTCCATGAATATGTTTCACCCTCGCGGGTCGTAACAGTCATCATCACTGCATATCAATCTGGGAAATAATGACTTATTACTGCTATTATCAATGTTAACAATCAATGAATGTATTAATAATTACTGCATTATAAAGCATTTTAACATGTTAATATTACTGATGCTTAAAAAATACAAAAAAGAATGTTGTAAGTTACCATGAATAGTACATTATTGGATGATGCTATAGATATAAGGGTGTAACAAGTTTATACTTCTACTCACTCCTTTTTGAAAGAGTTAATATACTTTACTACTGTCTGTTTTTCTGCTTGCTTTTGTTTTAAATGTATTATTTTTATATAACTTTGTTTATTCTTATTATACTTCGTTCAATAAAGTTAAACAAATAGAGGAAGCCTATTTTTGCTTTTCATGAACTAGCGAAGTTTTGGTAGTATTAAAATCATCTACATATGATGATTTTCTGTTCATTCTTTTTCCACCATGACTTTGCGAACAAACAAACATTTACCTTTTTAAAACAGTCTGCTGGGATATAAATATCAACATTAACACTTCAATTTTTGTTCTCCTTTCGTCAATACCAATTGCACAGTCATGTTGCTTGAACAAATCTTCAGTGGCAAATGATTCAAGGCTCGTTTAATTTTGTTTTTAAACTCTGTTTGCCTTTGGCTGATTATCATGGTGTGGCTTCATTTTCTTAGTTGAATAAAAAGCCAACTTTTAAACGTAAAATTTGTTCCTAACTACATCTACAATAAGTTCTTTAGGTTAAAGGACGCCAATCACATGGCAGACTGATGAATTTATTTCTGTGTGACCACTGCACACAGAGGAAATGACATTAATCCCATTCCTGACATGTTTGATTAATATCACTGAGCTGATTGTATTGTGCTCATAAGGCATGACATGACTTTGCTATATCTGCTCCCTGCCAATAATCTCAGTGTTTGCACAGATGTGAACAGTGTTTTTTCCTCTTCCTTAATGCTGGTGGTTCTGCTAACCTCAAGCAGCCTCCGCCTGTTTTAGGACTTAAGTGCTTTTCACAATAGACCTGTCAAAACTGATGGATCTCAGTCCCACATTGCTCCTCAAGGTGTGTTTGTCCTGATTCCAAAAATAATTTCTTCTGACTTGTGTGGTGCTTGTACACAACTTCCCATCCAGCTTCAGCTCGCAGAAACACCGTTACAAGACAGGGAGGCAGAAACTGGCCCTGAAGATTCGTGTCATAATCCACGCACATGC
The DNA here is from genome assembly GCA_031762435.1 of Hypsolebias longignatus. Taxonomy (NCBI): domain Eukaryota; kingdom Metazoa; phylum Chordata; class Actinopteri; order Cyprinodontiformes; family Rivulidae; genus Hypsolebias; species Hypsolebias longignatus. The sequence goes on from JARVGV010000474.1 coordinate 8,888,701, forward strand.
GCGAAATATCAAATTTTCTCACTCCAGCCACTAAAGGTCAGGAAACTATTGAGGAAAACTAGATTTGGCTTTTAAATATTTATTCAGTCAGTATATTTAATGATTTATTTAATAACGCTGGCCTTTACTTTGAAGATGGAGTTTGGTGAAAAAGGCTGCTCTGTCTTTGTTGAATCATGGCTTTGCTTTTACAGCTTCCATGAGATTAAAGATTTTTGAAAATCAGAATACTTAATCTTTTTTTTTTCTTTTTAATGGAGAGGCACTGGAATACAAGCTGACAAGCAGTCTTGAATGTTTCTTTTGGTTTAGTTTAGTTTTGCTGCAATCATGTAAGAAGAATACACACAAACCTTTGATTAAAATATGCATAAAGTCTAAAAATGCTACACTACAGCATTGCTTCATCTTTGATTTCTTACATTCCAAAGATGAGTTTTTTGACTACCAATACATGTTTTTACTGGCTCTCTGTGAATAATGTTTGTTTTTCCACCATCAACCCTACTAACAAAGCTTTACAAATACACCAGAGTGGGTCAGGTGTATTTGCAATGTCCTTCCTTTGAGTTTCATCCAATATGTGAACAATTTTTATTTTTCTCAGGTTTATCAGATCCTATAGCACATTAACGGGGGTTGTCCAATGCCGATTTCATGAGGGCTCTGTAAATATTTAATGATTTCCTATCTGCTTCCCAGTTATTTCCAACCACTGATTGCTTTTACACTTTGTTTTCAACAATTTCATATGTGATTGCCATGTGTATGAACTGTCTAACCATAAACCCAAATATTTAAAATTATAAACCATTTTAAAAGCTGTCCATATATCTCCTATATTTATCTTTTTATTTGCAATCATGTTAACAGGACTTGCTTACTGACTATTTGAAAACCCATTAAAAAAAAAAAAAAAAAAAGAACATCTCTATTTTAGTGCGGTAATTGCTTTTCCTAATGTGTTTTCCTAATGTTTTTAACGTGAAACCTTTTTACCCCTCATACATATTGCCCCATCTTCAGCATATAATGCAGATTTGATGCATCTGTCAAGGTTTGCAAATATCATTAATCAATGTAAAGAAAAAAAAAAAACCTGGACTAATTACACTGCCTTGCGGAGTGCCACTTAACTTTCCTTTTATGACTACTTTTGGAATGCTTGATATTGATGCATTTAAAAATTTTATTGCCTGATTTTGAATTTAAATTTTTTTTCCAATTAGCTTTAACGCACCATCTTATTATTTCTCCTTGATTGGTATATAGTTATTTATGATTGTGTTAACCGAAAGTGGTCACTCCCTAATGTAGCATCTCCCTTTACACCCAACTCTATTCACAAGATTTGCAAGACGGTGTTAAAATCAATACGAAACTGAATCTTTATTAATATTCTTATATCCTGACCATCATCAAGACAAATCAGCGACTTTTGTCCATTATTTCTTCGATTATGCCATTATTAATCTGTCCTGCTTTACCCCATAGGCTATTATGCACATTGAAATCCACACACCAGATTACTCTTGTAGATTTCCTCAAACCTATCCCTTTCTATATTTTTACATGGGTTATAAAATTTCAATTCTGTTTAAGTTAAAAACTGATATGCTAAAACTTTCATGTTGTTTGGGGTTTTAGTTTCCCTTATTTGTTATTTCATCTTTGATAAATGTAGCACACCCTCCTCCACTACTTCCAGTACAGCACTTCTATCGTTACTTCCTTTACTATATTCATGAATTTTTAACAACTAGAAGAAGTTTTAACCAGGTCTCCTGTACACAAATCACACCAGGAGCTATTTAATTCACATGTATTTTTTTATGGTCTTGTTCACTGGCAATCAAGCATTCCACTGAAGTGAAAACCCATTTTACATAATTTCCTTGAACATTTCTTGTTGTTCCAATAGATTTTGTATGGATCTGGTCTGCTTGTATTGTCTCAAATTTCCTGCTGCTGATTTCCTTTTTATATGATCACTTTTCGTCTTCATTTGGATTATAACATTAACAATATGACATGGACACAACACTTTTCTTTTTCCATTATCATTGAATTTGTGAATAAATGTTCAGCTACTGGTGGGACAGATGCCTCTGGTTACTCTGACTGTTATTTATGCTTTGTGCTGTGTCTGGTTTTTTGTTTTTTTTTTCATTCCTCACATCTTTTGAATCTACTTTTCTCACCCTCTTCAGTGCATATGATACTCATCTTTATTCTCTGGGCTTCTCTGGTTTTCCTCTGAACAACAACCCCTCCCATATGCTGCACTGCGTTCTCCTCCACAGTAACAGCATTTTCACATTTTCCATACTCATGTGGACCTTCACATCTTGCGCACCTTGTTTTTTCCCGTACATTCCTTTGCCATGTGTCCCATTCTGTGACAGATGAAGCACTTGAGAGGATTAATGTATTATCTGACCTGGTACACCATCTGAACACATTCTGGAATTGTATTCTCAAACTGGACAGACATGGTTTCTTTAACTCCATCTCTTACTTTTAATCCTGGTTGCATATTTCTTTTGATTTCTTGTTTAAAGACCCCAATAGTTTAATCTTGAACTTCTGGTATTATTCCTCTTAACCTTGCTAAAGAACCCAGAGTGAATGCTTTAATCCTCCCCCCACTTCCACTAGTGTGGCAATTTTAACATTTTATCTCATTGGTGTTTGTCATGAATAAGTATTCTGTTGTTCATGAGTCTAGCAAACTTAATTTTCCCATTTTCCTCCTTGCCCTAGTTTATTTACTTGGACGTAATCATCCCTTTGTTTAAATTCCACCATTACTTTCTTCTTCCCCAATTAGTTCTACATGTGTTCATTTCCTCACGCTCAAATTTTGTTTTCGTCTTTTTGCTTGTGTCTGTTCTAGACTAACTTTCTTCTTGCTAGCTTCTCTTTCTTTTCCTTTGAGCCCTTTTCATTCTTGATGGTTTTATCATCCGTTTCGTTTGGTTTTCACTATTTCCACCTGAAGTGGAGGCCATAATGCTACAGCTGATGCTTATGCAAACTACCAAACAGTTTCAGCTCTTTCCGTCCTTGAAGAGTCGTTGGACTCCCGGACCTCCTTCCAGCTGAGTTTGGTTGGACAACCTTAAATACTGAGGATCCTCATCAGCAAACAGGAAACAGCTGAGAGAAATTGGCTTTGTCTGCCGCTCAGGAGCTGCAAGAAATTAGTGGAAGAAGAGAAAAAACAAACAAAAAAAACATGATCTAGAAGTTTGGATTTATTTTTGCTCATAACAAGTGATTTAACCCTGACTGATTCAATAAAGAGCTCCTCATTCATCAAACTGCAGGCTGGAAGAAACATGTTGTTTGTGGGAAAACATGATGCTTTATTTGAAATTAATTTGATTATGTGTCTGTATCAAACAAACCTAACGACTGAGGGGATGACGCAGTTTACAGCCCAACAGAATATTTAAACTTGGAGGGATATTGGTTTATATTCACCTTTTAAAGAGAAAATTATGGTCAGGAAAATATTTTGGATGAGTCATATTGCTTAGCCGTAATTTAGTAACTATTTTTTATTTTTATTTAAAAAGCATTTTCAAACAGACTGAGAAGTGAACTAAAGCTGCTAAGGCTAAACAGCTGCATGTCCAATAAAATAAAATAAACCATGTATCAATTAAATGATATAAAGGAACTGAATTATTAAAAACTACAACAGTTGGACTCCGGGGAATTAGGCTATTGGTTAGAATCGCTTGGATTTCAGTGATAGTCGTTCGCATTGACGTAAAAGGATCAAATAAAACACTGCAACACAGTTTTAATCTTAGACAACCCCAACATTTCTTATTTATAGCAGGTATGGAGAACGTGCACAGAGTAAACTTCAAGAACAGTTTGCAGCTTTGTTTTAAGGAGACTGTTTAAACCACAGCGGGAGCTGATTTACAAGGGGATTTATATCCCACTGAGAAACTATCAAGCAACTGACAGATGAGATGTTTAACATTTAATATCTTATTCCACTGTAATGTATTTGATTTGTGAAGGAACTGAGCAGACGTTCATCTAAATGTTATGCAAGCATGATGTTACTGCAGAAGACCAAAGTCAAAGAACATGATGGAGCAAGATTTATTGAAGGGTCCTCCAAACCTGCCAGACTCTTGGCTGTTGGGTTTTACTAAAAAACAAATGCTGTAGTCCATGCAGAACCCCACCCCATAAACTACAGGACCCAAAGGGTTCTTGGGTAATGTTCTGGTTTTTGATTTATCCACTTTGCTCTAACTGGTTTGAGCTCTTTCACCAATTGTAACATAGGTAGTTTTATCTTATTTTGGCTATTACACTTTTTTTTTTTTTTAAACAATACAAACAATTTGTGTGCTGACGGGAGTTTAAAATTTCTGGCATAAAGCCTAAGAAATATAAATATGGTACCTTTTACAAACAGTTAGCAAGAGCTGTGGTTGGAGCAGTCGTCTGCTAATGCAAGATTTGGGGGTTTGATTCCACCAACAGTCACATGTGTCCCTGGGCAAGACACTGAATCCCTCATTGTCTCTGATGTGAATGTGATCAAGCAGGGATTACTCTTCGTATGGATCTAGTAGAGTGCTGTGAGTTGATAAATGAGGGCACAGATTGTACTGTAAAGAACTTTGAGTGTCTTGATAAGATAGAAAAGACGTGCTGTACACAAGTGCAGTCCATTTACCATTTACTGTAATCAGTAAGGATTATAATTTAATTTCATCATAGAGTAGAAATAGTTTTACATTCAAATAGTTGTTCATTTTCATGTTTTGCATCTAATTTATGAATTTTATTAAGTTTATTTTCAATAATTTGACAATTAATCAGGAACATTTACAAAGTACTCAGTAAATAAACTTGCATAAAGCTTAATATAGATGATTAAAAACACCTTGTTTGTTGTCCAAAATATGTATTAAAGTATGTGTTGTTGCTAACTCGTATCCGCTGTCAGACATAGTTAGTTTTGAATGATACATTTTACAGTTTTTGTATTGTGTAATCTTCCATCCTTCCATTCCGTTGTTCTGACGGGTCGCGGGGGCAGCAGCTTGAGCAGGGAGGCCCGGACATCTCTGTCCACAGCCACCTCTTGTAGCTTTTCTGGAAGAAGCCTCTCCCCCGGGGTCTCCTCTCAGAAGCGTCCTTACAAGATGCTCGAACCACCTCAACTGGCTCCTCTCGAAGTGGAGGAGCAGTGGTTCTACTCTGAGTCTCTCCTGTATAACTGAACTTTGCACATATCTCCAAGGGGGGATCCAGCTACCCTGCAGAGGGAACTCATCTCAACTGCGTGTATCCATGGTCATGTTCTTCTGGTCACTACCCAGAGTTCATGACCATAGGTGAGGGTAGGATGACTGACCAGTAAACCAAGAGCTTTGCCTTACAGCTCAGCGCCCTCTTCACCACAACGGACCGGTACAGAGTCTGCAATACTGCAGATGCTGCACCAGTCCGTATGTCAATCTCATGCTCCATTCTTCCCTCACTTGTGAACAAACCCCAAGATACTTGAACTCCTCTACTTGAGGCAGAACCTCATCCTCGACCTGAAGAATGCAATCCACCATTTTCCAGTTGAGGACCGTGGCCTCAGATTTGGAGGTGCTGATTCTCATCCCAGCTGCTTCACACTCGGCTGCAAACCGCTCCAGTGAGAGCTGAAGATCAAGGCACGATGACGCCAACAGGACCACATCATCTACAAACAACAGAAGTAACCCTGAGGCCACTGAATCAGACTCCCACTGCCTCCTGACTACACTGAGAAGTTCTGTTCATAAAAGTTATGAAGAGAATTGGTGACAACGGGCAGGCCTAGCAGAGTCCAACTCCCACCTTGAGGGGATCTGACTTAATAATGGCAATGTGAACCAAACTCTTGCACCATGGACCGAACAGCCCATAACAATGGGCCCCCAATCTCATACGCAGCGTATCTCGAGTAATATGGTGGAACGCCTTATCCTAGTTTACAAAGCACATGTAGACTGGATGGATAAACTCCCATGACCCCACGAGGACCCTAGTGAGGGTAAAGAGCTGGACCAATGTAAAAATGTCCAGGACAGAACCTGCAATGTGTAATGCAGTGTAATAATCTTGAAGAACTTAAAATGTAACATAAATCCACATTGAGGTTTTAGAAAGCTGTAAATGAGACTGGTTTAGAATGCACAGCATGTATTTATTTTATTTATTTTTTTTTTTTTGGTGGTGCACCTGTCCAAACCTTTTGTCTGATGTATTTTTGCTGCACGCAGAGTCGTCCGCACAGGTTGTGGAAGTCAGGTGATTCCCTGGAGTGGCTCTATGAGGCATTTTGAGTCAATCTCGTCTTCTCTGCCAGCTTCATGCGGCCACGCAGCTGGCTGCCTCCAGGGGGTCACACTCTCTGCTTCATGGAAACGCACAGAAGGGCGGAGAGGCATTTCCTGAGAGTTTTCAGGATCAATCACAAAAAACACACATAATTGGTCATGTGTGTGTGACCGATGCATAATTTATCAGCTTGTAAGTTATTACCTTCTTCACAACAACGTGCATATGAATCATAATAATTTCGTGCTGCAGTGCTCTTCAGAGAAAACTCACCTAATATTCAGTCAGCTGATTGGCCATGCACACAGACATTATGAACTAAAGAGGCATTATTTGCGTGTGTGTGTGCAGAGAATAATGTATCTGCTGTGCACAAATCTTAGACATGCCTTTTTTTTTTTTAACCAATTCTCAACATGTCATTTGTAAGATGATATATTTTACTTTAAGATGACTAATTTGAAATCCATACCTGTCACTATGCTGAGGAATGGCTATTTATAAAAAGTCGTACATGCAGACCTTTTCTTTGCTGATAATTAATTTTAATTGGATCCACAGAGACTTGAGACAACCGGCTTTCAAACAGAACTTCACTTTTCTCACTAACATCATGTTCATTAGACTCCAACTTCAAGATTTTCAATTTATAACAGAATAGTTTCAATTAAGCTTATTATTTTCAGTAACAAGGAGTTTTTTTCTCTTTTCCTCCAAATGATATTTTTACTGTTTCTGATTTGGGACCAGCTTCACTGAGCAACGATACAAAACGACCACCTTTATAGTTTTTTTTTTTCCTTCAGTATTTACAATGTACAGTTCACATTTGAAGATCCAATATATGAATTTCCATTCTTGTTCAAAAATTCACTTTGCAGTTTCTCCATGAAAATCCATGTCAGTTCATAAATCACAAAATAAAATAAAAAATAGTTCTAAAAGGGAGTGGTGGCGCAGAGGTTAGAGAAGGTGGGTCTGTGATAGGAATTTCACCGGTACAGCTCCCGGTACCGACAACATCAAAATGAGGGTGGGAAAGGTGAAGCACCCACACCTGCCTCCACCCTCATTTACCCCACTCTGGGCCCTTGAGCAAGGCTCTTAACCCCCACCATCTGCTCCCCTGGGTACCGTAGATCGCAGCTTTCTGCTCCACACAGAGGACTGTGGTAGTCTTGTGGTCTGTGGTTGTGTCAGGAAGGACAGCCAGCGTAAAAACAATTGCCAAGTCTTCGTGCGAACCCTACTCCTAACCCTAAAGTAAATAAAAAATAATCTATAAATGTTTACAACCTTTTGTTGCCTCTGTCCACACTGTGCTCAGAAACATGTTTAGGCTGCCTTCAGACCCAGGCCTCACTTACAAAAGAGATCTGTGATCTCATCATGATTTCCTGGTTAAAAACAGGTTAAAATTGGAAAAAAAAAAAAAAAAAAAAATCTCAAAATCACATTTTCTTTACTAAGATTGATCTATTATGTTTACTATGATCTGCTGTGAATTAAATTTGAGGTCATGAGGTCTGAAAATTGTAGCTTTTATAAAATTGTATTTACAGTACATGATGCCCAACGTCCCAACTTCTTCAGACTTAGGTTTGTATAGTCACGTTTATCTTACAACTGAATTCTCCCTATACTGAAACGCTCTAAGACAATGAAATACAACAAAGCTAGTAAACTAATCTACACTTTTTAAAAGTACATCTATTATATGTTGTCCAAGCCAGCTGGAAGTTAACACAAGCATTGCTGATGCTCCCCCTCCAGAGTCAGCACTAATGATTCTAAAACTCAAAGAGTTATGAACAGGAGCTCGTCTAGTCTGCTTGGTCAAGTTTTTGTGTCCTCGTAAAATCTTTACCCATTTTTTGTCTTTAACAAGGACGTTCCTTTTGTTGCATTTGAAAATTTGTGAGAAACAATCATGATTCACTTGTGCTGTTAGTCTTTGCTTTGCTTTTGTTTCAGCTGTTTCTATGTATCTGCTGCAACTGAACAGGTACAAAGTACAGGTAGTCCTCGGTTTACGAACGAGATTCGTCCGAGCTCTGCAGCTTCACACGGTCCAAACTGTTTACAGGAAGGTTCTGTTAGAATGTAACTTCATACATTTGGAGCCAGAAAAAGAGTTAATAACTTACTGAAAGCTGTTTCTCTGCAGTGTTCATCCATCCAAAACTAGCTGGGCCTGTTAGCATTAGCTACGCTATTAGCCGGTCTTCGGTGTGAAGGCAGCCTGCTATTAATTTTAGCTACCTTGTGCGTCCCACAGCACAGTCCGTTCTTCGGTGCAAACGCAGCCTGCTGCTAGTTGGAGCTAGCTGGAGCGTCCAATAGCAGAGTCCGGTCTTCGGTCCGAACGCAGCCTGCTGCTAGTTGGAGCTAGCTCGTGCGATAGCAGCTGTACTATTCCTCCGCCGTGACAAACAGAGCTGCTAAGGTTGCAGCTAACGCCTTTCAGCCGACAATAACTTCACCTGTTATGGTCTCAGCAAAGCTGAAAGGCCCTTTATATGATAACCTTTCCATCTGACCTTCGAAGTATAACATCTGAGCATTGTGTCTATTTCTTCCTAAAAGGGAGGATTTGTCCTACAGTCTCAAAGTGTGAGAAAGAACCACCTATAGTTCCTCAAGGTCTCTTTGGTAGTAGTGAATTTATGAAACAACATTGCCATCACACGGTAGATTTTTTTTTTTTTAACTATTTAATTTTCTGAGTTCTCCTGGACAAAACTGAATATTTTGCTGTAAAACTGCTATGAAATAACTTGTTTCCTTCTTTTTCAGCTCAGTACTCAGCTTAATAATGCAGTAGATGTGAAAAAAAAAACTGGTAATCAGAAGTTTCAACTGTTGTTTTCACAAGTTCTAAGGAAAATGTTTACGGATGAGTCAAACTGCTTAAATATATTTTTAAATAAAATAAATAAAAATAAAAGTCTTAAATGTTCAGCTGTTATACTGAGTATTTACCAAAGTAGAGTAAATTAACATTTATTCTTAATGTTGTTGGTAAAGTTCAAATGGAGCAGTAACCTGAAATAAAGGTCCAACCTTTCTGTCTTGATTGGGTCAACCAGCAATATTGATAACGCCCTCTAAATCAGATAAATTTATTCTGATGTTTAGTTTTGGTCAGTCTTGGGGAAGCTTTGGAAGAAGAAAGATCAAGCAATCAACAATTATTCCAGAAGAAAAGAAGTTCTATGCAGAAAAAGAGATGTGTTCCAGAGATTTGTCTCCTGTTTCAAGGAAGCACCAATAGGTTCCTTGTCACCAGAAGGAGAAAACAGAGCCCTCCGGAAGCATGAACTGACCCATCAGGGGCCGTTAACTATCGACTACAGATTTCAGCTGATGTCCAGTGACGAGGGGTATCCCACCTTCGACACTCAAATCAACACAAGAGAGTCCCCGGTAACCCTCGGGCGGTTGAACTATAACTTGAAATCGGTAGGAAAAGATGCTCATTCTCTGCTGGTGTCTGGTGCTCAAGATAAGAAACTGTCCAGTCTAAGTAAAATTCATCATTATTAATTAAAATTATTTTTTTTCCTAAACTGACAAATCACATCTAGTCAAACACTTCCTTTAGTTAACTCTATAGATGATAATTTACTCTGCTTTGGAACCACATTAAAGTTTAGAAGATAATCCCATAACCTCTTCTTGCATTGTCAAGTTAAAGCCATTATTCATTCTTCAGCTGTACTCATCATTTTGATCACTTATATTTACCAATATCGATAATAAACTTTACAAAATTGTACTTTGATCCATGCGTTTTATTATATATGATATTTGAATTTAATACAGAAATAACTCACTAGAACATGTAAACTTGAGACTGATTTTATACTTTTCTTGCTTAAAAACCGGAAAGCAAGTGGTGCCCCTTTCAGAATAAATTACTAATCAAAATTCAGCATCTGAGGACCCCTTCCTCTACATAAAAAAAAAAAAAAAAAAAAAAAAAAAAAAAAAAAAAAAAAAAAAAAAAAAAAAAAAAAAA
>JARVGV010000474.1:9024782-9046573 GCA_031762435.1 Hypsolebias longignatus
AACATGAACGAAGGTTCCTGCATTTCCCATACAAAAAATACCAACACCAAAAAAAACTTGTTTTCACTTCTTTCCTTTTTTTTTTTTTGCACTTCTGTTTGATAAGATTCACACACTTGCTAGAAAATATGTTTTTCAACCTTTGAAACATTTTGGTCATAAACAAAAACACTTGAGTTTGAGGGAATGGAGAGCAAACATAATGACTTAAAATGGAAGAGAACTGTGCTGGTATCGCCCTGACGTCAGCGACAGTATCGATACTTGGATCGATCTGCACACCTGCCTGGTCAAACATACAGGTATATGTGGATCACTTGGCACACCTTTCCTGAAAGTACATTATTATTAATTCAACCACACTCATATCGATCCGATACCCATGTGCGTATCGATATTTGGACAGGCGCGCGCATTTTAACCAACGGCAAAACAAACCAAGAAACAAGCTGCAGTATCGATCCCGTTGCGGCTAGAGGTGGTATCGATAACACGTATCGATCTCAGCCCCTCCGCCGTCAGTCTGGACTCGGAACCGGCCCATGTGTTCATCAGACCCTCAGGGGGGTCAGTAGGCCTGGACCTGGTTGGGGATGAGCTGGCAGCCGCTGCTCACGTGGTTCAGGACCTTCTGCTTGAGCTGGGCCACCTGCTCCCTGAGGACGCTGGCCGTGGAGGCCAGCTCCGTGTTCTGGCTCTTCAGGCTCTTCACCTTCTCCTCCAGACGGGAGATCCGCTCCAGCTTCCTCTTGCGGCACTTGGAGGCTGCGATCCGGTTCCGCAGCTTCTTCCTCTCGGCCTTGATGCGCTCCTGGTTGTCCATGTCTATGGGGGACAGGGGGGGACTGTCTCCGAAGCTCTGCATGTCCGGGACGGTCTGCGGCTCGTCCTTCACGCCGGGCTGCTGGAGCCGGGCCAGACCCGCCTGCTGGCTCAGGGGGGGGAAGGGGGTGGTGTCCGTGTAGTTCATGGAGGTGTAGCCGTTCAGGGAGGTGTAGACAGGCAGGTCCGGGGGCTGCAGCCCGGCAGAGCCGGACCCGGCTGCTCCGAGCAGGTCCACGGCCTCGCTCAGCTGGTTCTGCTTGTGGAGGTCCTCCAGAGCCTTCACGAACCCCTCTGCGAACTCCTGCTCGTCGCTGGCGGACTTCGGGTGCAGGAAGTGGGGGTTCGGGATGTTGCTGGCGCCTCCCAGACCACTGGACTGGACTATGAGGCGCTCCAGGTCCGGTGGGGTCAGTTTAAGGAGCCCCAGGTCCAGCGAGTTTAAAAGTCCGCCCGTGTCCCGGAGCGAGCCGGACTTGAGCTCGGAGTTCTGGTCCGGGTTCAGACTGCTCTCCTTCTTCATCATCTTGTGTTTCAGGTCAGACCCTCAGAGGGTTCGGCGGGTCCGGGTTAAAGCTGGTTTTCATCCGACACCCTCATGAGGGAGTGTGGGGCGTCAAGAACCAACATTCACATCAGAGCAGGAAGAAACACACGGTCCGTGATGAGTCTCAGGTCCAGATCCCGTTCTTGACTCTCCTCTCAGTCGGACCTGGTGCTCCTGGGTCGGGGGTTCGGACTCGCTCTCCTCTCCAGACGCAGCCCCACCACACTCCTCCGGCCTCCCAGCCCCAAAACTTCCATTATGTCACCCCGGAGCGCGCAGATTGGACCGGGAGGATCCGGCCTTCCGGGTCTATTTGAATAAAAGGCTGAGCCGCTCCTGGTTGCCATGGAGACGAGGCGTAAACTCTAAACAGCGCAATGCATTGTGGTCTGACGTCATGGCAGAAAAAACCCGGCGCTGCCAGGAGAAAGCAGGGCGGGGAAGAAGTTAGAGCCGAGGAAAATGTTCCTACAGCCCAAACAAAGGCTCTGACTGTAGAACAGAACAGAACAGAATAGAATAGAATAGAATAGAATAGAATAGAATAGAATAGAATAGAATAGAATAGAACAGAACAGAATAGAACATAACAGAATAGAATAGAACAGAATAGAATAGAACAGAATAGAATAGAATAGAACAGAATAGAATAGAACAGAATAGAACAGAACAGAATAGAATTGAACAGAATAGAATAGAACATAACAGAACAGAATAGAATAGAATAGAATAGAACAGAATAGAACAGAATAGAATAGAACAGAATAGAATAGAACAGAATAGAATAGAATAGAACAGAACAGAATAGAATAGAACAGAATAGAATAGAATCACAGCTCAGTTATCTGTTTATGACCTGAAGTCTCAGTCTTTAGTTCTCACATCTTGTTTCTTTTAGTCCAATAATGTTGCTTGTGTTTGTGTGAGCTCTTTTCTACGTCTGTCAGCAAAATATCTCATGAGAATGGGTTTGAATGAGATCGTTCCCACAGAATGGGTTTTAATTAAACGTTTACCAGTAAGTAACAAACTTTTCGAGTCAGCCCAGTTCAACGTGGCCTCCAGACTCAGCTGAGCTCATAAAACACAACAACAGCAGAACTCTGTCAGTTTGACAGAAATTTGATGTGGAGCTGAGAGTCGTTCCCAGCATGCTCTGAACCAGGGGCGGAGCTAGAGGGGTGGCCTATGCTACCCCCTGGCCACCCCAGTTGATTGACAAGTCACTGCATGAGTCATTGAAAGACACAACATCTGTTGTTAGGATGACCTCACTTAACCCTGTTATGTGGTTATCTACCTGCATGATTGAGTTTACAAACCTTTATCTGTTGTTAGGGCCTTATGCCCCTAGTGGTCAGAATTAGTAGTGCAGAGAACTCCAAGCACTCCAGAACATTCACCGTAAACAAGTTGATTAATCTACTTTAATCTAATCAGAATACAGTGTGACCACAGCCAGTCTGTATAAAACCACCCCACAATGCAGTTCTTTATAATAAATGTTGTAAATTATGTAACTACTCAGATTGATGTCAGTTGTTTTGTGTGCTTTTCAACAATTTAGACCATTTTAAATTAAATTTGTTCACTCAATGAGAGGCTGACCCCCTGAGCATATTGTGTTACTTCCTGTTTTCTCTTCTGATAATAAAGTACTGTACATTTTATTCTACAGTTATTGTCCACCCAACTCAAATCTATTCATACAACACATTTATAAAGAACATGCATGTCTTTAGTCTGTGGGAGGAAACCTGAGTATCTGGAGAAAACCCACGGAAGCACAAGAACATGCAAACTTCACTCAGAAAGACCCCAGATCCAACCAGGGATTGAACCCAGGACCTTCTTGCTGTGGGGCAACAGTGCCAACCACTGAGCCATCGTGTTGCCATTTGTTGTCGTGAACAACAAATACCAGAGTCTCGGGGCTACCTCGAACAGCTGGTCCCCTGCAGAGACTTGAATATTTGCAGAAGGGTGGCTGGACCCCCCCCCCCCCCCTCTCAGAGACAGAATGAGAGGCTCAGTTATCCAGGAGAGAGTTGGAGTTGCTGCTCCTCCACATCCACAGGAGCCCAGTGAGGTTGTCCAGGCATCTGGTTAGGATGCCCCCCGGACGTCTCCCTGGGAGGTGCCCAACTAGCAGGAGACTTTGTGAAGATCCAAGATGATCAGTAGGAAAGATGTTGTCTCCTGACTGGTGGCGTTCCTCCTGAAGTTTGTCAGATGTGCTGCACCTTTTCCATCCACACTTTCATGTTATGGTCTACAAAGGAAATCGAACCGGCGACCGTCTGATCACAACATTGCTTCTCTAACCTCTGCTCCACCTCACATCTTCATTTTTATGGTGACATATATGAAGCAGGAGTGAGTGAGGGCAATAAAACTGGGAGCACCAAGTCACGTAACAAGTTACATGTTCAACTATTTTTGACTGTACTCTATTAATCAGCAATGGTGAAATTAATTCTCTGCATTTAAACCCATTGCACATGTGAACACACATGTGAACACACATGTGAACACACATGTGAACACACATGTGAAGCAGAGAACTGCCATCTAGGGTGCCTGGGAGCAGATGGTGAGAGTTAAGGGCCTTGCTCAAGGGCCCAGAGTGAAGGTGGAGGCAGGTGTGTTTCTAGGGATGCACCGATCCACTTTTTTCACTTTCGATACCAATACCGATATCTGCTGTTCGTCATCGATTAATATATTAAAGATACTGATTTGATACAGAAAAACTGTGCTGAATTAACTTAAAACATTTGTTTTTAAACACAAACATGAATGTACTGAATTACAAATTGAAAACTGTGCACGAGTGCAGCACACGTAAACAAACCAAAAGCTTCACAAGCTTGGTCAAACATGTAAAAACAACACAACCTTAATTTGTTCAGTCAATGCGATTATGAGTAACATCCAATGTAAAATAAATAATAAAGAAGCTAAAATAAGGGGGGGGGGGGGTGACAATAGCTTTGCTTGGATGGCAGATATTTAAAATAAACAGCTATCAGCTCCTGTCTATATGGATCGGTCACATTGTCACTGATACCCAGTCAAGATAGAAAAAAACAAATAAATAAAATCAAGACCCCCCCACTGATATTGATACTTACATCGGATCGGTGCATCTCTGTGTTTCAACTTTTCCACCCATATTTTGACATTGTCAATCTGGGGAATTGAACCGAGGACCATCAGAGCACAGGCTCACCCTCTCTAACCTCTGTGCCACCACTCACCCGCTTATTACAACCACTTCATTCACCCTTGAATTATCAACCTCTGCAGCTGAACATGAATTCATACTTACAGGGAATTCTTATCACATTGTTATACTGAATGAGCCTTTTTAAACTTCATTACTAAATAATTAAACAAGAAAATAAACATCAAATCTGAACAACACATATGGAAATGGACTGTACTTATATAGCACCAATCTATTCAAAAAACGTTCAATACAAAAACAACTGGACTTTATTTGTAACAGAAGACATAAAATTAAGTCCAGTTGTTTTTTGTATTCATCATGTCCTGGATGACAGAATCTTCACCAGCGTAGCACCTTTTTATCTTATTTCAAGACACTCAAAGCTCTTTACACTACAGTCTGTGCCTCATTTACCCATTCATACAGACTCTATAAAGATAATTGAACAAATCATTTTAAAGAGAATAATCAGAGCTTTATCACATTCATACACTGATGAGACACATCAGAGACAATGAGGGGTTCAGTGTCTTGCCCAGGGACACTTCAGCATGTGACTGCTGGTGGATTCAAACCCCCAACTCTTGCATTGGAGGACGACTGCTCAAACCACTCTGCCACAGCCGCCCCAACACACATCACGGCACCAAGCCAGTTGTTTTGATGTAAAATTTGTGGGGGTGAACGTTGTGGTTCGGGTCGCATTAAAGCTAACGGAAAAGTTAGACATAAAGTAAGAAACCCTTTGTTAGGTGGATAATAAAAGGTGCTGCCTTATACTGGGCAGTCCCCAGTTAAAGAAAAAAGTAAATGGAAGTACTTATTTTCATTTTTAAATTACATTGCAACAAACTGGTCTAATTTTTAACTTTATGCTTTATTACTTCATAACAGAACATTTTATGAATTGTTTCCACACAGAAAACTCACATAAGTCTACACACTTGTTTGAATTTTTATAAAAATTGGTACAAAATTATATCTATATTTTCTTCTTTACATAAATCCAGTATTTTCTTTTGCCCTAAAATATAAATAAATAATAATAATTTTATATTTTTGTTTCATAATATCACACCTACTGGGTGGGAAAGCCCCCTCCAACAAGCTTGATGGGCCACCAGTTGATGATCAGTTTTAGCACAAACATTTTATTTAGTGTGCAAAGGGGCAGAAAAGGCTCTTTTGATCCTAAAGGTTGCAGACCCCTGTCCTAGAGGTATATTTAAGGAACATCTGGAGTGGTTTGGAGAGATGTGACTTGCCTGCCCCACAGTGACCAGTGCTCCTCTGCTGGAGGCCATGGAAGCTCCTGAGAAAAGTTTTCTCATGCCCTCTGCATTAAAGGATAAAGACCAGTGTTCAAACACGATGCGCAAACACAGAGTTCAAACCTGACACGGTCGTGCTCGTTTACCTTCTCTGAAGACTCTGCAGAGTCCATCAACGGCGTGTTTATAGCTGGAAGAGAAGCACAAACTCAGTGAGGGTTCTTAATAATGCAAGTGAAGTGAGCAGATGTTCATGAACGCCACTCACTTTCTTCTCTGCTCTAGTGGAAGCTTCATGTCATTCTGCATTCTAGGAGAACAATAAAACACTTCAGATCTCATTTCCCTGTTAGATTATCACTGTAGCTGAGCGAAACCATAAACTGTATTTGAGGGACATTACCTGACGTTTACCAAGTCAGCTGGCGTCCCGACAAACCCTCCAGTGAATCCTGCCCGAAGAGAAACCTTGCTGATAAACTCTTTAATCAAAGGTACTAAATGAAAACAAATGTGTGTTTGAAGGTGAAAAATAAAGAAAACGTGTTTGTTCCTACCGCCAAAGGCTCCCAGCAGGACCTTCTGGTAAAATGGCATTGGGCCCTGGCTTTTACTGCCCGTCATGTCCCTCACCGTCTCATAGATGGCAAACCTGGTGAGGGAGTAGGACATCTGAAGAGAGACGAGAGTAAATTGTGTATTTGATCACAACTTTGTGAACACTTTATTTAATTAGAAAGAAGAGCCTCAAGTTAAACAGCTGCTGAAGCGAGTGTTTTACCAGGAGTGTGGGGCATGTTTTTTTTTTTTTTTTTATATTTCTCATGTTTGTTTATTAGTAATTGATGCTTCATATCAAGGTTTGTGAGCACAGCTGCTCATTTTGCATCAGAACCAATGTCATCTTACACAGTTACTGTAATGATCAATGTTGAAACAGAATTCATCTTAATCTCAACTGTAAGGTCTGTAAAAATCTAAATAATACTTTGGGTGTACTGAACCCATTCCACAGAACGGTGCTTATCTTTAGCTGATGGAAATCAGCGACAAATTGTTTCCATAAGTCCTTTTGAGTAAAAGCAATAAAAATGACCCTTCCAGTTAATCCAACAAAGTTCAGTCAGGTCATCTGGACTTTTCTTGTTTTGTTGAGATGTTCTGTCTTTAATCCAAAAGGATTTAATTAGTCCGAGGAGCCACAACAAACCCAGTCCCACAAGCAGCATGTTCACATAGTGGACCAACCAGTTTGCTGGTGATAAGATGGTTTCTGGGGCCTGCCCTCTCCCTTGTCAACTCCTTTGAGGCAGCTATAGCCAAAGTGGTTCAAATCATCAAAGAAACCACAGATCTGACAACTTCACTGGATTTTACCTGGATTATTGAGCACGAACGCAGATCTTACAGTTAATATTTTTCATTAATCTCAATTTCTTGTCTTCTTCAACACAGAGTGATGATCCTTTTGAAACTCAAGGTTCCAATACAAAACACAAAAATCAAGTGTATGCAGCTGGAGGCAGGTATCTGTGAGGAATAGCCGTGGCCTCAGGTATTAGTCAGGTCCACGCATCGCTCAGAACGTTGCGTTTCAAACTAATCTAGTCAAATTGCTAAATTCAAGACTTTAAAAGAAGAATGTACAAACCCAGGAGTGCTTTTTAGAAACTGAAATTCATCATTTCCAGTCTATGAGGGAGCGTTTAGATAAATTAAAGATGAGTTAAATCATCCAATTATGAGCTGTTTAATATTTTTTCCTCTCTTCACTGCAGTCACACTGAATCAGCTACAACATTTATAGTCATAAAGCTCAATTTATATATATACTTTTTTTTCTATTCTAAATATGAACTATGAAGGAATTTATCCCAAGCTAAAGATGGTGCAAATTAGGAGAAAACACAATGATATGCAGGCTGAGGCTAAATAAAGTGCCGTGTATAGGTCAGGGTTCATCTCAGATGTATTTGTAAAATGATTCTGTATGCAACAGTTTAGTGGAAATTTTAAATTAAAGACAAACAAACCTGCCGACAAAGAGAAGCAGAGAGGCCGTTGTAAAGAGCCAGCACTCCATCATTCTTCACCACATGAATGACCATCCCAACCATCCTCTTCTTCACCTCCTGCTGGGTCTGCAGGTGGACCTGCAAACACCATCATGCATTAGAAATTGTTTTTCAAAAACTCCACACTTTAATGCTGAATGATGGAGAAAATGGAAAAAATATACAGACACGAGCAAAATTGTATCTTTTTTTAAAGCTGAATCTTGAATAAACATGAAATGTACCGACTATAATTCAGTCAAATGTTTATAAAATGCTAACTTTTTTATACACAACCACAAGAAAAGGTTTTACATTGATTTTCATTAGGCCCTGAAGAGTAAAATAAGCAGGAAAAAGGGTAAAATATCTGTCTGTTGTAATAATGCCATGTTAGGCCTCAAAATGTTGCAACAACGTGTGCGAGGGGGGTGGATGATGTTGGTCAGGCTCAGCAGGTCCACATTGTGACCTATGCCCTCTGCTCCAGTTAAGATCTCAGACCAGAAGTCAGTGAGCCCAACAACAATCTCTTCATCTGGATCAACAGTTAGCATTATTCAGCTCAACTTATTTATTTCTGTTTAATCTCTGCCAACTTTAAACCCAGTCAGTTCACTGTAACTGATAATCGGACTTCATCTCAAATTAGGACAAAGTTTAAATGTTTAGCTCGTGGTTTTGTTTAAACGTTAATATTTTTTTTAATTCTGCTCAAAGCTCATGTTATCATCTGGAACTGTTACTTTTTATTTAGTCTGTTAACTGCATCACAGTTAAAATAACCATCATTAGAATTATGTTTATAAATATATATTCATCAATAAAGTCAAACATGGTCAGATGTGCAGGAGTTAAAAGACTTCTGTTTGTCAGTGACCCGATGTTAATTTCTCAAAACTCAGTCACCCAATAGTTTAAACTGAGCTGACCTTTAAAAAAAGGAAAAACTAAAATAAACAAGGACTAATATTTGTGTTTCTATGAGGCAACATGAGTTAAAAATTATAGTCTGATATGAACATGCATATTATTCCACTCTTTTCCAGATATTGCTTCAGACTATAATCTATTTAGAATATTGCCAATAAAAACAAAGTGCTGCTGAGAAGATTTATTTCCAGTTTGCTCGTCATCTATAATGTTGGAATAAAACAAAAGCTCGACATTTGATAACAGCTTACAGAATTGTCTGTTCTGAGTTCAGAGCTGAACCTTTACATCAAGATTTTGCAGGAAAACGTCACTTTTAGGTCCAATAGGTTGATGGTCAAAATTGTGGCGCCTCCGATATCAGTTCCTCTTTAACGTAAAACTCCAGGAATTCATTTAAACTTTCCTGTCTTTTCATAGGATTATTTTTCCTGCACAAAACATGACATGTTAACTCTACAACTAATTTGACTTCAAAATGAAGCTGTGGTGCACTAAAGCGGATGTAGCGATAAGATTTAAAACAATTATACTGAATGTAATGATGCATTTAACGCCCAATAAATAAGAATTATGCCGCACTTTTAAAAAGATTAGACCAAGGAGGCTTGGTCAGATAATGATAGCTGAACTATAAATAATAAGAAAATAAAAGACTTGGAAAGCAAAAGTCAGGACGACAAAGCAAAAACTAAAATCGAACTTCAAACACACAAATCAAACTTTATAGGTGTAGCCTTAAAGAACATGTTTTAACAAGCTGATGAGAAAAGGTGTCCCACAAAAACTCACGTTTCAGCATGTGGTTTGACTTTGACGTTTTTCTACCCTGTTGTAGATTTAGACTCATCTCCACATTCATATATTACGTGAAATGAATTCACAAACAACAAAAAATAAAAAAAATACACATAACAAAGAACAAAGCTGATATTTGCATAAATTTCTCAGGCCGCAAAAATCAAAGCAAGCGCCTGTGTGAGAAATAAGTTGTAAAAGTTATTGCCTCTCTCAGCTGGTGGGAGATTAATGCAGCGGAGATATGAAGGTTTCATCTGGAGTTTGAGGTGAACAATTATTAGATGGAAATTATTACAAGTGCTAAGTTTCAACAGAAGAGACATCTACATTTCTCCTATGATATAAATTTAAAAGGTTTAGAAAAATAAGACAAAGAAAAGCTCTGATTCAGACATTTAGCACTATTCAGGACTCTTTTTGCACCTAAAGCATTATTTTAAATTAGTTATATCATTTGTGCTGCCGGGGAGTGGTGGCGCAGAGGTTAGAGAAGGTGAGCCTGTGTCGCCGGCTCGACTCCCTGGACCGACAACATCAAAATGTGGATGGGGAAAGGTGAAGCAGCCACACCTGCCTCCACCCTCATTTACCCCACTCTGGGCCCTTGAGCAAGGCTCTTAACTCAAACCATCTGCTCCCCCAGGCACCCTAGATAGCAGCTCTCTGCTCCACACAGTGGGCTGTGGTAGCTCAGTGGTCTGTGGTTGCGTCAGGAAAATCTGGCCTAAAAACAATCGCCAAGTCTTCGTGCGAGTGAGTTCGCTGTGACCACCCCTGAAGAAGGGAGCAGCTGAAAGAAGAAAAAACAAAAGTGCTGCCAGAAAACCAACAGATATGCATCAAGAAAATTCAGTCACTTTGATAAAGAGTTGCTCTCAAGACCTAAAGAAATATATTTTGAAGTGATTCAGTTTATTCTTTTGCAACAAATGTTTGTATTATTACAAGACAACAAACGAGCAACTTATCTGATGGTGTATTAAATATTTGTAAGAAAGCTTCACTGAAACATGACTCTGCAGTTTTTATACGATAGCCTGGGTAATTCAAGATTACAGTACTCTACTGTACTTAGATTTATTTTCCCTAAAGATATCTTACCATGAACACATCGTTCTAGATCAGTTGTCTGCAACTTTTATGATCAAAAGAGCCATTTTTGCCCCTTTGTTTAAATTAAATGTGTCCAGAGCCACAATAGCTGCTACAACTGTTGGAGGGTGCTTTTCTGGACAGTAGGGGTGATTTTATAAAACTAAAAATATCTAATAATTTTTAACATTTATTGATATTTTTACAGTCAAAGACTAAATAAAAGACGAGATTCTTGTAAAGAAGGAAAAAACAATATAGTTTGTGCCCAGTTTCTCCAAACTAAAACAATAAACTATGCATTCTATGATTTTTTTTTTTATTGTAGAAAAATTAAGTATCCTACTTTGAAGAAATAAACCATAAAGTGAAAGTGAGTATGTTTTACTACTTATAATGTTTCTATATTCAAATTAATTACAAACTGCTAAAACTAGCCCTTTTAGTTATTGTTATAACAACCAATAAAATTCAGATTTATTTCAGTTTTGGTCAAAGCTTAAAGGAGCCGGTGCAGAGGGACCAAAGAGCCGCATGTGGCTCCAGAGCCGCAGGTTGCAGACCTCTGTTCTAGAGTGACAAACCTTTGAACCTTCTGCTACAAAAGTGACAATATGCCTCCTTATCAGGTTGACAAAACAGATCATGGTGTACTTTCTGTATTCGTTTATCTATTTTAACTCTGGCTGCCTCAAGAAAAGTTGCAGTAAAATAACTGAAATAGTCCTTTTTTTAAGGATCGGTTGGTCCATCCATAACT
The DNA here is from genome assembly GCA_031762435.1 of Hypsolebias longignatus. Lineage (NCBI taxonomy): Eukaryota > Metazoa > Chordata > Actinopteri > Cyprinodontiformes > Rivulidae > Hypsolebias > Hypsolebias longignatus. The sequence goes on from JARVGV010000474.1 coordinate 9,036,295, forward strand.
GAGAAGGGAGTGCTGTTGATGAGGCAACAAATGCATGAAAAGCTTGTTTTAAAAGGCTAACGAGCTCATTAACATTAAGCGTTAAAACTGGAGTCTGAAAATGTTAAATTATTATATTTTAGCCAAAAGATGGAGCAAGAGGACCTAATTTTGTCTAAAAAAATAAATAAATGAATGCTTGTAGATAAAAATAACATTGCAGTTTGAAGATATTAAATGTCTTTTAGTCAGACAACCTCACCTAAACAATTGTTATGGTGAGGGGTTTACACGTTCTAAGACTCTAGGCCCATTTCTTCTTAAAACTGTATGCATTCACAAATCAAAAATGAACTAATGTTAAAAAACAACATAATGTTGCAACATGTGAAAGCATGTTATAAACACTTCAGGGCCCCATCTGACTACAGACCAAGGTTTGTCTGGCTTAATTGCATAATTAAGACTCCACATGACTTCCTAGGGTGCAGTTGTTATAATTACAGCCATGAGGTAAAGTTTTCCAAGAAAAAAACAATGTGAAAGAGGATTTCGTTATCGGTTGTGGACTTACTGGTTTGCTTTACGCATGAAGCTCCAGGCTGACCTGCGGCCTACATTTCCTCAGCCATGAACATTCCCCACATTACAGATGAACTACAGGAGACGAGCGACGCCTTCCTTAAAACTAAAACCGCTATAATAAGCTCACAGCTGAACCTGCTGCCTTAAAGTCGTTAAGACTGGACATTTCCCTTCTTTCGGCTGTTCCCTTCCTCAGGGGTCGCCACAGTACCACATCCTTCTGTGTGGAGCAGAGAGCTGCTATCTAGGGTGCCCGAGGGAGCAGATGGTGGAGGGGATAAGAGCCTTGCTCAAGGGCCCAGAGTGGGGCAAACAGGGGTGGAGACAGGTGTGGCTGCTTCACCTTTGATATTGTCGATCAGGGAAGTCGAGTCAGCGACCGTCCGATTCCAGGCTCGCCTTCTCTAACCTCTGCACCCCCCTACCCCCAATTAAGACAGGGTGCTGGTTTATCCAACCCAGCTAGAATCTGCACTCATTAGCGTTGAACACTGACTGGACAGGGAGGTGGAGGGATGCTGTCTGAATATCATTTAGATGTGAGATCATCTTAGTAGAGGAGGAACATCATCAAGGAAGTTAGGAATCTGTGCCAGTTTTGCTCATTTTAGCTAGCTTTATGCTACTTTTAGCTATTAGCTTTTCGCTTCATTTAGATTTTGACCAGGATTTCGTTCCTTTGAGCTTTTAGCTAGCTTTATGCTACTTTTAGCTATTAGATATAGCCTTTTGCTTCATTTAGATTTTGACTAGGATTTCGTTCCTTTGAGCTTTTAGCTAGCTTTATGCTACTTTTAGCTATTAGATATAGCCTTTTTCTTCATTTAGATTTTGACTATGATTTCGTTCCTTTGAGCTTTTAGCTAGCTTTATGCTACTTTTAGCTATTAGATAGCCTTTTGCTTCATTTAGATTTTGACTAGGATTTCGTTCCTTTGAGCTTTTAGTTAGCTTTTTGCTACTTTTAGCTAGCATTTTGTTCCTTTTGTTTTTAGCAAGTGTTCTGCTCCTTTTAGCTAATAGCTTATTTGAACTTTAAATGGCTTGTTTTTGCTACTTCAGGTTTTAGCTAGCATTTTGTTCATTTGAGTTTTTGCTAGCTTTAGCCAGCTTTTATTTTATTTTAGTGTCAAGCTAGAATTCTGCTTTTTTTTCAGCTAACAGCTAATGTTTTGGTTCTTTTAGCTAGCATTTTTAGCTTCTAGCTAAAATGGTCTGGTCTTTGTAGTTTCTGGCTTAACTTTTAGTTAATGTTCTGCTTCTTTTATCTACAAGCCTGTGTTTAGCTTTTAGCTTTTAACTCATGCTCTACTTCCTTTAGATTTTTGATAGCGTTTCTCTTCTTTTAACTTTTAGCTAGTGTTCTGCTACTTTTAGCTTTAACAGCTCATTTTAGCTTCTTAAACCAATTTTAGAAAACTCCTTCAGCACTCAGCATCTGTTAAAAGTACCATTTCTGTGGTTTGTGTGTATTTCACTAAAGTTGTCTGGCAGCTTCAAAAACTTGTAGACATTTCATCATTCTCACATGGGGCAGATGTGAACTGGTTCTAAAGATAATAATGGAATAAATAAATTATTATTTTTAACTGTATGGAAAGATCCCTTATTTTACGGGTCAGTTGGTGACCTGCTCCTCCACACACCGTCGGGTGCTCCTCACCTTGATCAGATCCAGAGGATGCGTGCAGCAGGCGGCTCCGCTGGAAGCCAAACCCCCGAAATACCACCGCGACATCCGCTTCTCCGTCATGACGACACCGTCGTGTTTTCGGCTCGCAGCTTCCTGGCCCCCGGAGCTTCCTCCTCCACCGCAGCGGTCACAAGAACAAGCCAAAGAAGCGCGCGCGTGCGGGACTGACACGGAGGAAATCCTCGTTAATCTTCAAACATTCCGATAAGCAGAGCGGGGACTTTGATCTTGGCTAGCAAACTATCAAACGGACGCTCTCGCGACGCATAAACGTGCGCGTGACAAACCGTGTAAGCTCGAGCCGTGACGTGACGTGAAAAAAAAAAAAAGTCAAAAGAAGCGGTTAGCGTGAGACGAGGAGCTTCCTAGAGTACGGGAGCCCGGAGAGTCGAAGGTGGAAAACGTAGCATGACGAAGCAGAAATTTTAGAATGAACTCGCCGCACACGCTCCGTCGTGTGGGATTTAAAGAGACACGCCCCCTTTGTAACGTGTGGTGGAAACAGCAGAAACTCCGCCTGTGCCTTTAAGAGGAGGAAGGGTCGCGTGAGAAAAGAAAGGAACTCTTAAAAAAAAAAAATGGGTGGTCGTATCTCAGTGGAAGAAGTAGTTCTGGTAGAAAATAGTTTTCTCGTAAAGCGTAACTCTCCTGCTGCTGCCCTGGGGTCAAAATGACTCCTCAGCTGACCCAAAGGGTCAAGTGAACCAAAGTGGAGTTTGTAAATGTCAGAGGATGTCACTGCACCTGCTGCTGGTCTAACAAGTAGTTTGACTAAAGAAAACATAAATGCCTGCACTTCTTCTTCTTTCGGTTTTTACATACATACATACAGACAAAGAGACAGACAGACATAGACATGTAGACATAGACGGACGGATGGCAATACAGAACTGACAGGCAGATACATGCATACATACATAGTGACTTTATTGCAAACACCTCCATGTACGATGTGGAGATGTGGTACACCTCTGCCTGTAGCCGGTCTCATCACCGTCTGTGATGCATCCAACCACTGTATCATCTGCAAACTTTACAATATGACAGCGTGGATGGGTGCTGCCATATGTGAGCAGAGTAAACAGGAGGGGGCTCGACACACAACCCTGAGGGCTGTGTGTTGAGCCCTCTCAACACAGAGACCTGTTGACCTTAAACAGGTCTTTCTTGTACCTGAGTCCTTGTGAATCAGTGAGAAAATAAAAGTTGAATGAATTACCTTTTCTTTATTGACTCTTTTTTAATGTTTTAATGATCTTTGATTTGTCATGTACTTTGTTGAGCTGAGGTTGTTTTTAAGTGCTTCATGAATAAAGTAGTACTGGTACGTTTTTAAATGGAGCAATACTGTAATTTAATTAAATTAAAGAAAATGGGAACAGAGTGTATAAAATCTGCTTTAAATTGCTTGTGAATAGTCAAACTAGTATGGAAGTAAAGCCCATTAACACTCATTGGTTTCAATAAAATGAATCTGTGAGTCTTCCATTTATTTACAGCCAACTTATTAAAGGAGCATGTTTTTGAGAAGGCTTGATTGACTTTTCCAGATCTACAGGAGGAGGTTATTTACTGCCACAGCCTGGAATACTCTGCAAATGACAAATAAACTCTCTTCATGTTAAGCTGCATTTCCTGCAAAGTTAAATGAGATACAAATACAGTACATGTAGTAAATACTTCTTGATTACTCTTGAATCAGAGTCGTGTTTCAACTGAGAGTGCTGCAAGTTCAAGTGAACGCTCTACAAATAAGATAAGGGTGAAAAATACGTTTGAAGATGTTCATTTCTGAACCAAGTTTAGCATGTTGTTTTAATGTGCTGTCTTTAAAATGCAAAATTTATCAAATCTGGGGGGTAGAAAAGACTACAGGGCAACTTTGCTCAATAGTGTTTCTAAAAAGAGAGTAATATTTGACTTGTGTCTATTTTTTTTTTATTTTTTATTTTTTTACAAACAGTAAAACCACATCAGCTCAGAAACACAGGAGTGTACTGACATGTTTTGAATTCAATAAATTCAAATGACTTGCATGCAGTGAAACTGCACTGCTTAAAGCCTTGGTACAGTATTTGGTTCTGGCATAAAACTTGATGCAAGAAGAGCTTGAGAGCAGTTTGCTGTGATTCAAAATCATTAATTTTCTTGCATTTCACCAAAAAGGGAAATAATACAAACATAAAATTCAAGAAGTTGAAAAGTTTACAATGAGCTTTTTCTCTCTTTTATAAATTAATAAATTTGTATTTGACCATTTGTCAGTCACAACTATCATGATTTGCATCATGAATTTAAAAAAAGTACAAATATAAACCAGCTTTAAAAAAAACTATTTAAAAAGGAGCTTAATTGCAAAATATGTTCTATAAGATGAGTGTTTTGCCATTGATGTTATAAATAGTGTTTAAATAATTGTTTATCTTTAAATATCATGTACAGTGGAAACAAGTTGTCTCGTTTTGGTATTTTGACAGTAAATTGATTATAAATTGATGAGTATGAAAGGGGCAGGACATTATAAGATATTGTATCTTCTACCTGCTCCTTTCCAAAAAGAAAACATAAAATTTGCATGTCTTTTGGGCATAATTATTTGTATTAACTTTTGTTGTAGTTTGTGTATCCTATCCTATTTTATTTCATTTTCTTACTTGATTGTCTTTTCTGTCTGTTCGAAATAAAAAATAAAATAATAAAATAAATAAATGAAAATAAAAATAAAAAAAATTAGTGAGTTGGTGTTTGCTGCCCCCAAGTGAAAAATATCTGCCATCACTAATTCTGCTGATTTGAACTCCCAATTGTGGTCATTCATTTCACATTTTCTTAAAACATATGGTGAAAATTACACTTCTAACGTCATGGATATGACTAAACAGCATCAGAGCAAGAGGAAATACAGAAAAAGGAAAAATTAAGACTGTGAAGTGAAGGGAAATGAGTCTCAGAAGCGCTTAGGAACTCAAATTGGGTGATAAAAGATGAAAAAGCAAAGAACATTATAAAAATCCTCAAATGATCCGTACTGATTTTTTAATGGTTTTGTATTTTTTTCAATCCGGGTTATTCATGATACTCTCAGTTGACAAAATACTTCCATCCATCCATCATCTTTACCATGCTTCTTCCCTTTTGGGTGCCCATATCCAGAAGTAACTTTATGAGGGGAGGGGGACACCCTGGACAGGTCTCCAGTCCATCACAGGGACACATGGAGACAAACAACCAGTCACTCTCTCCTTCACGCCTAGGACACTTTAGAGTTACCAATCAGTCTAATGTGCATGTTTTTGTCTGGAGGAAACTGGAGTACCCTGAGAAAACCCACACATGCACCGAGAGAACATGCAAACTCCACCCAGAAAGGTCCCCCGCCGGGATTTGATTCGACGACCGTCTCACTGAGAGGCAACAGATCAACTGAGCCACCGCGCTGCCCACAGTATAAAGTAATAATTTTAATTTGATGTCTAACATGAAACCGTCCATGTTTGATGCACCGTTTTCAACTTTAGGAAAACATGTTTCTTAAAATGTTTTCAATTAAATACTTCATTAATAAAGTATTTATGTTCCCAATTCATCACAGTTGACGATCTAATAAAATAAGATTTTTAAAGTAGTATTTGTTTTATTTCGGGCTCTCGTGTCTTTGTTCTTGCTCAGGACGGGACACAGTGGACACAGTCTGCTGCTCCCTCAGATAAATAACTTTTACTGATTGTCTTTTTTTTATGCATATGAATGTTTCTGTTCAGAGCCCTGATAAACAACTTCTGTTGTGACTTGTAGCTGCAGAAATAAACTGAATTTAATTGAATTTACGACTTAAACTGAATGTCACTGACAGAAGCTTTTTTATATAATGTGCAGTTTCCTTCTATTTATTTATTTATTGGTTTTATTTGCTTTATTTTTTAGTTTATTGTTTGTTTTTATGATCTCTAGTGCTTTGTTGTGGTGGTTTTCCTTACTATTTTTCCTATAGCAGTTTGGCTAACATAGATCATTTTAAATGTGCTTTAAAAAAAACGATCTAAAACTAAAATTTGTAATGTGTAAAGACTACATAAACAATCGCTGCCACAAAATGCCCACTCTCACTTTGAGTGAAAACACCACCACACACGCACAGTGCACACTGGAAACCTCTGTACACAGACCGCCCACACACGCAGACAAGCACGCGTACAAACACAAGCAGAGGCAGACTGGAATCTGAGAAACATAAGTTGAATTTATTAGTGAGCATCAAAACATCCTCCTACAGATTATTTCAAGTCCTGCTTTAACATAAAACCCTTCAAGTAACTCTGATTATACTAGAAACCATTTCATGTGTTTGATCATATCAAAACTTCTGATACATTTACATTTCTATTAAGTGACCTTAAAAAAGAAACAACACTGAAGCTTTAGTACAGTAAAAAAAAATAGTGGGAGAAGTTGATACACACTAGAAATCGCTGGGTTCTTATAATTCAAATTCTGGGTTAAAGCTTTTGGGTTGGTTTGACCAAATATCGCGTCAAAATATATCTGAATGTAAAACGTAACGGTAAAGTGGTGAAAGCAACTTCAGTTTGCACTGCACAGTAGAGCTGTCATTTCTAACCCGGGCCCGAAGCCCAACCCAGCCTGGCTCGAACTCAGGCCTGGCCGGGTCATAATAATGTGCTGGATGGGCGGGCCGGGTCGGTGGTAGGCTTGATTGCGTCATGATCCAATTGTATGGCAACATGGCTTGCCATACAATTGTGGATCACCAGCCGCACGCAGATGTTTGACCCATCGCTGACCGTCCGGTTGAAAGAAGTTTAAAAAAAGTTCAGTCAAGCTTCAGATGAACTACTGCCAGCGATCCATCCAAAGCCCAAATGGACTCAGCCGCTGCGTCAGCGAACGCGCGCGGCCGATGACCCAATTTGCCAAATGGGTTTGAAAACAGATGAGATCCCAAAACATCCTCGCAGACATATCAAAGCAGGGTCCGTGTCTGAATGATGCAGAATGCAGGCAGAAGCAGGGATTTAATGCGCTTTGACGGCCATGAAACGGACAAACACCCCCTCAGCTCCCATCCATCTTCTGCCCCCTTTTACTCAGCCGTGCGCATCCGCCAATAACTATAATATTATAATAACTATAAAAATCAGCTTACTCTTGATAATAAACAATAATTCTTATAAACTTACATTCTTTGAATTACATTTTAAATCGTATCAAACTAGTTTGCTTACAAAAATAGTAAAAGGTAAAAATTTTGTTTTTTGGGGTGCGGGTTCGGACCTGTAATTACAGTTACTTCATCGGGTCGGGTTCAGAAATAATGGCTACGGGCTGGGGCCGGGTTGGGTCGGATATTTTAGGTCCAAATGCAACTCTGCTGCCCAGTCAGTTTGGGTTCCTAAAGTAGCATTGACTGGTGCTGGCTAGCTGATGGTAAGTGCCAGCTAGCTAACCCAAGTTGTGATTTTTTTAAATAAAGAAGATTGAACTTTTTACTAGCTCCTATTCAACAGATGAGTAATTCATGTGTGAATTAAAAGCTAACCCTGTATGTTGGTGTCAAACTGATAACCCAACCGTGCTGAGTTAAAACCACCCAGAATTGGCTCAGTTTAAATATGACCCAGCACCGGATGACAAATTGTGTTGTTTTAAACCCATACAATTTTAGTGTGTGCTAAATCTTCTGAAAAGATTACAATTAATAAAGGTAGTGAAATTCACACTTAATTCAAAGGAACCAAACATTTAGCGTAAAAACCATAGATTATGTCAAAATAAAAAATAATTAACTTGTGGTAATTTTTGAGTCCATGCATGTCTCATGAAAAGACCTCACACAAAAGATTTTTCCTGTTGCTTCACCTCTCCTGCTGACCCCATCTCGGAGGTGGCCTTCGCTGCTGCTCCAAAAACAGGCAGCGCTCTTGCTCCTGGAGCAGAAGAGCCGACATGCAGCAGAGCTCCCCCCACGAGGAGCAGCAGGCTGGACCCCCAGCCTAGGTACAACGCCGGCCCCAGTTCTCTCTTTAGAGGCGCTGCAACGTTTGGATCATAGAAGTCTCTGATTGTGGCGTAGGCGGTCCAACAGATGGGCAGCAAGTAGGCGAGACCGGCTACAATGAAGAGGATCCCTGCTATCCTGGCGAGCCGAGACTTGGAGGACTGGCCTCCATTCGCCATGCAGTGAGTGCACTTGGCCCCCAGCACCCCGAGTATGACAGCCAGAACACAGAGAAGCAGAGAGATAATTGTGAGACCTCGAGCCGCTTGGGCAGACGTTGACAGGGCCAAGGTGGAGTCATGGGTCTTGCACTGGATGTGGCCAGTGGTCTGAGACAGACAGTTCATCCACAGTCCCTCCCACAGCACCTGTGCAATCACCAGCTCTCCACCTACGAAGGCAGATACACGCCACAGCGGAGCAGCACACACCAGCGCTCCAAACGCCCAACCCAGCAGAGCCAGCACCAAACCCAGCAGCTGGAGACCCGTTGACGCCATTGTCGCCGGACAAACGTTCACCGTCAGAGTCTTGATCTGTAAGAAGTCCTGTCACCAAGCTGTTCTGTGTCTTCCTCACTCAGCAATTACTAAGAAAGCAGATTATTTGTCATTCAGTGGGATGTCCGGTGTCATCTGATGTCAACTGGTTCCCTCTTTCTCTTCGGAAAGCTTGGTGTCTTCACCGTAGACTGTAACGAAAGAACAATCATCTTCAGACAATACATTTCAAAGCAACACGTTTTATTTTCTTTGCATTCAGCAAACTTACTTTTCAGTCCTGGTTATTTTTTTTTGACGCAGAGCGGCCACACGATGACAGAACTGGTGTCTCTCCAGTTGTGACTGGAGAGCTTGTCTCAGTAGGTCTCATGCAGAGTGGTGTGGGTGGGAAACCGTGTACTACTGCATACTAAATACACATACGCAGCACAGTTATGCAAAACATGAAATGCCATTTCATGACAGCACAAGGACACTAGAGCACTTTGTTGCAGACACGTAACATATTCACGTCTCATACAGTTGGAATGGGTCGACTGAGACAAAGGATGAAAGATGGAGAAGTAATTAGAGGTTTGAAAGCTGCATATAGGTACTAACATGCTCCTACAGTTAGGAGGAATGGTATTTAAATTAAAAAAAAGTTTTTATTTATTATTTTATACAGATCCCATCCCAACAAGGCTATTTAAAGACGTATTTCCCTTAATTAATAACAACGTCTTGGATCCGCCTAATTTTTGCACTGGTGAAGTCACTAATGATGTTCGTATGGCCTCTGACAATGGACGGGTGTCCACACTGGTCCTGTTAGACCTCAGTGCTGCATTTGATACAGTAGATCATAATATTCTATTACAGAGGTTTGAATATGATATTGGAATTACATGAACGGCTCTAAATTGGTTCAAATGATATCTATCTGATAGATTCCAATTTGTAAATTTAAATAATGATTCTTCATCATACACCAAAGTTAGACATGGAGTTCCTCAAGGTTCAGTGCTTGGACAAATACTCTTTACCTTATATATGCTTCCATTAGGTAAAGTTATTAAACAGCATGGGATACATTTTAATTGTTGTGCTGATGACACACAATTATATTTGTTCATTAAACCCAATGAATCCAATCAGCTACTTAGACTACAAGCATGTCTTAAAGACATAAAAACCTGCTGACTCTTAATTTTCTCTTTTTTAACTCAGACAAGACTGAGGTTTTGAGTTTTGGACCTGAGCATCTTAGGAATTAATTTTTCAGTCTTTCTCCCTCCTTAGATGACATTAATCTGCCTCCAGTTCTAATGTTAAAAATCTTGGTGCTATTTTTGATCAGGACATGTCTTTTATCCCCCACATTAAAAACATTACTAGAACCACCTTCTTCCACCTGTGTAATATCATTAAAATTAGAAACCTCTTATCTAAAAATGATGCAGAAAAACTGGTTCATGCATGTTTCATGTATAGACTGGACTATTGCAATGGTTTATTATCTGG
>JARVGV010000474.1:9084749-9098547 GCA_031762435.1 Hypsolebias longignatus
CTGCTAAAGGTTTCTTCCTCATGAGGGAGTTTTTCCTTTCCACTGTCGCCTTCGTGCTTGCTCAAGATGAGAGTCTGTGACGGAGTTAAATTCAAAGCAGTCTGCTCCTCAGATAAATAATGTTAACTTACTTTTTATATACAGTATGTGAATGTTTCTGTTCAGTGCCCTGAAAAGACTTCAGTTGTGACTTGGTGCTTTATAAATAAACTAAATTGAACTGAATAGAAATCCATCCATCCATCCATCCATCTATCCATCCTTCCTTCCTTCTATTATCTTCCGCTTATTCCAAAGTCGGGTCACGGGGGCAGCAGTTTGAGCAGGGAGGCCCAGACATCTCTTTCACCTCTTTCACCTCTTCCAGGAGAATTCCAAGGCGTTCCCAGGCCAATCGAGAGACATATATAGTCTCTCCAGCGTGTCCTGGGTCTTCTTCCACGTTCAGCAGCAGATTCATTCTTATACGTCTGCTCTGATGTTCTACTCCCAATTCAGCCATATTTGTTTGTGTACATGCACAGACTGTGACCGTGGGCTAAGTCAACTCAAGCTTCCTTATTTATTGCACATTCAGTCAAGTGCGTTGTTTGCATTGAGTGCGTACCCGCACTTCAGAATTGCATTCATTATATCTGGAAAACTACTGGAGTAAACTGTTTTAAACTACACCATTTGATACATTTTAGGTTTTTAAATGTTTTATTTCATTATAGTTCTTTTTAAATAAGCCATGCTGTTTTTCTAACTATAGATATATGTCTGTTTTTTTCCCGACAGGTTTATGGCCTGATGGAGGAGCTGGTGGACAACCTGTTCGACCTGATGGAGGAGATTAAGGTGGAAAATGGACAGAAGCCACGACAGGCAGGCAGGGATCTGAATTTGTTGTCTAATCAATAAATTTTATTTACCGGCGTCTGAGTAATGGACCGTTTGTCCCGTTCTCTTCACGCCTCCAAACACGGCAGATGCTGTGAGGGTTAGCGCCGCCGACAAAGCATGAGCACACCCCCCCCCCCATCCCTCCTCTCTCTTCTCCCTGCTTGCGTTAGCTCAGCGCGCGGCCTGCCGGGGGCTTTACGCCTCTGTGTGTGTGTGTGTGTGTGCATGAGAGAGAGAGAGAAGGGGAGGTGGGGGGTGAGAGAGTGAGAGAGCCGCGTGTTGTAGCTTATCTCCATCCTATGCGGATTTCACTGCCTGGTCGAGAAGCTCGCATCCTCCTGGAAAGGCCGGGCGCCGGGTGCTGACTAACATCCCCGCGTGAGGATTCCTACAAACGCGCACGCTGTTTGGCTCCTGGCACGGGGTGAGGGGGGGTGGGGGGAAGAAGCACCGAGATGCGGGAAGGATAATCATCTCTGTCCCGCTCAGCAGAGGAGGTATTTATTCCTGTCGGGGTGTTTGAAGATACCCAGAAAGGCGGTGATGCTGGTGGACAAGAGATGAGCATGATGGTAAGCTTCATCCCCCCTCACACACACACACACACACACACACACACATACATTTATGTTCAATTCCACATGTGCTCCGCTTTAATGCTGTAGCAGCTCCTGCCGGGGGGAGACAAGCTGCAGTTGGCCTTACAGAGAGAGGAGTCTTTGCTACACATGGCAATCCCCCGGAGGGAATCCACCGCATGAGGGGGCGTGGATGAGGGTGTGTTGCAGTGGGGTGGGGGGTCTAAGAAGAAGAGCCTATTAGACCCCACTCTCTCTTTCAAACCACTGTTACTCCAACTTGTAGTGTTTAATAAGTAGGCCCACTCTAACATAGTGATGCTTCACCTGCTTTCACATGGAGCATGCGCATCGTAGCACAATGGAGTGACGTTAATTGTGTGTGATTTGAGCAAAATGACGCACTGGACTCAACTTTTTTTGGGGGGGTGGGTGGGCATTGGATTAAAAAAGCAATAGCAAATGCAGAACAAGCTCCGAGTTATAAGATTATTTTTAGCTGTGCGTTTAAATGCTTATGACAACCAGCAAACCTTTCCAAGAAGTATCAGCATTCGAGCTTGAATTAGTAACTTGACGCTGGCTGCAGTTGGTCTTAAGACGGCTCATTGATGAGATTTGGCTCCGGTTATTGTGTCCACTTGAGTCATGAATGAGTGCGAATAAGAAAATGTCCCTTCATCCCAGTAAAACCACTATGAGTCATATTATTCACAGCGAACCTTCACAGTTTGCCAGATGTATAATAGTGACATCTACATTTTGAGAAACTGATATATTTTAAAAGTAATTTTAGACTAAATTAGCCTCGAGGGTTAAAAGGGCTCTTGAGCCATCTTAATCTGGCCCTCGGCATCCGCATCCAAAACTGAACCAACCTAAAATAAAAGACCAGAAACCAGGAGGACTCGTGACGACAGTTAAAACAAGGTTTTTCACCAGTTTACCAAAAGGCGCACTTTTTGACTAGAACAGGTCTAAACATTCCTTTGACATGATTTTAAGTAAAAGGTTGTACAAACAAACAAACAAAGGTGTTTGAAAGAGTTTGTAGCCATGAGATGTCTACAGTAACAGTCACCAGGCACCATGTCTGATCCTGAAAGAGAATTGTCACATTTTTACCTAGCGTAGCAACTATGCTAAACTTTTAAAAACTGAAGAGAATACTCTGAAAGGGACTTTTGATATATCTTGAACAAACATTGAAACTAAGCATTAAACAAGCCACAAATATATTCTAAATATAAATATATTCTAAAGTTGTAGAATTGCGCCGCTCAAGGTGGCCGCATGTTGGAGTAGCTCTGTTACATTCATTCTGAGATTTTGCTTTTGTTAACTTTTAATTCCTCTTTTGCTGGATGTAAATCACATTTTTGTGGTGATTGTTCCCTCTGGTATCAGATGCTGTGCAGCTGGAAGGATTTTTACTGAAATGTCTTTAGTTTTGGACATTTCTTATGATGTGTTACTACAACAACGAGGTGGATTTCTACAACCAGGAGCAGCTAATTAACATCTCAAAAGCTCTAATAATAATATCTCAACTACAGCCCTAGATCACAAATTAGTTGAAAAGGAGGCGCCGTAGATGCATTCCCATCTACATGACGGCTGTGCTCAAGTGCCTGACCACTAAGATCCTGGAACTAGCAGAAAACACGGCTCGTGATAACAGACGGTCCGGCATTGTCCCCCGGCCGGCAGTCCGCAGTGACAAGGATCTCAGCAGGCTGCTGGGAGGAGTGGTCATCACTCTGGGAGGAGTTCAGTCCGGCATTCGGGCGGTCCTGCAACCCGGGGGAGCCAAGAGGCCAACCGAGTCTGGGTGGACGGATCAGATGGCATCTGCAGCCATTTTCTTCAGATCTGCTGTGGGAAGGACCTGTACAATACCCTTCCTGCCCATCAGAATCTATATAACACCTCTTAATGAAACGAGGATAACAAGTTACAACATTTAATTTCCTTTTGGGATTAATGAAGTATTTTTTAATTGAATTGAACTGAATTGAATATGCATCAAATGTTATCTTTACGTTGACGTGTGAATTTGGAACCTTTAATCCCTTTTTTTTTAATTATTGTTATAATGGCCTTTTTGTGGAAAAAGTGCTCCATAATGTGTTTTTTGTGTGTTTTCATGACTGGGCATGTGGATTAAATTAAATTAAATTAAGAAAATGGTGCATATGTGTGGCTTTAAGCTCACGCCAGAGGAAATATGGAATTCACTCTCATCAGGATTTAAAGTATTTTGCAAATAATTCAGATTTATCGCCACGTAAATTTTCCACACATCATTTCAGATGATCCTATTGGATTTCCTGGATTTGTGATCTCAGCTCTGAGAGCTGTTGTGCACACAGAAAGATCATGTTCCTCCCACAGTCTGAAAATATCTGTTCTTGTGTGAGGCTCAGATAAAGCGATTTAAAGCCTGGTATTTTAAAGCAGCTCACACTGTTGACTTTCTAACCTCTGCGTGTGAGGGCTCCTCTGTATGTGTACGTGCGTGTGCCTGAGTGTGTGTGTGTGTGTGACAGAGCTGAAGATGATTGTGCAGAAAGTTGATATCGGTTGCAGCTGCTGAGCAGAAGTTTCTTCTCCATGCCCTTCCTTCCCCCTGTGTCTCTCTCCAACACAAACACTCTCACATTCGTCCCCTCAGAGTTTTGTGCCGGTGCCATCCCAGGCTCTCGGTGCTTCTGCTGATGCTGAATTTTTATAGAGCAGAACAAGGCCTCCTGAAACTCATTTGCATCGTGAGCTGTGGTGGAGAAGCAGTGAATGCTTACATTAAAAACAAACTGATGAAAAATAGACATTGTTTTAACAGTAGCAGAAAATTATAACGCTCTCGCAACATTAATCATAATATTTGGGACTATATCTGGTCAACGCATGAAAAAAGCACAAGTTTTACAATTTACTTTATGCTTTATTTCAATGGAAAACAAAATTATGTACTCAAGGTCCCAGTTACACTCAAAAATTGCAAAAATATAAAGTTTAAAAAGAAACAGTATACTGCATAAGGATCTAAGATATACACTGATATACGCTAAACGAATACTAAACAATATGCTAAAAGATCTAAGATATATTCTAAACACTAGTAATGTAAAAGAATACGGTATACAGGTAGTCCTCGACTTACGAACGGGTTCCGTACCTACGGACCGTTCGTAACCCAATTTTAACGTAAGTCGGAACTCATACTGCACCGTAAACCCGTTCGTAAGTCCGGATTTTTGCCGTAAGTCGAGGAAATACATGTAAAATGTATGCTAACGCTGCGCCGCACACCTGTTCGTAAGTCCGAGTTGCCGTAAGTCCAGGGCGCCTTAAGTCGAGGACTACCTGTATTAAACAGCATCCCAAACATGAGTCTGTAGTGAGTAGTCTGGGAAGATGGGTATTATATGTGATGTCAGCTGATAATTGTAGCCATTTAGTTCTGAAGTAATAGCCACAAAAGTCTTAACTCTTTAAGGAATACATGATCAGAGGAGCTTTAGTTTGTCAGCAAGTCTTTGAACAACTTTGAGACGGTTCACATCAGTTTATGTGCAGAGAAGGTGAAGTGTCCAACCAGAAACCTTGCAGGCAAAAAGTCAAACATCTTCAAAAAACTATTTTAAAAAAGTGTCCAGTTGACTTATTTTTTATTCAATTCAATTCAGTTTAATGATACTTTACGCCCAAAGGGAAATTAAATGTTGTAACTCATTATCCTTGTTTCATAGATGCTGATGGCTGTAGGCAGGAAGGATCTCTTGTAAAGGTCTGTTCCACAGTAGATCCAAAGAAACTGGCTGCAGATGCCATCCACCCAGACTAGACTGGACTCTTGGTCCCCCTCGGGCTGCAGGACCGCCCAAACGCCGGGCTAAACTCCTCCCAGAGCGATGGCCACTCCTCCCAGCAGCCTGCTGAGCTCCTCGTCACTTTGGATAGCCGGCTGCAGGTGCCGGCAGATGATCCCGGTCCTTCTGTTGTCACGAGCCGTGTTTCCTGCCATTCCAGGATCTCAGTGGTCAGGCACTTGAGCACAGTCGGCAGGGAGACGGGAATGCACCTACGGCGCCTCCTTTGAGATTTGGGGCTGTAGCTGAGACATTATTTGAGCTTTTGAGATGTTAATCAGCTGCTCCCACTTGTAAAAACCACCTTGTTGTCATGGTTACCTATCATAACAAATGTCCAAAACTAAAAAAAAAAATTATTAAAAATCCTTCCAGCTGCACAGCATCTGATACCAGAGGAAACAATCATCCAAACAAAAACAAAAAAAAAGATGTACTAGTACATCCAGCAAAAGAGGAATTAAAGTTTCCAAAAGCAATACTGTATTTCAGAATGAATGTAACAGAGCTTCTCCAACATGCAGCCACCCCGAGCAGCACAATTCTAGAACACGTGGAATTTAAGCATGTGGGTTTAGTTTAGTGAGGCCTTACACAAAGTCAGCTCTGGTTTACTGAGTTAATGACGCTCATCACAACCAGAGGGAGTTACAGTCTGACTGGAGCTCGTGTTGATCGATTCCCTCGTGTCCTCACTGAAATAGAAATTTAAAAGAAAAATGTGGGTTACGTGTGTGTGTCTGTTCACATGTGCACATTCTGACCTGAATAATGAAAGCTTTCAAGAAGCTTCAGTACACAACAATGTGTGTGTGTGTGTGTGGGGGGGGGGGGTACTTCTTTGCGATGGGACACCATTTAGGAGTAGCTCAGTACTATCTCCAGTCATTGTTTATATCAGTAAATTCTCACTGACATAGAAAGTAAAGAAATGAATCACATAATTCAGGTTTTACAATCTGAACGTGTGAGCTCTAATTTTCAGAACCGACTGTGTCAAACTGCCAGGAATCCGTTCAGTAAAAATTCAAATCCTTCAGCAAAACAATTGTTTGTCGAGAATAAATAATACAGAAGATTAGTTGTGGGTTAATTCAGTTAAACTTACTGATAGTGCACCTTTCAAGCTCTAATCAATACAAGATGCATCAAAGTGTATTACACGACAAAAACAAAACTTAAAAAGACCGAATATAAGAGAATTACACTTGTAAAATCATTTCGCAAGTTTTAATAAAATAAATACTAATAAAAGGAAAATATTAAAACAAATAAAATGGTGCTTTTCAGCAGGATTTTAGTGAGGATGTTTTCTGGTTTAAGTTGTGTTCTGCGAATTAAGATAAAACCTCAGCCTGTTTAAATTAAAGTTCAAAAACACATCTTGGTCAGAGATTACTCCAGGGTTTCTTACTGGTGCAATGGGAGCAAAGATAACACCACCTGGAGTAAATGGTAAATGGACTGTACTATAGCGCTATTCTATTTTATCCAGATACTCAAAGATCTTTACAACACAATCTGTGCCCTCGCCATTCATACAGCACTCTACTAGAGCTCTACATTGAAGAATCAGACCTTTATCACATTCTTACACCGATGGGACACATATCTGAGGCAATGAGGGGTTCAGTGTCTTGCCCAGGGACACTTTGGCATGTGACTGCTGGTGGAATCAAACCCCCAACTCCTGCATTGTAGGACGACTGCTCTAACTACTCAGCCACAGCCGCCCCAATAAGATGAAGTAAATAATGAAATCACAAAGTGAGTCTGGAAGAGTTGAAGAGCTGAAAACAATTACCTCAGTTTTGAATTCATTAAAAGTAAAGAATAACAAGGACTTTATGTCTTCAAACAAAATCTCTTAAGGTTGTTGGGCGGCTGCGGTGCAGCAATGGTGCAGCTGACTTTGGACAGAAAAGTCACAAGTTGAATTCCCTACCATGCCTATATGTCATGGTGTCCTTGAGCAAGACACATATTCCTACCTGCTCCCTGGGTTCGCTGCCTGCTGCTCCAGTGATTATCATCATCATCACCTTTATTAAAGATACAAGTAGGTCCATATAAAAACAAAATGCAAATACATAATATAAAAATATATTTTTTTAAATCACAAATATAAGTCACAGATTTACAAAAAGGCTGAAACGCCAATGGTTCCACATTCCGGACTTAAACCTGACTGAGCTTTGTGCAATATCTGTTAGTATCAGGATGATGCTATTTGTAAAATCACGTAATCTCTGATTTCTGTTTTCCTGTTTCCTGGAGGGCGCTAATAAAGAGAAAACACCACTGGTCTTAGTTCAGAACCCTGTAGAACACCACAACAAATTTTAGAATGTATTAGAGTCGTAATATGAAGACAAATGTTGCTTTAAGCAGATTAAAACAATACCTTTAATACCAAAACTATGTTCAAGACTCTTTGGATGTTGTGTTCCAGAGTACCGAGTGCAGCATGGAGATTTAATAGAACATTTATTGAACCTGGTTCTGTTTGGGTCCCTGTGTATTCTGTGTTCATATCTTTATCTCTTTTTATAGGTGCATGGTAAAACTCCTGACAGAGAAGAGGAGCATTTCCTGGTGTAGCTACTTCTCCTCCTCCCATCCACCGTTCCCCTTTCACCCCCATTTCACCTGTTAAGCATTTGCTTTCCTGACTCCCCTTTACATCTTCCATTCCAAGTCACCATGACAACCTCTGCCCTGCGCCGTCAGGTGAAGAATATTGTGCACAACTATTCAGAAGCCGAAATCAAGGTATTTGAAGAATACATTTGTTCTCTTTAAATGTGTATTGGGTCATTTAGTAAGTGTAAACTGATACAAATCTTTTTGTATCAAAATGTTTTGAGTCCCTCCCCCTCTGCTTCAGCCTCGGAACTTTTCATACCGAAAAGATGCAGATACCCCTGAATGGAGAGAACGATGCATGTTTGATAAAAGGTGGACATCATGATGTTCTTTGTGTCAATGTGAAGGTTCGCGAGGCCACTTCAAACGATCCATGGGGCCCGTCCTCGTCCCTCATGTCAGAGATCGCTGACCTGACCTTCAATGTTGTGGCTTTTGCCGAGGTCATGGGCATGGTGTGGAAACGCCTCAATGACAGCGGCAAGAACTGGAGACACGTTTACAAGGTGTGTGCTTATTTCACCTCCTAGGTTTTGTGAAAACCATTTTTTTTATGTTCTTTAATCAAGTTTTTGAGCTACAAGTGGATTGTTTAGTGTTTATGTGAATATTTGCACTTGCAACTAAAAAAGTCCATTCAATTCAAGAATCAACATTTGACTTCAGGCCCTGACTCTGCTGGATTATCTGCTGAAGACTGGATCGGAGAGGGTGGCCCAACAATGCCGTGAAAACCTATTCACCATTCAGGTACACAGGACGCCACACAAACAACGTGATGGTCTGGTCGTAGCTGTGACTGATCCCCAACACATACTTGGAGTGCACAAGATTATGGTTTAAAATTTTGCCATAAACTGTTTTCAACTTTATCTGTTACCAAAGTATTTCATGAACAACAGAATCAATTTTGATTAAAAAAAACAATAAAAATCCAGGAAATTAATGATTTGATGTACAGTAGTCCCTCGTTTATGGCTGGGGATCCGTACCCTGAAGCACCACGATAAGTGAAAAACCACGAAGTAGGGATACAGTAGAAGTACAGTTAACTTTATATGAAGGCTTTAGAAATGCTTCCCACACTCTGAATGTTCTAAACACTTAAACCTACATCATTTTAACAACATGTGTTACTACTTTTTACTTACTAGCTCTTCAGAACAGCAGCAGCTCTGGTTCTGGTCCAACTCTCTTCTATTCCGACTTGATTTGTTTCAGCAGACTACCCTGCAGCAATGAAGCCCACAAATCAGTCCTCTAAACTCTGAAACCTACTCATTTTGACAACATACAGTACTTATATGTACAGGAGCTACACATTCAGAACAGGAGCTGCTCGGTTCTGGTCCGACCCGATAGATAAAAAAAGTCCCAGTACAGCATGACTGAAGCCCACCGCTCCATCCAGGTTCATGTGCACATGCTGCTGCCCAGGATTTAATCCACCACTACTGAACCAGCACTGCTCAACCAGAACCTGGCAGAATCCTGCAGCCGTAGCTGTCATCTGCAGCTCCCAGGGTCCGGGTCACACTGACTGATCCAGATTAGCTGCAGCCCAGCTGCTCAGCAGTGAAGATACAACTTGGAGATGAGTTCAGCTTCAGAGTTATTTGTGACTTTCCTGCCAGTCCTGTGAGCAACAGAACTTACAAAACTTCTGACTTTGCTGCAAAACTTTCCCTCCATTTGCAGAAAGCGGTGGTTGAAAGAGCACTTCCAGGAAGTGAACTGATGCCTTATGGGTAACCTAGTTCTTTAGACTGGCAAAACAGTGAAGGCTTAATGAAAGAAAACTACAAAATGGTGGTGCTTTTTTAAATTTTTATTTTATTTTTGGAAAATATTACTGTATATACATGTACAGTACTAAAAAAACAACATGATAGAGTGAGTACACGAATGTCAAACCACAAAGTAGCGATGGACTGCTGTACATCTATGACTTGGGGGGAAAAAATGGCATAACCCAGTGACTTTTACAGATATTGAGCCACAGTTTGATGTGGTTGTAGCTGAATGTCGTCTGTAACAGCTACTTTCAGAATGGACTCCTTCATTTCGCAATACAAGTCAATCCTTGTCTGAAACTCTCACGTGAAAGGTTGTGGGCGACAAGCATTCTGTCACAACTGCAAACTAACAAAAATGAGGATAGAAACAGGAAAGGTTCTGAACAAGGCACTTGCTAAGCAGGTAAGCTCAGCTCCTGTTTGGCCTAAGGAGCATCAAGGAGACCTCTCAGACTCCAAAGTTGTCTTGTCTCCTTTCTGTCAGTCATTGAGCTTTTTAGAAAACTGACATCAGCTCAAAGTCAGACATTACGAAAAAAAAAATTTAAGAACTTTGAAGCAAAACTGTAAAGAGTAAAGTGTTTTAGGAATATGTAAAGATTTAGCGTACATTAACTCAAATGAATAAACTAAAAGTTGAAGAAACGTCACAAACTCATGTTGGCTGTCTCGCTTTCAGACGCTGCGTGACTTCCAGTACGTGGACCGTGATGGACGAGACCAGGGGGCCAACGTTAGAGAAAAAGCACGGCAGCTGGTGTGTCTGCTGCGGGACGAGGACCGGCTCCGCCAGGAGAGGAGTCAAGCCCTGAAGACCAAGGAGCGAATGGCTGGAGGAGGAACAGGAGGGAGCGGGGGTGGGAGCGGTGGTGTGTGTGGAGGGATTCCCCCATCCTACCACCCAGGCAGACGCACAAGTCAGCCCAGCATGGCTGTGCTGTACGGCGAAGAGTTCAGCCGCTCCAGAGGCTCTCCGTCCTCCTTCAACTGTGAGTTTACACTCGTCTGGAGCACTTGGACTTTATTCTACTTTGGTTGTTTATGAACAAACAGATGAAGAATTTAAAATACAGTGGTGTGGAGGCTTATCGCATACCTCATGAACCGCTTGTGCTATAATACAATGCCTTAAACTACTCAGTACAAAAGTGATCAATACTATCAATTTGGCTGGTCACGATAACAAATTTTGCTGGGCGATTAATTATCTCAGAAATTATTGTGATAAATGATAATATTGTTTGAAATTCTACAGTAATTATTGTAAAATTTAAGAAGAACTGTTTAATTTGTTTTGCAGTAGTAACGTTTTTGACCACCGGATGGCAGTATAAGGCTGAACTGAAGGATGGATAACGAGTCTCTTTAAGCAAAATGGGAGGGAGGCCCCTTGACGTGACATGGGCTGTCTCTCTTCAGTTCTCAAAATGGCGGACGCTCTGTGTGTTTGGAGCGCTTTAGCATAGCATTTTTCCACACAAAGCTTTTAATAAAAAAAATCAGTAAACAAGTTCTCAGCTTGTTTTTGCAGAGAAAAACAACTTTTTACACGAAGGCACGGGTTTCAACCGTGAATTTTGGAGCTTTGACAAGACAAAGGTTTTTTGTCCCCTCGAGGTCGGCCTGTTAGCTTAGCTTGTAGCTTAGCTTCTCAGCTTTGCTGCTTTTAACAATCAAAAACACAATTTTGGATGATTAAAATTGATTTGAAAGAGAAAAGAGAAAGGGAAGGGTAAAGAACACCGGAGTTGAGCTTTTTGTCATCCAGTGCCTTCAATAGAAAGAGATAGACACAATAAATGAAAATGAGTTTGATAATTTTCATTTATCATGCGATTAATTGATTTATTGTTTATTGCGACAGGCCTACTATCAATACTGCGGCATTGACCAGAAAATGTTCATTCGCCTTGTGTATTCCTCGTCTCTGTGCTTCTGCTCATGTAACCTCACACTGAATGAACCTGTCACACAAAATAATTTCTGAAAGGCAGTGACGAACAATTAAGGTTTTACCCATCTGTCTGTTACCAAAATATCTCATGAACTGCTCGACAGTTTGTAATGAAGCTTGACGTACGTCTACAAATGAATGACTAAAAGAGCCAGATCAGTCCAAGATGGGTGCCTCAGCAAGTAGTAGCTGAGAGTCATCCACAGACACTCTGAGCGTCATCTCTCAGTATTGTAAGAAATCATGCGTAACATTATTTTCAACGTTTGACCAAAATGGCTGTAACTGCATCATTTCACTACAAAAAGCCTGAAAGGCTGCAGTGCATATCCTTAAGGCTAAAATGTCATTCCTCGTTCCCTGTGCAGCGTCGGCCTCGTCTCCGCGCGCCGCCTCAGACCTGGAGCAGGCTCGACCTCAGACCAGCGGGGAGGAGGAGCTGCAGCTGCAGCTGGCCTTGGCCATGAGCAGGGAGGAGAGTCAGAAGGTGAAACAACACACGCACAAAGACGTGGTAATCTGCTGTACCTCCGGTGTAACCATCACTGTGGGCACGCACGTGGGTTCTCAGAACCATGGACACACTTGCCTTGTGGCTTTCTTTATTCGCCCACAACGTTAGCCCTGCAGTCCCCTGTTACCATAGAGACGAATGATGACAACTATGGCCTGCCTGAAGCTTTAACTAAAAGGACGCACACACAAACAGACAAAAACACACCGAACAGCGCTCAGTGATTAATAAACCATTGAACTTTGTGTCTGTTTGGTAATGCTGGTCACTAAAGGTGCAGGCTGAGCGTTAACGCTTTTATATGAGTTTGGCTGTACCGTTAGCTAAACGCCTAATTAAGCTGTTGATTAAAATCCATCCTGTCTTCTTTGTTACTCACATTTTAACTGCGCAGGTTTAAATTCTCATCATTTATTCAAACAATTTCAAAGTTTTCTGTCAAATTTGATTTAAAATAGTTCCCACTTTGTGCTCAATGTCGCTGCATAAAAAAGCCTAAATTTAAAATTTATTTTGCATTTGCTGGACCAAGCCTTTGAGTTGTTTTGCTCACTATGGTGTGTTCGTGTGATTCAGTCGGTACTTGTTGCATTGATGATGTCATGATGCAGCCCCTGCAGGAGCAGCGTTGTCGCCAAGGAGACGACTCGCTGCTACAGAAAGCCTTGGATGAGAGCCGCAGAGAGAGCCAGTCAGAGACGCACGAGGTTAGTTTAAAAATGCGTGCGTGTGAGCAGGATAGCATGTGTGTGGGTAAATGCTTGGCACTTTAGTGTATACAGTATTTGCATTGAAAGGTGGGTGGGCGGTGTGTTTGTAGGAGGTTGCTGGCAGGCATTTTGAGAATGAAGCTGAGCAAAGTGATGACTGAAAGAAAAGAGAGAGGGGAGGGGCTTAATGAGACAATAATAAAATAACAGTAATGAGGGAGATGTATGAAAGAAACGGTAAAGTGCTGAGAGAGAACAAGGAGACGCATGCAGAACGACGACTGAGTTTGACCTTGAACGCAGCATGACCGTTCCCTAAAGGCACAGTCCTTAACGTGAACTCTTGAACTCAAATTGTTCAACCAACCAATCAGAGTCATTGCACGCATTATGTGAACATCTCTGCAGCGCGTAATTGGTCGAGTGCTTTCAGTCGCATCACTAAAACATCAGGCAGGATTCAGGGGAATGTAATGTTTTTAACTGACAACAAAAAACATGAAACATACACAACCATTTTTGTCATACAAAATTAAAAGTAAAAAAACCTTCACATAGAAGTAGCTCTTCATAGAGACATTCATCATATATGTATTATGTATATATATATACAGTATACAGTATATACAGGTAGTCCCCGACTTACGGCGCCATCGACTTACGGCGCTCCGTACTTACAGCTCTGCCCCTAGTGACGTCATCGCGCCGTTCGTTGCCTTTTTTATGCAGCATTTTATATTTTTTTCGGTTTTTTAAGGGTATTTTATTAACTAACTGCTTGGAAACACATTTAAAAACATTAATACGGCCGTTCAAAGTTGTTTTACATTGAAAAAACATGTT
>JARVGV010000474.1:9200935-9211449 GCA_031762435.1 Hypsolebias longignatus
GATGGGGGAGAGGGAGGGCCCCCAGAAACCATCTTATCACCAGCAAACTGGTTGGTCCAGTATGGGAGTGTGCTGCTTGTGGGACTGAGTTTGCTATGGCTCCTCGGACTGAAGAAGTCCTTTGGATAAAGGGCGAAATGTCTCAACAAAAATTAAAAGAAACCATCCCAGATGACCTGACTGAACTTTGTTGGATTTTTATTTGGATTATTGAGCTAAAAAAAAAAAAAAAAAAAACGTAGTTACACTCCTAAGTTTTAATTAACCTCTCTTCCACCAATAATGACCAAAATGTTTTTCTTTTAATTAAGTATGAAAAGTGTTCGCATTTTTTATTTTAAACTGATGGACAACAGATCAAATAACTTGTCAAAAGGACAAATTAACCAACTATTTGTTAAATATTTTGGATTTTAAACCTGCGTCATGACTATTTTGTTCTTAAATCAATCCAGTGTTGCCTTTTAAACAGCAAACATGCAAACAGTTGGCTCTCATATTTATTTATTAAGTGGCTGAAGCTGATGTTTCAGTTTTTTGGTGATACAAAATAATTAAAAAGGGAATATTGGATCTACATTCATTATATTATTCATTAGGTCATTAAAACTGCTTTGTTACAGCTAAGAACAATTTCATAAATTGTTTAATTTATGTTTGTAAATCAACTTCAAAGGTTTTAAAGTACGTACTCTGTAAAATACAAAAAAAAAATAAAAAAAATGTCATTTTCAACTTTCATGGAGTGTCTCTGAGGTGACTGATGTGTTTTTGTAGCTAAATTCACACAAATATTCATTGTAACTATCCATCCATCTTTTATTGACACATTATTTTTCTGGGTTCACTCATGCCCATGTCCAGCTGTGCCAGAGGCGGGGTTCCCCATGGACATGTCCCAAGTCCATCCAAGTCATAGCAACTAGCTCGTGCTTTACATTTAAAGTGTCCATCATAGAGCAACGTGAAACAAAAGCTATTATCTCACAAGTTGGAGATAGTTACAGGCTCAAAAAAGATAAATACACATAAAATACACCATTTTTAAGTTGTTATTTCACTGAATTTGTACTCACGACTCACTGGTGACATGTCAGGAGTCTGAATATAGGTTGCACAAATGTCTGGCAACATTCTCACAACAAAAAAGTAAAATTGCGATTGTCACTCACCGGTTTTTCGCAGCAGAGAAACGTGTGAGCTGTTACCAGACAGTCATAAATATTCAAACACATCTTTTCCATAGAAATTTGTTGCCAGTACAAATCCACGCTGGTATGTTTATTTTGGATGTATCTCATCTTTCTTACTACTGTAATGAACTTTAAACACTTTTAATGAATATTTTAGCAGGAAAAACCATTCAAATAAAATGAACAGAAACAGGTTGTAAATAGCTCTCCAGATTGTGGAAACTAAATTGAGAGGGGTCTGAGACGGGTTCCAGATGTTCGGGACTTTTTAAAGATAAAAACTTGTCTTGCAATCATTTTAAAACATGGTCACATTTCAAGCACCATGAAAGCGAAGCCCTGAAAAACTCATGCAAAAAAAAAAAAAAAAGTTAAAAATAGAACAAATAAAAGATAATTTTGCAATTTGCAGCCCGGTGAGATAGCAGGTGTATGTGTGGGGGGAGGGGGTTGAATCACAAACTATTACTTCTCTATGCTTCAGCACACAGTCATCTTTTCACAAGTCCTCATGTCTGATAAACAAAACTCATATTATCCATCAGCTGCATTGAGTAGTTGCAGAATATTGATATTTTAGGTGTTTAACTCTTAATCTGTCTAAACTTAGCCTGAATTTCCACTGAAGCAGCTACGCAAACTTTCAAAGCCCTCACAAACATACCATCAAAAACCCAAGACCTCGTCTGCGCCCACATGCTAATACATCCCAAGCTATTTCCAAAACTACGTCCATACGCACACACAAATACATACACACAAACTCGTGCGCAAGCAAACACAACCCTGCGTGTGTCCGTCTGCCCGCAGAGGTCTTTTTAGGGCTCGTCTGGCAGGACGACTGTACTGACCGACCGTCTGCAGAGTAACATCTGTCTGTGTGCGTCTCCAATAATTACCTCTTGTGTTCTGAAGAGCAGGACGCGAGCTGCTTCTCCTCAGACGCCCCATGTAGCGGTAAAACAGGTTAACATAGTGGCCTGTTTGCATCTGTGCTGCCATCTTGACCAGGACTCCCTGGAAGAAGAAAGGTTGTGTCTCAGTACAACTTTAAGAAAAACAAATGAAAATAATATTTTCTTAATTCGTGTTGTGAGAAGTGTTTGGTCATTTTGTATTTTTTACTGAAAGGTTCATCACCAGAGCTTAAATCCAAACTAAAACTAGAGAAACTGCATTTCCTGCAAAAATGAAGTGTGAATGCTTATTGCAGAAGAACTTGCTGAAAAACAGCTGATTAGCTAAAAACATGATGAAATGTAGCTGAAATTAAAGTGCAGGGTTAAATTAGCAGAATAAAGAAGACATATTTGCTGAATTAGGTTTAAATTAGCAGAAATGAGCACAAAAAAATAGGAAATCAGCTAAAAAAGCTCAAATTTACACACGCAAAAAAACATCTAAAAAATAGCTGAAAAGGCAGAAAGTAGCATACTTACAAGAAGGAAGTGGAAAGAGCTGAAAGGAGCTAAAAAATGTGGAAATAGCGGGAAAAGCTAAAATTTGCATAAAAACAGCTAAATACTGAAATAGCAGGAAAAAGCTGAAACTAGCTGAAAGGAGTTGAAAGGAAGCTGAAATTAGGAGAAAGAAGTTAATTAGGCTGAAAGTTGATGGAATTACCAAGAAAAGCTTGAATTTATCTAAAAACAGCTGAAATTAGCTAAATAGTTTCTAAAAAAGGTAGCCGAAAAAGTAGAACAAGCTTACGTTAACAGGAGAACGTAGAAAGAACGTGTTTGCCCAATAAGGCTGAAAGAAGCAGAAATGAGTACACCAAGTACAAATCATCTTTTTAAAAAAGCTGAAATTGGAGAAAAAAACATGCTGAAAAGTAGCTAAAAGTCAGAAAGAAGCTGAAATTAGAAAAAAAACCTGTTGAAAAGTAGCTAAAAGGCAGAAAGAAGCTGATATTAGCATAAAAAACCTGCTGAAAGTAGCTAAAAGGAAAAAAAAAGTTGAAATTGGCAAATAAAACTGCTGAAAGGTATTTAAAAGGCAGAAAAAAGCTAAAATTACAAGAAGAACGTGGAGAGAGCACATTTTTGCTGAATTAGTTTGAAAAAGGTTGAAAGGAGTGCAAAAAATGTAGAATTGGCTGAAAATGCTTAAATTAGCATAAAACAGCCAAATGGTAGCTGAAATAGTGAAAAAGCTGAAACTTGCAGAAATAAGCTGAAAGGTGCATAACAAGCTTAAATTAGCAGAAAGAAGCTAGAAGCACAAAAATGTTTGTTAGCTGAAATAATCTGAAAGGAGCACAAAACAGCTGAAAAAAAACCCCAGCTGAAATTAGCTGAAATTGGCAGGTTTTTTTTTTATTTGCAGAAGGAAGCTGAAAGAAGCTGAACCAGAACAAAATGTGAAAGAAGCAGTAAAAGGTTGAAAACAGAGCTAAATATTTTAGGGATGGAAAATGAGCTCAATTCATTTGCTATGAGAAAGAAATGGTAGCAAAGGCTAAATGTTTCAAAAAGCTAAAGTTGCACCAATACCAAAAGTCATAACAGGATTGTCCTGAACAAGCTGAAGGTTTTATTTATGATTTGTTGAAATAGCTTGAAAACTGCAGGACAAGAAACAAGCCGAAAAATGTATGGAAGAAAAATGGATCACGTTAGTGTGAATGCTTCATGAGCGTTCACTCACACAGCTAATGTTTTTCTAGACAACAGCTTTAAAAAAAAAAAAAAAAAAAAAAAAACTAAAAGTAATAAAGAGAAAAAACCCATTGCTTTGCCAAGAATCCACCTTGAAGAAGCAGCTTGTATAAAGACGGAGCAAGGCCGTAAATATTTGTTTTGCTTTTGGTAACCTCCACCCCATGTGGGAAATGGCTGAAACAAATATTTTGTCCGGCAACAAACAGATCAGAGGGGTTAGACGGGGAAAAATAAATTTAACCAAGAAGCATCAGAAGAGTCAGGTGGACCTGACGTTTGAATTAGACACACAAACTTAGTTGAGTTCAACGGATCCAAAACAATATTTTTATTTTTTTTATTTTTTTTCCATCAAACTGAAATATTTCCACACAAACTGTTTGGGTTGTTTTGTTCTCAAACAAGTTTTCTTCATAATCCAAGAACCCAAGAAAAATGTGTTTATGTTTAAAATGGCATTTTAACTCGTCACTGCCAAGATTTATTGGAAAAACAACATTCTAACTCAAATCTGGAATACATTTTTGATTTTCAGCAGGATGTTACCAATGAACAAGAAAAGCTAAATTCCTTTGTAGTGCATGGAAGAAAAAACAGTAAAATTAAAGTCATTACAAACCAGAAAAAAAAAAATGCTTTGGGGCAGAAGAAGCTGCAACTTTCAAAGTGACTGTGGGAAGTTGTTTGAGAGTGGCTTCCAGGTTATTCAGGAAATGGATGGTTTAATGCGTCCACAGTCCGTTTTAAGCTGACAGTGTTTTTCTAACTTTGACCAAGTACTTTTAATGTGTGAACCTCAACAAACAAGGAGTGGAATCTAATACTTCAAAATAAAATCACTTTAAAGCATCACTCATGGGGACAGGAGTGGATTGTGTGAGTCAAAACTCATCCAACATCTAAAAGCAGAATTTTAAAGCTGCTAACTGTGATCGAGAGAGAATGCTCATTTTTCTACACCAGTTATATGTTTAAATTTCAAACTTGTGAAAATAATATGTCATTTTATTCATAATATGCATCACATTAAAAAAAAAAAAACACTGTTCCATGTGAGCTCTCTTGGTCGTTTACAAAAAGGTGTTTCTGCGTATTTAGACGTGGAATTATCTGTCAGTCTGGTCTGGTTTGGTAATCCCTTTGAATTTAAAGAGGACTTAAAGCGTTTCGCAACAGGATTTGGTTTCCAAGATCAAAGTTCTTGGTTTTGGTTAAATACGATGATGACTTCCAGAATAAAAATTTAATTGGAATAAACACAAAATATCCCTGAAGACCTTTAAGCATTTTAAAGTCAATTTCAAGCATTGAACATCAGAAGCATCATACTGTATGTCCACAATGTTGATGGCTTGATTAGATCAGCAGGAAGGACATTCAATAACACAAAATTGCATTTTACATTAATGAAAAATGTTAAATTGTGTCATCTGGACCAGTTTCTGGACAGTCTGGGCCTGTTTTTGTGAGTAGCAAGTTGGTCAACAGTTGATTGGCTTGAAACACAGCAGTGAAGGCTACCTATGGGATAGACCTGGTTGGTAGGTCATAGACTGAGGAAGTCCTCTGGATGGGGGACAAAACGTTGATCATTTAAAGAAACTAGTCCAGATGATATGATTTAACCTTTTTTGTTGGTATCTACCTGGATGATTGAGCTCACAACCATTTTTTTTGTATTTGACACTGTTTACATGTGCCAGGGGTGTCGACACTCAGCGGTAACTCATTTACCGAATGGACAAAATTTTAAAACTTTGTCCGAGGCACGGCCCATTTTCAGCTGAAACGTTAACTCGAGTCAGATACCAGATATCTTTTCGTGGTTGCAGGTTCATGAACAAGAGTTTGATTTGTCTCACTTGACGTTACTCTTTCCACATCAGGATCAATGATAGAATGATCCAGCCGTCTTTCTGACGTCAAAGCCAGCTGGCAAGAGAAGTCTAAAATAAATTACCTTTGTTTGTTGTTTTTAGAACAAATGAGAAGACAATATTTTACATTAAAAAAAATTTATTTATTTTTTTTTTCCAAATTTTTTTTTTTCAATCTGGTACCTTGGGGCACCAGATTTGACCCGCGGCTCTTGAGTTTGACACAAGTCTACATTGAGTAGGTACACCAACAGTAAATGGTAGTTTATTGAGACTTTTCGTCCTTCGTTTTAGCTACTTTTCAGCAGTTTTTTTTTTTTTTTTTTGAATTTAAGCTTTTTTTTAAGATAATTTCTACTTGGTGTGCTCATTTCTGCTTCTTTCAGCCTTATTGGTCAAACACGTTCTTTCTACGACCTCCTGTTAACTTAAGCTTGTTCTACTTTTTTGGCTACCTTTTTAGAAACTACACTTTAGCTAATTTCAGCAGTTTTTAGATAAATTCAAGCTTTTCTTGGTAATTCCATCAACTTTCAGCCTAATTAACTTCTTTCTGCTAATTTCAGCTTCCTTTCAGCTCCTTCCTGCTAGTTTAAGCTTTTTCCTGCTATTTCAGTATTTAGCTGTTTTTATGCAAATTTTAGCTTTTTTCGCTAATTCCACATTTGTGCATTTTTGAGCTCCTTTCAGCTCTTTCCACTTCCTTCTTGTAAGTTATGCTTCTTTCTGCATTTTCAGCAATTTTTAGATGCTTTATTTGCGTGTGTGAATTTCAGTTTTTTTAGCTGATTTCCTATTTTTGTGCTCATTTCTGCTAATTTAAACCTAATTCAGCTAATATGCCTTCTTTATTCTGCTAATTTAACCCTGCACTTTAATTTCAGCTATTAGCTAATCAGCTGTTTTTCAGCAAGTTCTTCTGCAATAAGTATTCACACTTCATTTTTGCAGGAAATGCAGTTTAGTTTTTGTTTGAATTCAAGCTCTGGTGACGAACCTTTCAGTAAAAAATACAAAAATGACCAAACACTTCTCACAACAGTTTATGATGGGGCATCTTGGGGCACCAGATTTGACGCGCGGCTCTTGAGTTTGACACGAGTCTACATTGAGTACACCAACAGTAAATGGTAGTTTATCAATTTATCCCTAAAATAAGAAAATGTGCATTCTAATTTGTTCAACTAAGAATGTCAAATTAAGTGATTTCAGTAGCATTTCACCACCATGAGTGGACTGTTAGTCATGTAGATGTGTGTGCAATGATTCATCATGGTTTTGTTTGCACAGTTTGAAGTAAACTTAACTGTTGTTTCATTTTTAAATGCATCCATCATCTTAAGACAGGAAACCAGCAAACAGTTTTGGTTATGATTATAGTTTATAGTTCTGGCTATAGCTAGCCGAGCAGCAATTTACCAGATTTAGTTGGAAAGGTGGGGAAGCAGTTGGCTGTTCCCTGTTTTAATTCTTTTACGTGAGTCACAGTCGCGGAGCAAAGACTCTTTGAGGAGAAATGAACTGCGGCGTTGCAAAACTTCACTTGTTTCTAACATAAAATTAGCGCCGTTCCGTAAAAGCATACTTTCACAAGCAAATATTTAGTTCAGTAAAATAAAAGTTGAACCAATCCTAGTAATGAGTTTCATGATTATGTTCTTAAATGCCCTAAAACCTTGTAGAATCATGAGTTTTGTCCATTTAAGTAGTCGTGATTATAGTGTAAGAAAACCCTGAGATCTTCTCGGTTCAGTCTGCTGCGAGCTTTTAGCTAAATCAGCACTTTCCTCTTTGTCCTCGTGTTTTTCTTTTCTTCCTTAGTCACAGCCTTTGTCTCCGTCCCATTAAGTTCGCTCAGCTCATTTTCACAGATGTTTAAGTGCTCCCACCGCTTTGCTGCATGGACAAAAGGCAAATCCATTTCCAAGTTCCATTGTTTCATCACGTCCAGTCTCTTTGATGCCGACACCAACTTCCATCAGTTTCTCCACTTTACTTCCCACCTCCTGCTCTTTGTTGCTCCCGTTCCCAGCTTTTGTGAAGCAAGCACTTAATGACTCTGTGGAAGTCGTGCTAAAACCAACGTTTTATGGAAAGGGCATCGTTACGACCCCCTTTGAGATGTGCCGTTTCTCCAGGGACGTTTGATTGGATCAACCGGGGACTGTTGTGGAGACAGTACGGAAACCTTCTTTTTCCCAGTGCAGCCCATTCATCCAGTCTAGCCGCTCTGCGTGTGTGCATTTTCTTATAATAACAGGTCATCTTCGCCTTCCTAACAGTCAGCCTTTCTTTCCACGGCGGCTTCTGGTATCGTGTTGTCGAAGCTGCATTAAAAATCCCAGCATTAAGCTGAAAACCCAGTGAAATAAGAGTCTTCTTCTGCTTAAAATATTTCAAAGCTGTGATCACAGCCTCTTTGCTGTGGTCCACAAACCTTCTTTTGAAATGGCTTAATAAGCAGCAGGGTCTTAAATCAGTTCCCATCCTGTCAGAGAAAATCACACTCCGTATTTTTAGCTCTCAGAATGACAACTAAAGCGTATCTGAAAACCAAAAGAACATGCCTTTCCTCTCCCACAAACGTATCCCAGCTCATAAAAACTGAAGACTTTCAGGCTGACATCACTTGTGCCATGTTACCCAGCATGCACTCCTGTCGTTTGGCAGTGCCGGGTTTAAAACGCTCACTTCTGACAGAGAGAAATCAGAGGACGCAGATAGGCATGTGCATATTTGCATGTCTGCTGTGTGTGAACCTACATGCTACTGCTGAACCGCAGAGCAGACACGGCCAAGCGGAGCAGGCAATTATATGGGTAGCACTCTCACCCGTCTCCCCCGCCTTCAAACCATGAACCAACACCCCCCTCACAGTCTGTCTCTCTCATTTTGATTTACTGTTGCTTTATAGAAGACTTTAAATGGTGCAAACACACACACAACTTGTACGTAGACGCAAATGCAAGTGTCAGAAACTAAAGGACAAAAGAGCTTCAAGAAACCTGAAAGAAAGTCCAGTTCATCAAAGTTCATGCTCAATGATCCAGGGGGAAAAAAATCCAACAACGTTCAGTCAGGTCATCTGGACGGTTTCTTTATTTGTTTGAGACTTTTCGTCCTTCATCCAAAGGACTTCATCAGTCCAAGGAGCCACAACAAACAGTCCCACAATCAGCACACTCACATAATAGACCAACCAGTTTGATGGTGACAAGATGGTTTCTGGGGCCTGCCCTCTCCTCCGTCGACTCCTTCGAGGCAACTATGGCCTCAAAACAAAACAAAAAAACATCCATAGGACCTTACGGCACTTTGTTGGATGTTTTACCTGGATTGTTGAGCATGAACTTTTATGTTTTTAACCACTTTGGCTATGGCTACCTCAGAGTCGTCGATGGGGGAGAGGGCGGGCCCCAGAAACCATCTTATCACCAGCAAACTGGTTGGTCCGCTATGTGATTTTGCTGCTTGTGGGACTGAATTTGTTTGTGGCCCCTCGGACTGATGAAGTCCTTTGGATGAAGGACAAAATGTCTCAACAATAAACTAAACCATCCAGATGACGTGACAGAACTTTGTTGGAAAGTCCAGTTCGCTTTATATTTAAGCACTAATGAACATTAAACAACTAGATTAGGCTTCCTGAAGGTCTTGTTTCACATTTTAGCCAGTAGTGTTTGAATGTAACACCCCAAGACATTTGAAGGTTAGAGCTAACACTGGGATTCACCATCTGGGGAACCTGCAGGAGTATTTTTTTTTCTTCCTTATCCTCAGCAAATAACTTTAATTGATCACAGAAAAAGCAAATACTGTAATCTCATTACAAAAGTCAAATTTAGATATTCCAAACTAAAATCTGAAGTCTTAACCCTCCATTACTCCTTCTCCTTCCACATCAGGGTACGTTCACTGACCTTCACATGAGCACGATCTGCACAGTTTTAAGTTTTCACATATATTTTAGTTTGCTACATCTGTCCCAATAAAACTAACTGATCTGTGTTAAATAACGTGTCACTTTCACATTAGGACAGATATTTAAAATGTAAGTGCACCAAGAGAAAACGATGCATTAACTGTTCTAAAAGGTCCAGCAGGCACGGGATTCTAACTCTTCAATAAGCCCATCCAGCCTCAGACAAACGCCAAATAACCAGAGGAAAAAAAAAACTAAATTCTTGGGTTTTCCTCTTTTTTTAGGTGGCTAAATATTTAATTGCATCATGGATCTGGTTGTGCAGTAAATTCCTCCTTTCTATACTCGGTGTTCTGACTCACTATATTCAGGCTGATTCATGAAAGGCATCAGTCACACTGCACCTGTCTGTGGTTTCACTGGCTGATGGAAGTGGTCAGCTCTGCTGTTTCAGTGCACGAGAGCGTGCTCAGACTCAGGGGGCCCCCATCCTCTGCATACACACCATTTCCCTGTTGGCTGTAACTCTAGTTTAATCCAAAGCAAACAAAACCAGACACAGAACGGGGAATCCTGGTAAAGCTGGCAGACCTCAATAAGGCTTCTTGCAGAAATTGATTCACAGAGATCTAGTCATACTTTTACTCTTTTTCCACGTGGACTCGTAAAACCAGACATTCACTACACACGTCCTACAGTGAATGTCTGTCTCAGTGGAATCCTCCCAAAGAGGGAGATGTCTGGGCATCCCTGCTTAAGCTGCTGCCCCTGCAATTTGACTTCAGGACAAGCAGAAGATGACGGATGGATGGATGGATGGATGGATGGATGGATGGATGGATGGATGGATGGATGGATG
>JARVGV010000474.1:9211549-9234878 GCA_031762435.1 Hypsolebias longignatus
TGGATGGATGGATGGATGGATGGATGGATGGATGGATGGATGGATGGATGGATGGATGGATGGATGGATGGATGCTGGATGGATGAATTGATAATGGATGGATGGATGGATAATGGATAGCTAGATGGTGGATGGATGGATGGATGGATAATGGATACTGGATGTATGAATTGATAATGGATGGATGGATGATGGATGGATGGATAATGGATGGATGGATGGATAATGGATAGCTAGATGGTGGATGGAAGGATGGATAATGGATACTGGATGGATGAATTGATAATGGATGGATGGATGATGGTTGGATACTGGATGGAAGAATTGATAATGGATGGATGATGGATGGATGGATGAATTGATAATGGATGGGTGGATAATAGATGGATGGATACTGGATGGATGAATTGATAAAGATGGATGGATGGATGAATTCATAATGGATGGATTAATAATGGATGGATACTGGATGGATGAATTGATAATGGATGGATGGAAACTAGATGGATGGATGAATAATGGATGAATGGATGAATAACAGATGGATGGATGGATAGGTGGATGATGGAAGATAATGGACAGATGGATAATAGATGGATGATGGATGGATGGATCAATACCAGATGGATAATGAATGATGGATAATAAATGATGGATGGATGGATGGATGGATGGATGGATGGATGGATGGATGGATGGATGGATGGATGGATAAAAAATTGCTACTTCATTAAGTTTATTTCAAACTTGAGAGGACATGTTGCAGAGAACATCTGGGCAGACTGTGGGAACATAAACAGCTGTTAAGTCTCGCACAGCTGTTACTGTGAAAACAAACAAATAAATAAACGTGACTTCTTCTGCTCTTCAGGAAACTTTGGGACTCCAAGTTAGCTGATCCTTCATCGAGGTAAATTTCATTTTTCAAACTACATATCTATTTAATCCAAAGAGAAAATGACCCGTCCCTGAACTTGTTCCTTCACTTCACCTTCTCCCCAGGTTGAGGACACAGAGCAGTAAGAAGGCTTTCTGGGTGGAGAAGGTGCAGTGCCAGGGTTTTGAGGTGTCCTTGGAACAGTGTGTTGCTCAGCTGTCCCTCCCCAGGAGTGATGTTCCCTGCAGAGGAGGCATGCACGCAGTGGTCCGCTGCGCCCCTGGATACCAGTTTACACATCATGGCAGAGCACCTGCTCCCCCCACCGTGCCGGTTAGTTAGTCTGCTAAGACTTTTCGAGGAGATAAAAAAATAGTATTTCTGTGTTTAATTTTTATCTTGTTTCATCATTTAATTTTAAATAGTTTAATTATGAAAATTTGTTTGACGTAAAAAGTAAAATAAATACATTATATGTTTGGAATACATATTATCTTTGGAATTAAAACTTGCCCAACACTGGTCAATTTAAACGATTATTCACTCTCCAAAATTCATATTTCTTTTAGAAATAAAACTACTGGATTTGACATGAAATATACCCCCCCACCCCAAAAAAAGTAATTAATTTAATTTAACATTTCAGGTGTTGCAGGAATTTAAAATCATAATTACAGCATTTGTCAGAAGTCAAATGAAAGAGCTCATATTGTTTTTATATCTACCCATTAGCATTTAGCAAGCTTGTTAGCTCAGACTGAAAACGGAGCTTTTCTGTCAATCAAATCTTTAGAAAATCTGATTAATTGTCACGTTTTGAAAAATCTATTTACCTTACACAAAATATATTTGAAATGTGCAGATTTGTGTTAGATGTCATTTTTCATGTTTTTAGTGTGGTTGCTTCTGATGCTATGATTATGCTAGGCTAAGCTATGCTACGCTAACAAAATATTCAAGTGCTTTTATTCACACAAAAAGCTGAACAATAAAAATAACAATAATATTAACATGATAGAACTACAGTAAATCGGGGGTTCCCAACACTGGTCCTTGAGGAACACCACCCTGCATGTTTGTTTCTTTGCTCCGACACACCCGATTTTAATAAATGGGTGATTTACAGGCTTCTGCAGAACATGAGGAAGTAATTAAATCACTATCAGGTGTGTTGTGGTAGGGAAGCAACTAAAACGTGCAGGATGGTGTTCCTCAAGGACCAGGGTTGGGAACCCCTGAAAATAAATAGAACATGTAACAGATTTAAGGCTGAAATGAGCATTTTAATGATTTGGACGTTTTCCTTTCAGCCTGTTGTTCGTCTGAAGGCCGGGCCTCGTCTTGGGGAGGGTCGTGTGGAGGTGCTGAAGGAGGGCAAGTGGGGCACGGTGTGCGACCACCTGTGGGACCTGGCTGCTGCCAGCGTGGTCTGCAGAGAACTGGGCTTTGGGACGGCTAAAGAGGCTTTGACCAGGGCTCAACTGGGACAGGGTAAAAAAGTGTGCACACATTTAAAGTGCACTTTATTTTATACTTTTCATAAAACATTTTACACATTGAAATGCATTGAGATATTTTCAGTTTCATTCTAAAAACATTTTAAAACCTGCTTCAGCTTACTTGCTCTATTTTTGTCGTATGCTACCATTCTGCTACTTTTAACCTTTGGCTATCATCAACTTTTACATTTTAGCTACTGTAGTTTCACTAGGTTTTTCTAGCCTTTTGCTATATTTGTCTTTTAATTATTGTTATGCTGCTTTAACATCCATCTAACCTTTTGCTACTTTTAGTTATTTTTGCTACATTTACCTTCTAGCTAGCCTTTTGCTATTTTTTTGTCTTTTGTTTTATTTATCTCCCAACTAGCATTTTGCTACTTTTAGCTGTTATTAGTTTTATCAGTCCCTTTGTCAGTTTTATTTTTGCTACTTTACATTTTAGTTTGCCTCTGATATTGATATAGCATTTTAATGCATTTAGCTTCTGGCTAGTCTTTTGCTACTTTTAACATTTCCTTATTCCAATAATTTAATTACGGTAGCTTTATCTAGCCGCTTACTGTTTTTAGCTTTTAGCTACTGCTATTTTTTTTTTCTGTAACATCATTCACACCATTTTCTTTCTTTTTTTTAAAGCAATTCCTCTCATTTATGTTTTATCTCGTTCTTTGGGAGGTCAATGAAGACGTTCACGTTTTCTAAAAACCATACGTTGCCCTACGTGAATGTCTCGTTAGCGCACAGATATCCCCATTCATAGAACAGCTGCACAGTGAGTTCAAAACCACTAAATACTAAACTTGATAAGCCGTTATTTTCTAAATGGTCCACACTTAAAAGGAACGCCAGAGTTCAGCGTGCACGCAGAGTATGATTAGCTCAGACTAAACACCTCCCAGTTTAAACGGCTGGTTTCTGAAGGGAACACTCCAACTCCATGGAAGTTAGGAGACAAATAAACGCCGAGAGAATGATTACAGCCTGACGTCTGCATCCATCACAGAAACTGATTGTTGAGGAACTCTACCCATGACCAATTATACAACTGTAAACTAAGCTAGGAGGGTCAGGAGACCAAAAAAATGTAAAAATAAACTTGTTGAATGAGAACAATTTGTTCAGCTTTGAAATGAGGATGTCGGGCAATCAGCATGGAGCAGGCGCAAACATCCAGATGTAATGGTTCTGGTGGTGCTTTTGTTGTGGGTGAGCACGTTTAGCCACTGGGTTGGCAAAAGTAGAGTTAAACATTTCCCTACGAACCAGCACAGACCCCACTTTCTCACACTCACTTATTGTCCTCCTTCTTGCCATACCTCAGCAGTCATTCTGTAATCATGTTCATTTCCTCCCATTATCTTTCTGCCCAAACGAGCACTTAGCATGTCCTTTAATGGCAAGTGTGTTTCCTTCTCTCCACTTTTCATAATTAAATAATTTGTGGAAAGCATCTGAGAGTTGCTTTAGGACTATAATAAGGACATGGTTTGATTGAAGGGCATTAAATGTAAAAAAAGGAGCTTTAAACGCTGGTTCCAGAGATGAGTAAATGTATAAAATTTAGCGTAAAGGCTAAAGCGTTGTACAGTCAGCAAAGACAATTTAAAGCTAAGCTCGATGACATCATTAGCTATTTGAGGCCAAATTATAGGGCTTTAAAAGGCTTTTTGCCTGGGCCTTGAGCACCTACCCAAACACAGATCTGTTTAAAGATTTTTCTGCGTTTTGCAATCTATTTTGGTCTACGAAGCAAAGAGGTCCCTCAGTTTGAGAGCCACATCAAACATCCAGATCACAAGCCACCAGGTTTTATGTGGCCTTATGTGAGAGTGTCACTCGTTAGATGTGGAAAAATCATTCATTTAACCTTTATTTATCCAGGTTAGTCTCGATGAGTCACGAGGACTCGTTTTCAACAGAGACCTGTTTTAGACAGACAACGTATAAAGTACAGACAACAAGAAACTACAGCAAAAATGCAATTAAATACAAGTAGTGTTATAAAACAATAAATCAAGGTGCCTAAAACAAGGTAAAATACTAAAAACAAGAACATATTTGCTTTGATCTTTCTACTGACCTTATCAAATGTTTAAAATCCCCTAAAGAAATCAAAGTGGACAACTTCAGTTCCTGTTACAAGGTGGTCCAGGTTACAGGAGCAGAGTAGGAAAAGGCCTTTTTGCCAAGTTCAGTCTGCACTGAGGGAACGCTGCAGGTAATGAAGGCCTGAGAGCGCACGTTGTAACTGCACTGATGACCTGACGTGGGGGGAGATATAAGAAGGTAGCAGACCAAGGAGGGATTTATTGATGAAAATGAACCAGTGAGAGAGTCTACGTGTAGACAATGATGCCCAACTGACCAATGAGTACAGAGTGCAGTGATGGGTACAGTAGTTACAACCAGTTATGAATCTTAGCGTGCCATGGTAGACAGCATCGAACATCTGCAAGCAGCTGGCAAGGGCATTCATGTTAATAATGTCACCATAGTCAATGGCCAGTAAGAAAGTAGCAGTTACAAGGTGTTTTATGGCATTCAGAGTTAAGCAAGCTCTATTTCCGAAAAAGAATCCCAGTTTTAATTTTAGTTTCATTATAAAGTTTTTGATATGTGGTTTAAAATAGAGATGTGCATCAACAAAAATTTCCAAGTTCTTATAAGAATCCACAAACTCTATAAGAACACAATGCATGGATGAGATAAGTGGAACTGCTGGCACCAACTGGAAAACAACATCCCTTTTGTTTTATCAGCATTTAGCACCAGCTTGAGATGGAATAAGTCTGACTGGATGATGTCAAACGTGTAGAAGATGTAGAACCTGGAAAACCTTGGCAACTATGTTAGCTCGGCAATAAACAACAGTATCATCAGCATATGCAAGGATGTGGCAGGAATGTTTTGACCTACATTATTTATATAAACTGTAAAAAAAAAAAGAGTTGGTCCTAAAACTGAGCCTTGTGGCACACCATTTGTGACCATTACGTAGCTAGATGAGGCACCATTATGTCATTAAATTGGTTCACCTCTGCTCTTCCCCTTCTTTAGGTACCGGTCCCATCCACATGAACAGCGTCCAGTGCACAGGCAGGGAGCGGTCACTTACAGATTGTCGCTACAGGCCTGTACCGCTCTACACCTGCAAACACAGCCAAGATGTAGCCGTCCGCTGCAACGTTCCCAACACGGGCGTGCAGGCCACGGTGAGCAACACACACGTGAAAACATCCCTCTGTGTGCGCAATGCTTTGAGGTCAGCGGATGCTCACAGTGAGAGGGAAACCTGTTCTGTTCACTTTCGCATTCAGGTGCGTCTGGCAGGCGGCAGAGACCGCGGAGAAGGCCGTGTGGAGGTACTGATGGAAGTTGGAGGGGTGAAGCGTTGGGGCGCGGTCTGCAGCGAGAACTGGGGCCTCAACGAAGCCATGGTGGTCTGCCGACAGCTGGGTTTGGGATTTGCCTCCAGAGCTCATCAGGTAAATTCATCAGGCTGCAGACGTTTCATTTTAACAAGTTTCCCTGTGACTCTCTGCTTCAGAACTTTTGTTCTTTGTGTTCCTGTTTCCTCCCCTCTGTCTTTCTCCCTCCCTTTCTTTCTCTCACCATCCTGGTGTTTGTATGACTGTGCTGTGTTATTACTGAGGCCTGAAGTAATTACAGGCTTCTCAAACGTCCACTTCCACTGTGCCGAAAATAAAAGAGGGAAAGTGAGGCGAAGAGAGATCGGGAGGGGGAAATTCGCACAGCAAACAAACTGAAAATAGAACGGTGAATGGAAAAGGCAGCTTGAGTGTGCATGGGGGGGTTGCTGGGAACATTTAACAAGCAGTTTTAAAATTACGAATAAGGAGTGGAAAATGTGATAATGTATACTGATAGTGCCTGTAAAAAAAAATGGGTTTCAGTGTTTACTGCAGAGGCTGCTCTGCGCTGTTTTCACGTTTCCTTATTGTGATTCCATATTTGAGTCCGAACCTCCCCCAGTGATTCTTTCTGCCTGTGTGCCTCTGTGCAGGAGACCTGGTACTGGCCGGGATCTGCAGACGCCAGAGAGGTGCTCCTGAGTGGGACTCACTGCGTTGGCACTGAGATGTCTGTCCAGCAGTGTCGCAGAAACACACACGTCTACTGTCCCCGAGGAGGAGATGGCAAAGCTGCA
This sequence comes from Hypsolebias longignatus, assembly GCA_031762435.1. Classification (NCBI taxonomy): domain Eukaryota; kingdom Metazoa; phylum Chordata; class Actinopteri; order Cyprinodontiformes; family Rivulidae; genus Hypsolebias; species Hypsolebias longignatus. Next base: position 9,218,097 of record JARVGV010000474.1, read on the forward strand.
GGAGTCACATGTGTAGAGAGTGAGTCTAAAAGCATAACGACAGACAATAAATAAATAAAATTACTTCAGCCAATTAGCAGTTCAAGATTAGTTTTAAGAAGTAAAACGATGTGAAATGAGTCATGTGCCTTTGAGCTCATCCAGGTCAAAAACTTGACCATTTAGACTTAAAAATCTGGTTCCTCGCAGACAACTTGATCGTGTATGAGTCAAAGATTTGTGTGTGGGTGTGCAAAATACAATGGTGCTTACACTGGTTGTTTTTTTTACACATAAAATATCATGCTATAAAAAAAAATCTAAACCTGTGGTTTCCTAAAAGGGAAGTAACCGGGGTAAAATGAGCATTTCCATGTTTTTTTTCTGAGAACTAACAGAGAGGCAGACTGAACGTACGATATATTTACGCACGACAGCTGCACATGCTAAGTTTTCAAAACACCTTTGTGGCTCGAGGTGGAATCATATAAAGGTTTAGGTTTACGATGCAATGAAATGCTCAGGATGAGAAGAACCAACTCGACTCACCAAAAAATAAAAATAAATAAATTTAAAAAAGAAATACCAAAACATGCAGCAAATATAAAAACAAGGCATCAAAAGTGAAAAAGAAATGCATCTACAGCAGCATGGTCCTATTAGCAAAGTAGTTCTGTTGGCAGTGAGGTTTTCAGCAACATGGTCCCGTTAGCAGCATGGTACTGTTAGCAGCATGGTACTGTTAGCAGCATGATACTGTTAGCAGCATGGTACTGTTAGCAGCATGGTACTGTTAGCAGCATGATATTGTTAGCAGTGTGATACTGTTAGCAGCATGATACTGTTAGCAGTGTGGTACTGTTAGCGGCGGGGTCTTGTTAGCAGCATGATACTGTTAGCAGTGTGGTACTGCTAGCAGTGTGGTTCTGTTAGCAGTGTGGTTCTGTTAGCAGTGTGGTACTGTTGGCAGCATGGTACTGCTAGCAGTGTGGTTCTGTTAGCGGCGTGTCTTGTTAGCAGCATGGTACTGCTAGCAGCACATTCTCGTTAGTGGCATGAAGCAGGAGTATCCTCCGATCCTGATCCTCGAGGGCCACTATCCTGCATGTTTTAGGGGTTTCTCTGCTCCAACACAACTACTTTGAATCAAATGGGTGATCAGCAGGTTTCTGCAGAACATGGAGATAATTTTACCACTGAATCAGGTGTTGAAGCAGAGAAACATCCAAAACATGCAGGACAGGACTAGAATTTATAATTATCTTTAGTGATGTCACTTGTAGGCTTTAGTTCAGATTTTTTTTTTTTTTTTTTTTTTTTATTAAAACTGAGTTTACCAGACATCTGTTTGTTTCTTCTTGAGGTTAACAAGCAAAGTTTAACTACTTAGCAGCTTAAGTTGATCAAAATTGCATGGAAAACATGGATTTTTAAAAAATGTTTTTATTTAGTGACGCAGACGGATAATCAATATTTTAATACTTCAACATTGGAAGCATGATGTTGGAATCAGTTTGTGATTCTTGCAGATGCTCCTGACCTTGTGGTGGACGCTCAGCTCGTCCAAGAGACGGCCTACCTGGAGGATCGACCCCTCCACCTGTTGACCTGTGCTAACGAGGAGAACTGCCTGTCTTCCTCTGCTGCCAGAATGAACTGGCCCTACGGACACCGGCGCCTGCTCCGCTTCTCCTCCCGCATCATGAACATGGGTCTCGCCGACTTTAGGCCACGAGCTTCCAGAGAAAGCTGGACATGGCATCAATGTCACAGGTAATAAATAAATAAATAAATAAATAAGTGGTCAGCACAGACATTTACTGTAAAGTGATGTCTTAGAACTGCTGGAATCTTAGCAGAACTAGAGATTTTTTTACAAAATAAAAAAAAAGGTATCATGCATTCCTTAATTCTAGGTCTTAATTTGGAAACTGCTCGATGCCGGAACGCAAATAGTGGGCAGGTTGGCGGCAAGTCTGGGGGACCTGTCAAACTGATTTGCAGTTTAGTTGTGCTGTTTACCGTAAATAGATTTTTGAGTTTTTTAATAAAATTGTGCTATGACTTTGGACTTTGAAGTGGAAATGCTTTCTTGAAGCAGCAGCTCGCATGTGATATTAAGAAGCTTGAGAGTGGCTGTTGTGTTTAAAATTAGTGTTTATGTAACTGTTTTTAGTTTACATGTCCAATATGTTTTATTTGTTCAAGGCAGTCATAACTGTTCATAACTTTATTATTAGTAAGCCTGAGAGTTACCGGATCCAAACAAATGGTTACCGGAACGCACCCTGTCAAAATAAGAGTTCCCGAATTTTGTTACGGCAGAATCTGACTGAAACTAAGCCTTGGTTATGGTTAAAGTAGTCACAGCAAAAATGTACTGGTTATAGGTGTATATTGTAACATACAATTAAAATGGTTTCAGAGATGAAGACTGCAGTTTAGCTGAAAGATAAGGCTGAGAACACCGTCTAAGGGTTTAGAAAGTGAAATAAGCATGACTCAGATATTACTGAGTTGTTAGACTATGAATAGTCCACAATCTAAAAAGGTTGGTTATCTAACACGATAAACACAACTCTGAGCAGAAGCTGACAATAAACATCATCCTTTCTGGTGAACCCGGTTGTTACAGTCACAGCAGCCTGGCTTCTTATCTCAGCTGTTGTGGTTCTGTGTTCCAAAACAAAAAGCTCGGCCACAACCCAATCGCTGCCCACTCAACCAGCAAACACACGGCTTGGCTTTCAGCGTCGGTCAGATTTTCTTCTGGGAATGGTTTTGCATCAAATGAAGACGCAGCACTAAACTGATATCTTCCTTTACACCATGAGCTCTCAGTTACTGTATGATGCCTTCGGAGGACCAAATTGGTGGCGGTCATGTTCCAAGTTCAGATATTTATTTATTTTATTTTATTTGATGGAATGTCAACAAAAAAGACAATGTGCTGAATAAAGATATAGCTCCAAGTGTCTTTTTATAACTTCATGGTGTTTGTCTTTGTTTCTTTCAGGCACTACCACAGCATTGAGGTGTTCACCCACTATGATCTGCTCACCCTCAATGGGACGAAAGTGGCCGAAGGTCACAAAGCTAGCTTTTGTTTGGAGGATACCTACTGCCCCGAAGGTAAAATGGGATTATAAATAGATAAAACATCAATCAGTTGTGTACATTACAGCAAAATTGTGAGAAAGCAGAGGTATAAGAAAACAAAATACAGTAGTTAAAAAGCATTTGAAGACAAAATAGCTTTGATTTTGGTGGAGTTTTTGTGTAGTCAGTGTCCTACCTGCAGTAGATAACAGTCAGAATGCTCTTATTTTGAAAAACCAGGGAGAAGTTTTCATGCAGGAGTCAAGCTAACGGCTACTCAGATTGGCTACTGTTCAACAGCGAATTTTCACCGTGAAAACAATTCAAACCTCAAATATGTCGTGGAGGTTCAAGTGGAAACCAGCTTGTGGATTTTCACTCAACATACTTTTGTACAAGAAAGTTACGGACCAGATTCCAGCATGGCTCGTCTGCAGTGTAAACAACCATAAATGCATTTACAAACGAGCAACAGATGTAAAAGCAATGCAGCACAAAAGTTTGCAAAAATACACTTATTTGAATTAGTATTTATATTTTCAGGTTGATATTTTAGACAGCATCAATCTATTCTGGACTTTGTCCCAGTTTTACTATCCGCTGGCTCGATATACATGAGCATTTCTCCCTCTTTCTCCAAAAGGAGATCATTTTGACTGCTGTCTGCTGCAGAGAGGGGAACTATAATAATGTAATATAATACAGTGTATTAAACAGCAACCTGAACATGAGTCCGTTAGGAGCAGAGAGGCATGAATACAGTACCTTAAGGCAAAAAATAAAAATCAGCAGCATGGATAATCAGCAGCACTGATAAAGTGACAAATCTCTATTAAAGTGGCATTACAGTGCCTTTTCTGGTTTCATTCAGACATGGAGAAACATCACTTGTTGAAGTTTTTATATGTCAAATATTCAAATCAGACGTTTCCAAACCTTTCGTTCTTCCAGGCCTCCAGAAGCGATTCGCCTGCTACAACATGGGAGATCAGGGCATCTCTGTCGGCTGCTGGGACACGTACCGACACGACATCGACTGTCAGTGGGTCGACATCACAGACGTGCGACCTGGTGAATACATCTTTCAGGCGAGTCCAGCACACACAAAACATCCAATCGTCTCCTGCCACTGAAAGGCAAAGACAATTTTAGCTCATGTGCATTTTTTCATGTGTTTGTTAAAAAATCATCCCAAGAAACACCGGGCAGATTTTAATGAAGCGTATCGAACACAATCATTGGATGTAACCCCATATAAGATAGCAATGCCAACTAGCAAGAAAAAAGACCCAAAATGGCTCTGACTCAGTCAGTTATACAGATATTTAGCTCAAATTACATGTGAATGACTTTCAGCTACAACCACAACCAATTTTAGCTAAGTGACTGAGTTATTGTTGGAGCCAATCCTGTTTGGCTGTTAGCAAACATTGCCATGAACCAATGGATGGATTTTAATGAAAATCATAAAGTAATTATTGGTCATAAATTTACAACTGATTAAAATTTAAAATCAATCAAATTCAAGATGGCTGCTAAAGCTAATCGACATTAGCCAACACAAGGATGGTTAGAACTTAGATCTTTAAATATCAAGCTAAAATTTGATGTGGTAATGAGCCGAGTTGTTCACAACACAGACTTTTAACCTACATATGGAGATATCGCATGAAATCACACATAAAAGGATTTGAAAAGGAGGTGCCATGGATGCATTCCCATCTCCTTGCTGGCTGTGCTCAAGTGCCTGAACACTGAGATCCTGGAACTAACAGGAAACACGGCTCGTGACAGCAGAAGGACAGGATCGTCCCCCGGCACCTGCAGCGACGAGCAGCTCGGCAGGCTGCTGGGAAGAGTGGCCATCGCTTTGGGAGGAGTTCAGCCCGGCAGTACTGCCGCCCGAAGGGACCGAAAGACCAGCCGAGTCTGGGTAGACAGATCGGACGGCATCTGCGGCCATTTTCTTCGGATCCGTTGCGGGACGAACCTTTACAAGAGCTCCTTCCTGCCTACAACCATCAATAACGTCTTAATGAAATGAGGATAACGAGTTACAAGATTGAATTTCCCTTTGGGATTAATAAAGTGTTTTTGAATTGAATTGAATAACGTTATTTTCAACCAAAATGGCAACAACTTTGTCATCACAAGAGGATCTCAGTCTCAAACTCTGGCATTAAAGGCGGCGGGCGATATGCACCTACCTTCAAGAAATGCTAAAATGCTAAGGCCTTCACTCTTCCCTGTGACTTTAGAATATTCCGCTGACTCAATAGTAAATAATCCTCATGGTGGAATAGCTTCACCACTCTGCAGCAACTTCTTGGATAAGAGCTAAAAAGTACAGAAAAATAACACGAAACTCAGACGTTTGTGTTTCAACACCTAAATTCACTTCAGCTGAGATAAAAGCTGCGATAAAAGACTGTAATTTCAGCTAAATGGCTCCTGGCTGGGTTTCCAGCCACTCAGGTGTGCAGTACGTGTGTAGTTTTAAATGTGTGTGTGTGTTTAGGGAAAGTAAACTTAGACTGGATTTATATAGAAAGCAGACCTGCATTTAGTCCACCCTCTCAGCAGAAAACCTTAGTCAGCACTTTATATTTGTGCAGGTTTGAGTCCTCTCTGCTGTGGTGACCTGCTCAAGCGTCCTCCGTCTATCATTTGGTCCATTTATCTCTGACAGCCCCAGTGGCAGCAGCGCAGTGGCAGTTTCTCATGATTTTACAAGCGTTTACATCGCAGTCAGAATGTTTACGTTCGCCTGCGTACGTGGACTTCTGCACAGAAGAGGGACGAGCCCGCAGACATGTGACCTGCGTGTCGTAAAGCGGAGCTGCAGTGAGGCCGCAGGACCGTGCTTGAGGCTGCGGTGGGAGCTGCAGATGAGCGCCTCGTAGATTTCTCGAAGAAGCGCAAGGGCGTAGAGCCTTCCTCGTCTTTCACGCAGCTGGGTGTTTGTCTCAGGCATCGCAGGGTGGGCAGCCACTTAGAGCTGAGTCACGGCCGCCTCAGCTCGATTGCTCCTGGTTGCATGTCGAAATCAGCAGCGTAACCTCAGCGTTTTACGGGGACAGCCGTTTCATTGTTCTGTAAAACGGGTTGTGGGCTCTTTGTTTCACATGATCACAAGAGCTTTTTAAGAGGTCATCAAGTGCCACCGAGTTAATACGTTTTACACCAAGACTGTAAAGTTCAAACTCAGATCACTTGCAACTTGAAATGGTGACAATAACATATTTTCGCAGTTACTAAATTAAGTCTAAAATCATGTTTAATTTGTGTTATGAGTGTTTTTTTTTAACGCTGAACTTTCAGCTGAGTATAAACGGAACCAGACGTTAAAAATAGCAGCTGGATTGCTTTAATGAACATGAGGTCAGGTTATCTGTTTGATGTGTGCATCAGGAAAATTCATTTGTGCGCTTGTCTTATATATATACTGTATATGGGAGGCAGACAGACGGAGTGGAAAACAACAAACCATGGCAACCAAACATGACTGCAGACTAATGACAGGCTGCAAACCTAAAACTGTCATCGACGTTTCTGCTCCCCCACTTTCTGCGCAGAGATAACAGTGGAAAGTGATGATGTCATGCCTCGTTTAAGTTTATACATCGTATAGAACAGCAGGACACAATAATCCTGCGGGTTCTCGGTCAGAGACGGGCCGTTGTCTCATACGCATCTAAAAAAAGACGGTGACAAAACTTATTTCTCACTTGTCCTGATGCATGCTCAATAATCCAGGTAGATAAATCTAGCAAGGTTGAGTCAACTCCTCTGGGCGGGTTCTTCTTCGTTTAGACATTTTGTCTTTTATCCTTATTCAGTCTGAGGATCTGCAAGCGAGCAAACTTAGAAGCAGCATCTTCGCAGGAGTCATCAGGACTCTGCACCACAGAGCAGACAGTGTCCCCACTAACTCAGGGAGCCAGGCAGAAGGAGAAATCCCACACAAGACAGGCTCTAGAGAAATGTGGATGTCCTAACTGGGCCTTCCTGAAAGCAGAGAAGAAACCCAAACAGGACTCCAGTCATCAGGTGAAAAGAAGGAACCCAGACCAGTGGTCTGTTGTGGGAGTTTCAGAGAAATTGAGACGTTTATTTTCCAAATATAACGTCCCAGTGGCTTTTAAACCCGAAATACCATTAGGCAAAGACTGGTTGATCCCAAAGATCCAGTCCCCGGCACAAACAGAGCAATATTGTGTATGCTGTTCAGTTCCAGGAGGGTGATCAGTCTTACATCGGGGAAACTAAACAGCCACTGGTGAAAATGATGGCCCAGCACAGGAGATCATCATCAGGCCAGGACTCTGCGGTCTACACTCATCTCCAGGCCAGCGGTCACTCATTCAGGGATGATGTTCACATCCTTGATAGAGAGTTTGAGAGAGGAGTGAAGGAAGACATATTTGTGGAAAGAACCCATCCATCATTAAACACGGGTGGAGGCCTCCATGTTCAACTGTCCCCTTCTTACTATGCAGTTATTGCTAGTATCACTCAGCCCTCTGTGAATAGCAAGCGGTCATCAGGTCATTAGGCTGATGGTCCTACTTTTGCATGTGAACTAGTTCTGGATGTCACCAAGAAACTGGTTGATCCACTATGAGAAGGTGCTATTTATGACTGAGGTTGTTGTCGGTCCTCAGACTGAAGAAGTCTTTTGGATAAAAGACAAAAGTTTCAACAAAGAAGAAGCCAGTGGTGTAGTCTACATTTTTGTAGTGGGTATACTGTGCTTGGAAACCAAAGTACACTGGTTAGTACAATGTAATTGTTAATTTATTTACATTTTTATGCACATTGGCCGTTTTAAAATTTCTCCAATGATTTTATTTGAGTAAATGTACAACAAACTTTGTACAACAGTTGGCTTTGTATTAAAAACATGGAATTTATAAAATAGTATCAAAGCAAAACACGCTCAAGTATTAAGTACAGAAGTAGTAATTATACAAAAATCCAGTTGAACCAACTCAATGTGTCTATAAAATGTTCCAAATGTGTTGACATTGACATGAGCCCATCATGTATCACTGCCAATGATACATGGCATGGGCTTGTGTCATTGGGCACTTTTAAATGGGTATAGTGAAATTCCCAAGATTTTCTAGTGGATATACTCTGTATATCTACATATCACATAGACTACACCACTGGAAGAATCCATCCAGAGGACCTGACTCAACATTGAGAGACTAGAGCACGTGTTCAACTCAAGGAATAGGGTCCTTCTTAACATCTTATCTGAATTCCAAATTTATATCATGAACGTGAAATATTTTTGTTGCTTCTCATTTTACTTCAAAAACAGAGCGTACTTTGTTTAGTCCAGGACTTCTCATGAGTCTGCCAACTTTGAAGGCAAGAAACATTAGTTTTAACTTTCCCAAAATCTTTTATTTTGATGTGGGAAAGGCGACAGAAAACATCAAACAAGACTAAACACTTGAGGAACCTGTGACCAAGAAAAGATGTCAGATATCTTAATGTATGTTTTTTTTTTTTTTAATGTTGGCTTCCTTTTGTAACAGAGTTAGACAACCCTGATTATTGGTCTCTTCTCCTGAACAGGTGGAGGTTAACCCTTCCTTAGACATGGCCGAGTCCGATTTCCAGAACAATGTGATGCGCTGTCGGTGCAAATACGACGGAGCACGAGTTTTCCTCTTCGGCTGCCACGCAGGTAAAACACACCGAACCACTGCGCATGAATCCCTTCGCCTCACTGTTGGCGCTCATTTCTTTGTCGTGCGTTTATTCATTTCTCGTTTGTGCGTTTCGATCATCAGGCGATGGTTACAGCGCTGAAGTGGAGGACTTGTTCGACCATCAACGTCAGATTTCCAACAACTTCCTGTGAAACAGCGAACACCCAGATTTAAGAACTGTACAACTCTTCACCCCACCTGACAAGTCAGAGGCAGGAGGGTGGAAGACGATGACATGCTATTAAAGAGAGAGATGAGGGGTAGAAGGTGGAAGAAGGGGGAGTTGTTGAGGGCGGGGGTGGGGGGTATTTGTGACCAATGGTTCTTGTTTGAAAACCAAAGAGGGGAACAAAATGTAGAAAGAGACCAAAAAGCTAAACACAGTCCGAAGCATCCCGTCACCGTGATTTGTGATAAAAACATAGACGAGCTCTGATGCTGTCCATGTTTATTCTGAATTTTTAACCCACCTTAAGTTATAACCACGTTTAAGATTAAAGACGTGAAAACAACTTTTAAAATGCATCACCTCACAGCTGTCAATAAACCAACGTTACATCCACGACTTTGTACGGACTTCACGTCCGTTTACTCACATTACAAAATGCAGTATTTACTGTTGCCGCTTTATTTCTATTTTTTTGGAATTTATTTCATCTCATGGTGCTATTTTGCCTTTTTTTATTTTAATAAATATTGTAATGTATTGCAAATGTATTGCCATGTACAGTCTTATATTACCTCTCTCAAATATTGTTCTTCAGGTCTCTAATTTATGCAGAATTTTAATGTACTTTAAAGATTAAACTTGTTTGTATTGTTAGTTTTTATTGTTATTTTGATAACTTCTTCCCTTTTTTTTGTGCTTTTCCTGGTGAACATGGGGCACCGGCACGTGAGATCTGGTTGTACCACAGCGCTGCGGTTAACAATACTTGATAACATTCGTGAAAGAATAAAGGTCAGAGTGACAAACTGTCCGATCATTTCGGGGCTGATTCTTTACGTGCACGCTCCTCCTGCAGGTTAAAAGCATCACCGAGACCAAGACATTAAAAGTTTGAGCAGTGTTTTTGTAAACTTAAACTAGTGTAGTGTGATTAGTGTAAGAAAACTGTTAACTGTTCATGATAATGTTCACTAAATTTCTACAAATAATTAAAACAAAGATGGAGGTGACTGAACTAATATGTTAACTTTAAATGTAAAATAATCAGTGACAATAAATTGCTTGATCTTTAATAGACTGACCACCCCATCTTTAACAGTCATAAATGAGGAACTATTTATCAAAAAAAAAAAAAAAAAAAAATTAAATTTTCTTATTTACGTCTTTTAATCTTTCAAACTAAAAGGAACCGAAAATCAATTAGCATTTTTTGTCACGTTCATTTGTGACCATTTTTATTTGTTAGAATCATAAACTAAACAATAAAATGAGAAAATGTTTACTCCAATAGCGCTTTTTCACAATTTTAGAAAAAAAAAAAAAAAAATGATTGGATTAAAGCCGATTTGTAACCACAACTAAAAATGTCTTTTTTTCTACATTTGCCCACATTCCACCAAACTAAACTGAAATCAATGCATAATTTGAGCCGTTTCCTACCGGAACTGGATCCGGGAGTTCTATTATTTTGACAGGGTGCGTTTCGGTAACTGTTTGGATCCGGTGACTCTCAGGCTTACTAATAAAAGTTATGAACAAATACGACTGCCTTGAATGAAGAAAACTTGTATTGGATTTAGAAACTGAAAATAATCACATAAACACTCATTTTAAACACAACATCCACTTACAAGCTTCTTAATATCACGTACGAGCTGCCCCTTCAAGTAGCATTTCCATGTCTACCCTACGCCCTTAAAAGAGTGGTGGGGGTGAGTGCCGAGCTAACCAGGCAGTCATACACAGGCAGGAGAGGAGCTGTCATTTCTAACCCGAACCCGAAACTTGGCCTGGACAAACCCAGATTAGTGCCAGTCTGGGCTGGATTTATTAGGCTCGAATGCAACTCTAGGCAGGCGCCTACAGGCAGGCACCTACAGGCAGGCACCTGGAGGTTCACATGTGGAGTCAGACAGCAACGAGCAGGGACACGTCGGGCTCGGAACCGTCAAGTAAGGGTGAGGGGGTGAGGATGCTTGACAGAAGCAGAGTGTTGACAAATGTATGTAAACATGGATGTTTAACAACCCATTAAAATACAACAAAATGCAGGAAATCGCATCTACTGTATTCAAAGTTTTCTCCCCATTTGGCCCGCCCACTATTTGCGCTCCAGTATTGATCGATTGACAAATTAAGAACTGACTGAAATATTTCCAGGAAGTACTGTGTTGAATAAAAAGCATTCGTTCATAGTTTTTCTTTATTTTGTTAAACTTCCAAGGATTTTACTGCCGGCGGACAAAGATGGCTGCTAGTCCTGAGTCTGGTTCTGCTGGAGGTTACTTCCTGGTAAAAGAGTTTTTCCTTTCCACTGTCTCCTTTGTGCTTGCTCAGGATGGGATACTGCAATGCAGTGATTCAATGCAATCTGCTGCTTCCTTAATACACTTTTTATTAATCTTTTTTTTTTCATGTGAATGTTTTTGTACAGTGCCCAGAGACAACTTGTCACTATACTGTATACATAAACTGAATATAATTTTATAACAAACCAGCACTAAATAGAGCCTGATTGTGATGTGGTTTTCAAATAAATATCTATAAAATGTGGCAGTCTCTATTCAGCCGCACAAGTCAACATAGAACCACCTGTCAGTAAAATTAGCTGCAGGTCATTCGGTTGTTCGGTTGTCTTCACAACTAAACTGAATTTTTTGCCAGTTCTTTGTAATGAAGCTCAAATGTCACAATTTGCAGGAAATTTCATATATGCAATGGTGCAAACTGGATTTAAAAGCTCAAAAATCTAATTATATGTTGTGGAAGCAAATAAAAATCTATCAGGGCACAAGGAGGAGCCTCGAGGAAACACCAGGAAGTGATGTGACGTGAAAACGCTGCTACAGAAGAGGAGAACAGACTGAATCTATGGAACAGGGGTGATGGGAAACATCTGAGTTGAATCCTGACACAGAGGAGGTGAGAGGTCGTGTCAGGCTGGAAACTAAACCGAGAAGTGAAGTAATGGCACAGGGGAAAACACGAGCAACAAAACTAGACCCTGGCAGTTGCAGGAAGCTGCAGAAGAGTGTTGCTTGAACTGGAGGACTTCACCTGAGAAAGTTGTTAAATAAACTACTTCAGTGATGGGGGGTTCTGACAAACAATGCAGGAATAAAGTTAATTTTCTTAAAGCTTAAAAAAAAAGGAAAAAGTGGAAATCCCTGATGACAGCAGGCAGAGGAGGGAAAGGGTCTCAACAAAACTAAAGTTGACATTTTGTGTTTATTTTACCCATCTTCATTTGCAGAAACACTTCAGGGTGTCAAACTTAAGTGTACAGAAATAAAACATTCAAGATGAAAGGAAACGACTGTGCTGCTTCTTTAACACAAACTATTTTCTTCTCCATATAAATGAAGCTGCTATGTGAAGTGTAACCAGAAAAGTTAAGCAGTTCAACGTTGGAAATGTAATTTTAAAGGAGTTTGGACTGAAAGCTGGTGCTGAATTTGAGATTATAATTGGGGCCTGAGGCAGCACCTATTATTATCCACCTAACAAAGGAGTTTCTTAACTTTATATCTTACTCTTACGTCAACTGTAACGCAGCCCGAACCACAAAGTGTACCCCCACAAATGTTATATCAAAACGACCGGCTCGGCACCGTTTCGAGTTACCATGGTGATGTAATTTGCAAAGAGGCCATTTTGCTTATTTAAAGCACTTGGAACTCAACAGCTTCTGCTATAACTCAGTCATTCTCTGAGATATTGAGCTGAATTTTGCTCTGGTCATAGCAGAGAGCGAGTTTGCATGCATTCCTAATGCAAATCAAAAATCCAAGGACACTATAAATCGTCAAATTTTAGAGGTACCCTGGTATTGAGCTAAAATTTGGCGTGGTGATAGATGAGAAAGTTTCCTATTATCTCCTACTTTTATATCCTACTATATTCTACTGAATACACATAAAAAAATCCAAGATGTTACATTTAAGCAGCTTTAACTAACCATTTATAACCATCACTGCTCCCAACAAACGCAATAAGGATTAAATATATGCTGACCTCTGCTCAATCACCCACTCTGCCTATATTAGTTTTGTAAATAGTGTAACATTCTCAATGTTCAGTACCGGTACATATTTACACGTCGCACCGCCCTATAAGTCCCATCAGTCCAAATATGTCTAATACAGAAGAAAAATCCATAAATATGTCAATTCGCCGTATACGTCACATCTATCATGCATCACCGCTGATAACCCGGAATTGTGGGCCAGTGTTGTGCCAAAAATCAATGGGCTGCCAACTAGCGGCCGCAGGAGTGTGCACAGGACTTTAACCAGATTAACATGTAAAAACATTTGTTTGCTCAAAAGTATAGTAAAGGTGTGTCTCAGTCTAACTTTTGCTTAATAAATGCACTATGACGGTCAATCAGCTGCATTTTTCAAAAGCTGATACACGGAAACATGAACATGCAGAGGGCGACTTGCTGTCTATTCAAAATTTAACAAGATAACCACCTAAAATAATTTATTTGTTCACTCGACTTTATAGCAAAAGTGTGTCTCAGTTGAACTTTTACTTAATAAATGCACTTTGACGGTCAAATCAGCTGCATTCCGCCAGGGCGGCGCAGCAAAATGAAGCAGATTTGGTAACTCCAAGTAAACGATGGTGGCAGTATATGGCAAGCCAAATATGTCATTAATAGCCACTTTTACCTGTTACATGATACAATGGCATACCTTACTACTCAAGTGCCATCTAGTGGCTGAAAATGGCAGTTTTCAATATTTTCAGTCAGAATGAATGAAAATGGTCATATCTCAGCCAAAAGTGATTTAGAAAAATGGGAAAAAAAATCCATAAATACGTTGCTTCAGCGTGTAAGTCGCAGGGTGTGCAAATTATGCAAAAACCTGTGACTTATAGAAAGAAAAATAAGATGGTAGCTGAGCAAACCCAAACACAACACTGTCAAATCAAAACTTTTAGTTGGCAGCAGCCTGGCAGTCCCCATCAAAAGTACCTCCAGGAACTTTCTAGTATTTACATTAACTGTCTGAAAAGATGACGAAACACATTTTTGTTCAAGTTTTTTCTCTGAGAATGCACAAAACTTTTTATCAGATTGGACCTTTTTTTTTTAACTGGACAAGAACAACAAATAAAAAACTGCAAAAGTGTTAGTTCAAGGTTTGATGTTTTTACTGAAGTTAAGTCTAGAAATGTACAATAACACTAAGGAATATAATCCTGCAGTGATAAACTGGCAAAATTAAGTTTGACCATTCAAACAGAATCAAATATCATCAGGTGAATGGACTTAACCATGTTTTATCTTTGATAAATTAAATAAATGTAAATACACTCGAACAAAAGATTTTGGTTTGGTGTAAAAAAAATTATAATTTAACTCAGTACTTCAACACATATCATGATCATAAAGTCATTAAAAGTCCTGATGTTAGCTTTGACCGTGAGACGGGTACTGATCAGTGAGCGATGGGACGGTCAATAACAAAAAGAGGAAGAACAATGGAGGGGATTCAATCATGCAACAAAACATAACTGCAAAAGAAAGAAAAGTCTTGATTCTCTTCCACATTAAATACTTTTAAAATAATAATTTAAGAAATTGAGTCTGTTTACTTTCCCTCCCAAGCATCTTCCCTTTGCTTGGCGGCCAGTCTTCTTTGTTCTGAAAGAGAAGTCCCACATGGACAGTTCATCACAAAAAGAGAAAGAATCTATAGAAAAAATAAATAAATAAAATAAAAACTGCTGAAGGTGACTCGTCAATCTAAATATACGTTGGTCTTTACCACAAAAAAAGGAGGTGCAGAATGAGCTTACTGAAAATCCTCTTTTATTTTGTGGCATCTCTTCCCAGAACACGGTTTAGAAAATGACGCGATTCAGTATTCATTTTTCTAAAAAACTTGGGAACAAAGAAACTTTTTTTAGTTTCAGTCAAGGCCTCTTCTTCCTGGACTGACGGTTCAGAGGACAGCAGCTGTGGTTTTCTGACTCTATATACTTATGTTCCCTCCATGAAGGGAAATGTGCTGCGCTGATTATAGACCTGCCATGGTGTGCACAGCAACGGACCCGCTTCTTTTGGCACCACTTTTACAACTTTCCCTTCTCCTCTATAAAAAATATGCAAACAGCTCCCACTTGTGATGGAAACCCTGCAACGCCCAAACTTCAAACTTTTTGGGCGCCTTGTGGGTTTTAAAATACTGTATTAGTGAATCTCAGCAGAGGATCCAAGAGAAGGACAACAACTCCAAACATAAAACTCTAAAAAGCTGAACATAACATCTGTGTGAATGTACCTTTTGCACCTTGGAGTATTTTCCTCTCTGCTTCACGCTGCTCCTTTGTCACGTTGCTCTTTATACCAAGTGCACCAATCACAAGCTTCCGAGCCAGAGCTGCACTCGTCTGTGGTCTCTCTTTAGCAGGCAGGAGGTAGTCTGTGAGTAAGAAGAAGGAATTGGATAAATAGCTGCATTAATATTTACTTATGCCACATATAGAACAATGACGGTTTTGGGGCTGTGAATAAATAGAATTGCTGCACAACAATAATCAGAGAAATTGCATTCCCTGCAAAAATGTAGTGTGAATGCTTATTGCTGAAGAACTTGCTGAAAAACAGCAGAAATTAGTTAAAACATGCTGAAATGTAGCTGAAATTGAAGCAAAAGCCAAAGTTAGCAGAACGCAGAAAGAACACATATTTGCTAAATTATATTTAAATAAGCAGAAATTGTAACAAAAATTAGGAAAATAGCTAAAAACAAAAGCTGAAATGAGCAAACAGCTGAAAAGTAGCTGAAAAGGCAGAAAGAAGCTATCAGGAAGTGGAAAGTGCTAAATGAGCTAAAAAAAGAAAACAACAACAACAGCAGAATTAGTTGAAAAAGCTAAATTTAGCACAAGACATCTAAAAAGTAGTTGAAATAGCAGAAAAAGCTGAAAGTAGCAGGAATTAAAAAAATAATAATAAAAAACCTTGAATTTATCTGAAAACAGCTGAAATTAGCTGCATTTTTTTAAAAAGGAGATGAAAAAAGGCAGAACAATATTAAATTAGTAGAAGAAAGCAGAAAGAACATGTTTGCTGAAAGAAGCAGAATTGGCACTAAAAAGTGGATATTACCTGAAAAAAGCTGAAATTAGCAAAAAAATAAAAACAGCTGAAAAGTAGATAAAATTACCAAATATATACTGTACTGCATATATAAAATAAAATAAAATAAAATAAAAAAAGCTTAAATTACCAGAAGGAAGTGGAAAGCGCACGTTTGCTGAATTGGACTGAAAAAGTTGACACGAGTGCAAAAAATGTGGAACGAGCCGAAAACGTTAAAATTAGCATGAAACAGCTAGAGGTAAGATGAAATAGCAGAAAAAGATTAAACTTGTAGAAATATGCTGAAAAGAGCAGAAAGAAGTTAGAATAAGCACAAAAATGTTGTAGTTAGCAGAAATAATCTAAAAGGATCACTAAACAGCTGAAAGTAGCTGAAAACAGTTTAAATTTGCACAAGGAAGCTGAAAGAAGCTGAACCAGAACAAAATGTGAAAGAAGCAGTAAAAGGTTGTAAACAGATCTAACGATCTGAAGGATGTAAAATGAGCTCAGTTCATTTTCTATGAGGAAAAAAGTGGCAGAAAAAGGCTAAATATTTCAAAAAGATAAAGTTGCACCAATACCAAAAGGCATAGCAGGATTGTCCTGAAGAGCTGAACGTTTTGATCTATGCAAAGTTTGTTTTCTCAGTCATCCAGGTATATAACAACAAAAAAGGTTGAATCATGTCATCTGGACTTCTTTTTTTT
>JARVGV010000474.1:9234978-9254548 GCA_031762435.1 Hypsolebias longignatus
AGTTTCAATGAAGGTAACTGATAAAAAAAAAAAAAAAAAAAAAAAAAAAACCTTTAACAGATCCTTTTTTGTTTACCAATAAATAAAAATTGGTACTAAAATACTAGGGAAACACAAATGCATTTGTACCTGAGCAGCTCCGAGCTTGTGCCTTCGTGGCAGAGGAAGATTTGGAAAGTGGTCTTAACTTCATTAGTGGATGTTTGGATCTCAGAGCTTCACGAGCTGAAAAAAGAACAATTACATAACAGTCAAAATACTGTTACAGAAAAACATGAAAGCTCTGGACTGGAGCAAATACTTCTATTTTTATGAGGTCATACATATAATATATTCACTACTTTTTTTTACTAAAACACTT
Organism: Hypsolebias longignatus; assembly: GCA_031762435.1. Taxonomy (NCBI): domain Eukaryota; kingdom Metazoa; phylum Chordata; class Actinopteri; order Cyprinodontiformes; family Rivulidae; genus Hypsolebias; species Hypsolebias longignatus. Next base: position 9,235,340 of record JARVGV010000474.1, read on the forward strand.
CATTACTGGAGGCGGGAGGTATCGGTTTATTATGATGCGATGAATTTAGTTTTAGATGTGTCATAGCTTTGAAAGATTCTGAATCAAATTTCAAATGTCAGTAATTTTGTTAATAATCAGTGCTGCCATTTTAAGAGAAGAATCAACGTAAACACACTGCAGTAAATCAGTGTTTTCACACCTTACTGGTCTTTTCGTCACTGAACTCTAAAATAAATGACTTGTAAATAACGGTAAAAGTTAATATGCGACTGTTTTTAGTAATGACTCTTAATTTGTGTATAAATTTCTAGTGATAAACTTGATGCTAATCACATTAGCGTCAATCTTTCATGAGGTTTTATTGGTAGTTAACATCTATGCTAACTGTTAGTCTGCAGCCTGTGATTTATAGGATTATTTAGGTTTACAGTATGTTATTGGGCACTCCAGTAAAAGTCTGTGCTTAGTTAAGTAAAATAAGACATTTAGGCTTCAAAATAAGCAGAATTCATCAATAATTGTTTCAGAACTGTATGGTAACCCTCTGATCCCACTGTTAAAAAATTAAGGTGCAAAAATAGTTATATTTTATTTAAATATTTACTGAAGTGTCCTGGTATGTTAATAGTGATGCCAAGTGTCACCAACCTGCTATGGGGCTCGAGAAGAGACCGAGCGCATGCGTGTCATCAATCCACTTGATGTCAAAGCCTCTTTGTCTGAAAACACAGCCAGCAGTCACATGAAACATATATATTTTGATAACAAATAACACCTACAGATTAAAGAAATATGAATCATCTCAGGGATCTAAACTCTCAGGTCTGGGATAGCTCTCCATAATGTTGTAAACTAAATTTAATAGAATTGGAAGCAATTTACATTCATGATGGGTTAACGCTTTGTATTTCAGTCCTTTAGATCTGGATTTCTTCAGTCTAAATTACTATTTTAGTTCAACTTTTCTCAACTTTACATTACGAAGAAAATTGTTAAAACAAAGCAGTCTTACTTCTGCACATTACTCAATTTAAGGTGAATGCAAATGAGACAAATGAGGATATAAAATGTGACATATTTCAACAAAAATGTGAAAATCTAAATTGATGCATACGTACTGGTAACACTGAAATAACTTGACAAGATCTTCTGTTTTGAACTCTGCTGGAAAGTCGTAGATTTCTACAATATGAGAAAGTTCATCCTCTCTGAGGTCCATCTCATCCTCCTCCTCCTCGTCTCTGTTCATGTTGTAATAATCAAACCTGGGATCCTGTATCGACTTCTTCTTTCTACCTTCCCTCACAGCCAACTGGAAAAATGTAGCAGTAGAAGATGGAAGACAAGATAAAGGGAGGCACAAAACAGCAGGGGTGTCCAATCCTGGTCATTGAGGGTGTTTTAGATGTATTTGCTTCAACATACCTGATTTGAACCAATAGGTGATTAACGAGCTTCTGCAGAACATGGAGATAATTCATCCATAGAATCAGGTGTGTTGGAGCAGGGGAACAACTAAAACATGCAGCATGGTGGCCCTCACTGACCAGGACTGGACACCCCTGCTTTACAGTAACTAATCAAAATATTTTGGAGTACATATATACATATACTGAAAAAGACAGCCATTTAAACTCTTACTTCTTCCAGTAAATGTGGATCTAAACATTCTCCATCATCATTAAATAAGGTGTCCCAGCTCTCCTCTTCCTGCTGTTCATCTTGAAGGGATGTAGCCACCAGCTGTGTCAAAGCTTCAGTCTGCTCTTTGTTTAAGTCAGACTGACCATTAACCACCACCTCTGCTTCCTGTAATCTTTCCTCCTTCACATCAGGCTGGACATCTGTGTCCAGTGCATCTCCTCCTTCGACAGGCACTGTCTTGTTCGCTTTGTCCTTCCTGTTTTTGGCGTTTTTCCTTGCCTTGTCTGTGTAGCGCGGTTTGGGTCTTGGTTTAACTTCTTCCTGACTCTGAGGTTTGTCTTTAGAATCGTGAAGTCGAGGTTTGGGTACGTAAAGAGCCTGACTTGGTCTCTTGGGCTGACAGGGAGGTGCGTGTGTTGGCTGGGCTGAAGCACAGTCTTCCTTTGGGTTCTCCACTTCCATGGTTGAATTATCAATTCCTCTGCGGGGAAAGGTGGAAACATTCACTTTAAAATACGCCTTTAAAGGTTAAATGTTTACAAACTAATCTACCAAGAGTTTATCGAAATTAAACCGCGTTATTTTAAATGTGCACCTAAACAAGACTGCTTATCATACTAATTTATCAGAATACAGTAGCCTAGTTAGCTACAGTTAGCTGTTATTGCTAACTAACAATATATGTTAATGACAAGATTATAAAATTAAAAAGATACATTAATATAAACGTACTTCAACTATAGTATTTCAAATTGAATCGTCTCAACTCGAGTTAAATCACCGCTTTCTGCTTACCAGTTGACGGGTTTAGCAACAGATTTCCGTCGCGCTATGACGCAAACGAGTATTTTGTAGCAAAGCATTGTGGGAGATGTCGTTTGTGCAGTTTACCATGGCTAAATCACTTTTAACGAGCAGGAGTTATTTTGTTCTTCATCAAAAAAACATGTTGCCTTTATAAGTTTTGTCTCATATTTTACAATATAATGACATAACTGGGATTTTAAGTAATTTTATGTATTGTATTTCCACAGAATAAACTACAACCGGAACAAATACGGATTTCAGTCGCACGCGCACAGAAATGCTGGTCTCCCATTGGTCAATTTCCTAACTCTTCAGACATCTGCTCTCTGATTGGCCAGAATCCCCCACATTACACAAGCTGTTTCATAAAATATAGATGTAGCAGTTATGTAAGGTAAACGGCTTCTTATATAAAACTCCGACGTGGGTTTATTTTAGAATTATTAGATCGGCTGTATCTCTGTTCACTGTCACGGTAAGAGAGTTTGTGATTATAAAAGGTTTCTTGAAAGCGACCCAGCTCTGTATGCAAAGTATGGAAAGCATGACCCACAAACTAGGATTGTGTTTTGCCTTGCATTTGAAAGTGATGTATAAAATGTAATTTACGAAATGATTAAGTATCCCAAAAATTAAAAAGAATATGCATTTTGAACTGAGTTGCAGTCTTTTGTTGTTGTTGCATGTTGCAGTAATGTGGGGTTCAGCTCTGCTGCTCCTTTTCACCACCCTCTGGGTTCAGTGTGATGCCCAGAACTCTGAGCCCATGCTGCAGGTCATAACCCAGACAGTGCTTCCACCTGACAGTGTGCACAACCCCACACAGCTCAACTATGGCATGGCTGTGACTGACGTGGATGGGGATGGTGACTTGGAGGTGGTGGTGGCAGGGTGAGTAGTCAGAACTTTAAAGTTGAAGGTGCTGCTGGAATGACTGCATACAAAACAGTGTGAGTAACTTGTTCACCACCAGGTACAATGGGCCAAACTTGGTGTTGAAGTATAACCACACCCAAAACAAGCTGGTAAACATCGCTATCGATGACATTAACTCGCCGTACTTTGCGCTGAGGGACCGACAGGGAAATGCTATTGGAGTTACAGCCTGTGATGTGGATGGAGATGGACGGGAAGAGATCTACTTCCTCAACACAAACAATGCCTACTCTGGTAGGACTTACATTGTCATGTTCAGCCTCAGGTACCTGATCCGTCGTGATAAAATGTACTGTTTGCGCAGGGCGGGCAACATATTCAGACAAGCTCTTCAAGTTTCGTAATGGTCGCTACGAGGATTTGCTCAGTGATGAAGTCAACACTCGCCGTGGTGTTGCCAGTCAAATGGCCGGACGTTCTGTTGCATGTGTTGACAGAAAGGTCTTTACTTATTCATTATTTGTCTTTCCCACTTTCTGTATTCTCCATTTGCTGTTTTCTAATTGTGTCATGGTTCCTTCTGCTTCAGGGAACAGGTCGCTACTCCGTCTATGTAGCAAACTACGCCCAAGGTCAGGTTGGCCCCCACGCTCTTCTAGAAATGGACGAAGCAGCCAGCGATGTGTCCAGAGGAGTGATTTCCCTGTCAGATGTAGCTGCTGAGGCTGGAGTCAACAAGCTCACGGGTGAGATGTCAAGCTGCAGAAATGGAACCTGCCCAAGTCTGACGTGACCATAATCAACGGAGGCCTTCACCGTGTGCTCCTCTTGCTGTTCAGGTGGTCGTGGTGTAGTCGTTGGACCAATCCTGAGCCAGATGAGGTCTGACGTGTTCTGCGACAACGAGAACGGACCCAACTTCCTGTTTAAGAACAACGGAGATGGCACCTTTGTGAACTTGGCCAGACAGGCAGGTCAGAAATTAAACTAGATAAGAAGATAATATATAATGATACAGTATGTTTTAAAAATACTTTATAACCAATTTGACAAAACATCCATACATAAATACATGCATACATTTTCTGTGAGTTGCCACGACCATAGGTGAGGGTTGGAATGTAGACAAACCAGTAAATCGAGATCTTTGCCTTTCGGCTCGGCTCTTTCTTCACTTGGACAGACCAGAGCAACATCCCTATTACTGTGGATGAGGCCTCAATTTGTTGATTCATCTCCCTGCTCCATTCTACAATTGTTCGTAAAGAAGACTTCATATTACTTGAACTTCTCTTAAGGCAGAGACTCTGACCTGGAAGGAGCGTTCCACCTTTGTCTGGTTGAGCATTTAAAGAATCAGTTTAGGTCTAGGATGTTTCCAGTAAATATCTTCCAAGTTTCAGATTAAAAACACAGCACTGATCACTCATTTTGTCTTGACAGTGTAGTCCACGTCAAAAACAAAGTGCGCTAATATCCTAAATGACATGAAAACATCAGTGTGCCCACACACCTGGACAGAACAGCATTTTGCTTTCGTGTTTGGTGCTGTAGGTGGCAAAACAAGGATGGAGAAAAAGAAGTAAAACCTTACGACGGGAGCGGTAACTATAAAACTATAACAAGACGTCCTTACAGAAGTCCTGATGGTACATTTACAGCTCAGTTTTCTGTTCTGTATTGGGCATTTTAATATTTACAGCTTCACTATATATTAATACTGAAACTCTACAATATCTGAAGAAAACATCACGGAAAACTTACTTTGAACACCGCTTTAGAAATGTTTATACAAACGCTTGTGCAATCTTGCCGGTACCATTGCAACTTGGAACAATGTTTGCAAAATGATGGGGAAGTACAGTATCAGGATTTGTCATTTATGTACTATCTACAGGCCTGAGTAAGAGTTAAAGAAGAACAAAGTCACTGAATAAATTAGCTTTAATAGTTTTTAGTCACACGTGTCCTAAGTGTGGCCCGTGGGCCATTTATGGCCCTTGGAGTGATTTTGTGCGGCCCACAGCTGCAGTTTAAGATGGTATACTTTTGGCCAGCAGGCTTGAGTTTGATGCAGACTTTCTGCAAATCAGTTGATCATACTTTTTTATGTAATGTTTAGGTATAAAAGCAAAACAGATGAAAAACCATCTTCTCAAAATGAGCGATATTAAGCAAAATACAAATCTTTGACTATAAATTTTTTATTTTCACTTCCTGGTACAAAGCACCAAAAACCTTTACTGGTTTCTACCAGAAAGGAAACTTTTAGATAAAGATTCATAAATCTTGGCTAAATATTAAAACTAATTAAATTATCAAGAGGGAAATTGGACATTTTTAAATGAATATAAAGTGGTATCATCTGCATACAAGTTGATCAACTTTATCAAACCTTCTATGAATCTGTTGTAGCGACTAACAGCTGGACCATTTTTCAGAACTTTGATCAACATTTTGGGCCGTCCATGGTCCAAAAGGTTGATTGACCCCTTTTAAAAGGACACTTACTTAAATTACACTTTTGTTGCTGAGAGCAGACTAGAATGAACTTTCCAAACACAAGAAAACACCAAACATAGACCCAACAAATCAAATCATTTTAATGTTTTGGATCTACAACAATTTAAAACTCGTTCTCCACCAAAATGAGTAAATTTGTCCTTTATCCAAAATATTGTTAACAATTGAGAGTTAAATTCACATTTTCTTTGCCCACGAGTCCTTTCATCGATAGTTTTGACCCACGTGTTAAAATGCTTGGACCCCCCTGGTTTAAGTTAAGTCTTTACTATTGAATCCTGCAAAGTGTTGCATTGTTTTGATGTGCTCGTGTGTAAAAGGTGTAGAGGACCGGTCCCAGCACGGCAGAGGAGTGGCCCTCGCTGACTTCAATGGCGATGGAAGGACAGACATCATCTATGGCAACTGGAATGGGCCACACCGACTTTACTTACAGACCGGCGACTCCAAATTTCGTGTAAGGAACAAGAACAATGAACATCAGGGAAACAGGAAGTGGTTGATTTACGCTGGTTAAAATAAAAGATTTTGTGCCTTGACAGTTTAATGTTTTTGTTGCACAGAACATAGCCAGTGGAGGATTTTCCGACCCCTCGCCCGTCCGCACCGTCATCGCTGCTGACTTTGATAATGACCAGGAGCTGGAGGTGTTTTTTAACAATATCGCATACAGAGGAAATGCCCCGAACAGGCTATTCAGGTTGCATTCAATAATAAATGTTTTCAAAAGATAAAATGCAGTAACTTCTACAAACTTTTGACTTTTTTTTTTTAATTAGATTTTTGTGTTTGTTTGCAGGGTGTCAAGAAGATCTAATGCTGACCCTTTAATTGAAGAGCTTAATGTAGGAGACGCTGTGGAGCCACAGGGGAGAGGAACAGGTCACATATTGTCACTTTTCATGCTATTTTCTATCTGTCTGAACTAATCTACTGCTCTGCTTTGCATCACTTCTTTGTGATGCATGACTCTTTGAAGGAATGCATATCGTCCGCCACATTTTATGTCTGTTTTAAAGATCTTTTTGCATTAAGAAATAACTGAGTTAAAGTACACTTGTTTGGTCAAACCTGAAAAAAACACCATGTGCATTCTGACTCAGTATAGTGGCATACAGTATGTTAACAGGCAAAGAAAGTATGTAAATGGTAAATGGACTGTACTTATACTGTATATCACCTTTCTATCTAATCAAGACACTCAAAGCTCTTTACAAGACACTCTGTGTCCTCATTTACCCATTCATACAGCAGCACTCTACTAGATCTTTACAAAGACTAATCAGTGCTTTAGATCACATTCATGCACCGATGGGACACACATCAGAGGCAATGAGGGGTTGTGTCTTGCCCAGGGGCACTTCAGCATGTGACTGCTGGTGGAATTGAACACCTGAGTGAAGTTGGCCCCCCCACCTTCTCGAAATCAGACGAAATTGGTGTCAAACGTTTGTGCTGGTTTGTGCAACTTTTTTGCTGCACAAACGTAGCCGAGTTGATTGACACCAATTTTGTTTGATTTCATAAAAGTGTGGGGGCTGGTTGACCTTTTGACCTTGACATTTTCATTGATATCATCAAAGCCAAAGCGGCACAAACGAAAATTTTTGCTGCACAAACCAGCACAAACGTTTGATACCAATTTCGTCTGATTTCGAGAAGGTGGGGGGGCCAACTTCACTCAGGTGAATTGAACCCCCAACTCTCCCGTTGGAGGACAACTGCTCTAACCACTCAGCCACAGCTGCCCCTCCATGTGTTAGGGAGCACCTTCAGCTACTACCACACCAAACATTAGCTCGTTACCTGTAAAATTGACTGAGCTCCTGAGTGTTTCCTGGGGTCAGTCAGTTATGGCTGCCTTCTCGAACTGGGTTGACTCCGCCCTTAAAAGTGTCACTGGAATCTGTCCAGTGGCTCATGAGTTATTTTGCTAACACAAACAGGTGGAACGGTGACCGACTTGGACGGGGACGGACAGCTGGACCTGCTGCTGGCACACGGGGAAAGCGCTCCGCAGCCGATCTCGGTCTTCAGGGTCACGCAGGTGCGTGCTCGTTCACGTGGGCTCACGGCAGCTGGACTCTGGTTCCCTTCAAACTAACTGGTTATTATTCTCGACGTCAGGGCTCGTCCAACAACTGGCTGCGGGTCGTTCCTCGTACCCAGTTTGGCGCATTTGCCCGCGGTGCCAAAGTAACGGCGTTCACTGGGCGGAGTGGAGCTATGACACGCATCATTGATGGAGGCTCTGGGTATCTGTGTGAGATGGAGCCCGTCGCACACTTTGGTTTAGGTATGATGCCGCAATTTCTTCTGCTAACTAAAAACAATATTCCCAGCATGCACGTTGGTTTCATTAGCATGCAGTGAGTTTTACAACTCAAGGTTAACCTTCCTAATGTTTTACAAACTCTAAAAACATTTAGTTTGACACCAACAGATGAATTGTTTGAGGATAAAGGCATAAATTAGGTCTGAAAACTGACATGGGCTGTTACGTTTTTTTCACTATTTTATTCCTGATGAACTCTTGGATTGTTGTGATGATGTCTTCAGAGTTGGCAGTTAAATCCACCAGCCCAGCAAAGTTCAGTCAGGCCCTCTGGGTTTTTTTATTTATTATTATTATTGTTGTTGAATTGTTTCATTCTTCATCCAAATAACTCAATCAGTCCGAGGAGCCACAAGAAATTCAGTCCCACAAGCAGCGCACTCATAGTAGGCCGACCAGTTTGCTGCTGTTTAGAGCAGCAAACTGGTTTCTGGAGCCCGCCCTCTCCCCCGTCAACTCCTCTGATGCAGCCATGGAGTGGTTCAAAACATCAGAGTTCATGCTCAATAATCCAGGTAAAAAAGGCTTCTTGGACTGATGAAGTCCTTTGGATAAAGGACGAAATGTTTCAACAACCAAAAAAGAAACTGTCCACAGGATCTGACAACTTAGTTGGATTTCACACTAAGTGATTAATAATGGAAAAACTAAGAATTGAAGATATATTAAAAAAAAAAAAAAAAAGAATAGTGTACTGTATAAAAAAAATAAACAATAGAAGAATGAATGCCATAAAAGTACTTGGAAGCAATGAAGTTAAAGGAAGGTGGAGAGCAGAACAATAAGTTAATTAAATGACAATTCAGACTCATCAGAAAACCTTCTGGTGAGGATGGGTTTGTCAGAATATGGTCCTAAAATGTTGATTCAGATGTGATTAGGAATTTATCAGAGAGTGTTCTGAGGAAAACCTGTTTGATGTACAGAAAGGCCAAATGTCAGAACAGGATCCAGAGTGATAGATTCAGAGTTGTGGATGTTTAGTCTTTGACAGAAACATATGGACTGAAAAGTACATTTCTTTATTTTTCTGCAACAAAATCAGATGTCCAAGGCTTTTTAATGTAGTGACATCTAGTGGCTAAACTGCAGATTGCAATTAAATGAAAATCGCATGAAAGAATTATTGAGAATGATTGGATTTGGTACCTGGATGATTGAGCATGAACTTCATTGTTTACATGAAAAGTAAGTAAATGCAATATAAATACTGCTCACTGCGAAGATAAAACTATATACAGCAGAAAAAGTGTTAGGATCTATCATGAGTAAAGTTTGTAACATCTGTGACTTGCAGGAACGGACGAGGTGAAAGTGTTGGAGGTCTCCTGGCCTGATGGCACGACCACCAGTCGAGTTCTTGAAGCTGGAGAAATGAACTCAGTGGTGGAAATCGCCTTTCCCAAAGATGCATCTGTGCTCAGTAACGTCACACAGGTACGCAACGAAAACTCACAAAATGGATTTCATTCCACTCAGTTTCTGTAAATCGCTTAAAAATAACAAAAACATCAACGTTTTCACTTTTTTTTCATAGAAATTTTGTTTTATTCCAAAAATATATATATATTAGACCAGTGATGGCATAGTTACATTGAAAAAGTAACTTAGTTAAGTTACTGATTACTTGATTTGGAAAATAAGTAAGTTAGATTACAAGTTACTTTATTATACAGTAGTTACTTTCAGCAGCTGCTGCTAACAACCCTCTGCCATCTCAACATAAAAAATTACATTGAGCTTTGCCATTACTTTACTGAAAGTGCATTTTAATGGTAACATCAGCAATGTATCCTGATGAAGTTGAACTTAAACTATTTCAGAAAAAATATATATATTAAAAAGAGCATTTATTGACTTAAACATACTTATTTTTATAAAAGATAAAATAGTCTAACTTCATTAAACATAAATATATTTTATAAAAAATATATAGTATTTCTTGACTTCAGTATCATAAATGCTTGCTTTGTATAAAAGTGTCTTTCTTGACTTCACTAAACAAATACTATTTTTACAAAAAAAATAAGTCTTTGTTAAATATATTTTTTAAATAAAAAATATACTGTATGACAGTTTTTCAAAGTCAAAGTCACTGAATTAGACCAGAATATATCACAAAACAATAATTCTCTCTGCTCATTTGGCGTTTATATTTTTCTTCATGTTGTCAGTGCGGTAACGGCTTCATTGTCAAGAATGGCCGCTGTGCAGGTAAGCAAAAATAATAATTTTATAAAAAACATGTTTTCATTGTTCATTGCGCATGAACTTTGTTGTTTTCATTGTTTTGTTTTCACAGGTGTTTGAGGAAAATTGCATGAAATTCCATTAAGTTGCTGCAAAGTGAAATATTGTTAAACATGTTTTATCTGCGTTTTGAAAGAGAAGCCTATGTTTTATTGTTTTTAATTTTTCTTAGTGCCTGATTTTTACTTTGTTTAATAAAGTGGTTCATTACCCTGCATGAGTCAGAATTTTATTTTGTAGATGCATAAATGTTTCTAAATGCTCCGAGTTACTTTATCCTTTCTTACCGGTACTTATCTGTACTTTAACAAGCAGGAAAAGACAGCAGACACTGGACGAGTTAGAAAATTTGAGTTAGCAGTAAAACTGAAAATAAATAAGACCAAATAAATGTCTTGTGACTTAAACTTCATCCTGTTTGTCGTTTAATGTCACTTTCATTGTTTTTCTCCGTCACTCCTTCCATCCTGCAGCTTTGGTGCCGTTTCACAACCTTCGTTCTTCAGTCTCGTCCGAAGCCTCGTGTTTTGTCACATTTTCACCTCAGAGCGTCTCCGTGCTGTTTGTTCTGGCAGATCTGAGGTGGGGGCTGTCCACAGGGTGACGCAGCAGCTTGCAGACTTCACAACCTGCTGCCTGGATGTTTTCATTGTGGGTTGAGCTGGATGCATGCAGAAACTAAGAGCATTGTAATGGTTCTACCAAAAGATTCAGAGCTGTCACACCAGTCAGGCAGACACAAATGCAGATACACTGTCACAACCTGAAACCAGAGAAATGAAAATACAGCACAAACGCTGAGTGCCGAATGACTCTTCGGAAGTTTGCAGAAGGTCAAACGGATGTTTAGGTTAAAACGAGCAGGACAGAAGCTAAAAGGAGCAAAAGAAAATTAAATTGCTAAGCAAAAAGGAAAAATTTATAGAATTCAGTCTCTTGAAGAGCTGAAAACAGCAACGTAAAAGCTAAAAGCAAAACGTTAAATGGTTTGACATTTAAATGGTGAAATAGCTCAAACTTTGTAATCATAGTTCATGTAAAAATAAATGAACAAAAAATGGGATTCATACAGTGATAACAAGCAAACCATAAAATAATAGATCTGATTGTTAGAAAAACATTGTCATCCTGATGCATGCTCAAAAATCCAGGTAGAAAAATCAAACTGTTAAGTCAGATCCTCTGGGCGGATTCAGAAAAATATAAACTTGTTGAAACCTTTCATCTTTAATACAAAATAATTCAGTCTGAGGAGCTGCAGTAAATTATTAGACAAATACTTTAAACACAAATTAATGTTGTTTTCAACTCCATTCTTTGATTTATTGTGAACGAGATGCAGGCGCAGCAGCAGAATCCTGGAGCAGAGTCAAGTAAATACTATTTACGATTTAATTTTGTTTATCAGCCCCTACAGTTATAGAGTTTTCTGGATTTTCTTCCTGGTAAAATAAAGGGTTAATGATAAGGATCAGATGATGAGGATTTTTTTTTTTTTTAAATAAAGTACTACAGATTTACAATTACTGTACTGTACTATTAAAATGTAAAAAAAAAAAAATTGCCACAAGTAATGTGTGTATTGCATTTTTCACCCTATAAGTCAACGCGTTTATGGATTTTTCCCATATTTATAAACCAATTTTTGACCGAGATATGACCGTTTTCATTCATTCTGACTGAAAATATTGAACACTACCATTTTCAGCCACTAGATGACACTCAAGTGGTATGGCATGCCGTTGCATCATGTAATACTAAAAGTATCTATTACACAATCAGCTTGCCGTAGCCTGCCACAGTCGTTTGCCTGGAGCAAACGTCAAATCAGCTTCAGTTCGCCGCCCTGGCGAAATGAAGCTGATTTGACCACTGAAGTGCATTTATTAAGTAAAAGTTCAACTGAGACACACCTTGGCTATAAAATCGAGCATTTAAGTGCTAATCGTGTTATATTCATGTTGAAGTCCTCCCATGCACGCCCCCACTGCCACCATTTGGCAGCCAATCTATTTTTGACACACCGGTACACATTTCCAGGTTGTCAACGGTGACATGTAATAAATGCAACATATACGGCAAAGTGACGCATTTATGGATGTTTCCATTTTATTAGACATATTTGGACTGATGTGACTTATAAGGCGGTGCGACGTGTATGGCAGAAAATACAGTAATTTACTTTAAATAAAATGTGCTTCAAATTAGGGTCTCTGATTTTTAAGCACAAACTGTAGAATCCAGTTATTTTTATCCTAATTCCAGGTTAGAATTTCATCCCCTTGAAGGAGTGTTATAACTTACATATTTGGAGATGCTTTTTTAACAAATGACAAGTTTTAATTGAAACTATTTACCTTGGTAATTACAACGTTCTACCAATGAGATCATTATTTTCTCTCATTTACCACTTAAATTACTGTACACTTGGTTAGAAACCTCTGCTGCCAAATAAAAAAACCTGCTGAAAGGTTGTTTGGAGCTTCCTTCATGTTTAAACAGTTATTAATGTACCAAAAAAAAAAAGGCTGATCAGCATTAACAGCTCTGTAGTTCCACAGCCTGATCAATGTGCGTTCAGGATTCAGAAGTTGTTGCTCATGAGGAAAATAGCTTCCGTTACCCAACAACCTAAATTAATTGAGCTACGTGCCTTTTCGTTTGTGAGACATTAAAAATAGCCAAACAAAATCAGAAGAAAAGAAAAGTTCTGATGACACTGTTTATTTGACATTAAAACAAGCTCATTAAACAAGCAATATGAAAATATGTTCTTACACTAAAGGTCATTAAAAAAAAAAAAAAAAACAAGTCTTCACATTTATGAGCAGATTTTTAACAGTTTGTCTTCTTTGGAAGTTTGTCCGTAAATCAAGGAAGGGTTGGTGTAATTCGAAAACACTGAAGATTAAGGAAGACATTTAGTCCCGTCCTTCGTTCGGCTTACAGATGGACTTAAAGCTCGGTGAGTCTTTGCATAATTCAAATTTAGGAAGCGTCTCGCAGTGTGCTCGCTCACACCAGCTGTCTAAAAAAAAAAAAAAACTAACTAAATATATAAAAAAACAAGTCTGGCTTCGTGGGAAACAAAAGGACGATCTGCTACATTGTGCACGTGACTGGGTTGACATTCATCAGCTTACAGTGACTTGGGTGCAGAGGTGAAAAGGAACAAGTGCTCAATACTGTTCGACTTTTTGGCAGGTGAGTGTCGTAACAGAAAAATTCACCCCCTCACAGATTTATTGTCTTTTTATGGTCAATTTTAAATGTTTCAAATTACTGTTTTTTTTTTTTTTTTAACAAGATAAATATAACCTACGTAAATACAAAATGCAATTTTCAAATGATTTTTTTTGGCCTGGCCCTGTGTGAGAAAGTAATTCTGTAGAGTCAAAAAAAAAAATCCCCTAAATCAGTGGTTCCCAACACTGGTCCTTGAGGAACACCATCCTGTGTGTTTTAGTTGTTTCCCTGCTTTGACATGATTTTAATGAATGGGTGATTAACAGACTTCTGCAGAACTTGATGAAGTAATTAAATCACTGAATCAGGTGTGTTGGAGCAGTGAAGCAACTAAAACATGCAGGATGGTGTTCCTCAGGGAACCACTGCCCTAAATAGAGCCATCATCTACAAATGGAGAAAACCTGAAACAGTGGTGAACCTTCCCAGGATCAGCCACCAAAATTACTCCAAGAGCACGTCAGCATCTCCTCCTAAAGGACCCAAACATCTAAAGCTCTGCAGGCCTCACCTAACTCAGACTTAGTTAAAGATTCAATAATAAGAACGAGGCGGAGGTCGCCATTACTGACCAATAAGAACACATCTCACATTTGGTAAAATAAAATAAAATAAAAAACTTCTCGATTATCTCTAAGGCGTTTGGGGAAACGTTCTGTGGACTGATGAGACAAATGTGGAGGTTTACGGAAGATGTTTGTCTCATTACATCTGGAACAAAACAGACACTACATTTTAGAAATAGAGCACGCCAAGAGTCCAACACGGTGGTGGTAGTGTGATGGTCTGGGGCTGTTTTGCCCCTTCAGAACCCGTTTGGCTGCAGTTGGTGGAAACATGAATTCTGCTCTCTACCTGAAAATCCTAAAGTTTGGGACTTTGGGCTCGGGAACACGTGGGTTCTGCAGCAGGACGATGGTCCAAAGCAGAGCAGCAACGTTCCTCCACAGTGATGAGGAAAAACTCAGAAATGCTTGACTGCAGTTGCTACAACCAGTTAATAGACTTGGGGTGTACTGGTAGTTGCTTTTTCTCCTATATCCACACAGGATTACATCAGTTATTCTCTTAATAAATTAAAAATATTAAATCCTGCATTTTGTTTTGACTCTGGTTATCTTCGATAGTAACAATCTGAAACATGAAATTGTGACAATTGTTACAAAAATCTGTAAGGGGCCAACATCAGAATGGGAAATCCAGTGTTTAATGTGCAGTTCTGATTTGGATCGGTTTGGTGGAGTCTCCCGGCCGCTCTGTGTTCGATCTGGACTGTGTGGTGCAGATCTGAGTTGGGTGGGGTGTGACGTTCAGTGAAGCTTGTGGTTTCCTTTTGTGTCCAAACACAACTCTATTTTTTGCTTCAGAGAATGAAACTGTGCAATCCCACGAAAAATGTCTTGCAGAGCAACTAATTGCTTCCTGTTTATGTCCTAAGGCCTTAAAAAAGTGCCCAGTAAGTTAAAGTGATGGTCCTTCAGGTACTTTATTTCAAATTTCAACTAACTCTTAGAAATCGTAACTCACAATAACCCTTTGTAGTACTGTAGGTAAATAGTTACGCCTAAATCCAGATATAAACGTAAATTTACATTTTGGCTGAGTTTGCATGTTCTCTCTCTGGAGTTCTAAAGCAGTGGTTCCCAACACTGGGCCTTGAGGAACACCATCCTGCATATTTTAGTTGGTTTCCTGTTCCAACCCACCTGATTCAGTGATTTAATTACTTCCTCAAGTTCTGCAGAAGCCTGTAAATCACCCATTTATTAAAATCAGGTGTCAGAGCAGAGAAACAACTAAGACGTGCAGGGTGGTATTCCTCAAGGGCCAGTGTTGGGAACCCTTTTTCTTAAGCATACATGGTTATTTTAACAGTTTTGAACCAGAACATAAAAGTAGATTTTGGCACCAGCAGTTCTTTCAAAGTCACTGAAAAACCAGTTCAAGTTGCATCCTTTCAGAGCATGAAACCACCACCACTCCTTCATGCTCATCTCTCACTCAGCGAAACTCGGTGCATCTCTGCAGATAACGTAGGCGTTTGATTTACAGTACCGGTAAGTGTCTGCTGTGGAAAACCTTATGATGACAAGTCAGGAGCATGAAAATGTTCAAAATCTGGTGAATCCTTTGTGTGATGGTGCACAGGATGTTGGAAGATGAGTGTTCGCACTGTCCATGATTCTCCTCCAGGCGGGTTTGGTTTTCCAAAGTGTCCTGGTCATCGAGCAGTGCTGCCGGACACGGAGCTGCTGCCTGAGCTGGAGCTACTGGAACCTCGGTCTTCATAGATTGATATTTCAATCTGGTGAATGGTGTTAAGAAGGACACTGCACTCTCGAGTACACGTTTCATTTTAATGCTTACCTTGAAATAAGCAAGGATACAACACGCATTCCCCTCTCTATGGGATCCGTGATCAGCAGACCTCTGGGAGCATAGATCTTCTCGTTCTGCTCTTGAATGTACTTGGCTATCTTCTTCAACACCTGACAAAGATATGACAAAATAAGGTGAGAAAATGTGTGGGAGTTTAATCACATGAAACTCACATGGAGTTTAAAAACTCCTCAAGTGGAAGGTGAGCAGCCCGACCTTCTCGTATCGCGTCTCCATGCAGAGGAAGATGAGATATGCCGTGGCACAGGCCAGACAGCCCTCCAGGTACGACTGTCCTCCAATCTTTTCTGCCTCTGCGTAAAAGTTGTTCAGCGTCTTCACAGTGTCCTCGAACAGAGTACGCTCGATCTGCAGAACATATAATCAAAGATGGATGAACATCAACAGGATACCATTCCACTGATCAAACCGAGGTACGCAAGTTGAGCACAGGGGAAATGCAGACCGAGTTCCCAAACCTACATTGAAATTTACAATACAGAAACAATTCCTCCATCCAAAGCCTTTCGCTCATCTTTCTCTAAATTTATATTAACTGGTCATAACTGGGCCATACTTATTTGCTTTTTTTTTTTTTTTTTTTCAAGAAACTATCAATTTACAGCCGAGTAGTTCAGATGTAGCTCAATTTATTTTTGATGATCCTTCAATGTGCAAATTAGTCCTTTCTTATCATTCAGGGAACAGAACTGGGGACAGATAATGTCAATAGAAAAATCAAAGCAAATATGTTCATGTCTTTAGTATTTCACCCTGTTTTACAACATCCTGGTTTATAGTTTTGTACACTACTCTTATTTTAATTGCATTTTTACTGTAGTTTATCGTCGTCATTGTTTACCGTTTTGTTGTCTGTACTTTATATGTTCTGTCTGGAACAGGTCTCTCTTGTAAAGGAGTCCCTGTGGCTCAATGAGGCTAGCCTGTATAAATAAAGGTTAAATAGAAGAAAAAAAAAGTTCAAGATGGAACAGTCCACTTGATTTCAGAATTGTGAAGAAGAAATCAAATTATCTGCAGGCCAAATCTCAAAATTTAATATGACTGGTTAAAAAGTGGAGATTGTTCTTCCAGTGATAAACTATTTAATTGTGCTTCCATTAATTAAGAGTTTCCTTCAATTAATCACCAACATATTGCTGTAAAAACTCTACTAGTGAACACACGTTCTTATAGTTTTCACGATAAATGCATATAATGCAGAGCAAATTTCGAGGACAATAAAGCTGAGTTGAGTTGGGGTAAAAAAAATACATTGCTATCACTTATCAGCTATTTACTTAACTAATCCTTAAGGCTGAGCCTGGCCACCCTTCAGAGGAAGTCCATTTTAGCCGCTTGTTCCCAAAAGCTCATGAGGTGAAGGTCAAAATGTAGACAGACCAGTAAATCCATAGCTTTGCTTTCTTCACCCTGACAGACCAGAACAACGCCCTAATTACTAAGGACGAGGCCTCACTCCATTGATCCATCACCCTCTTTATAGGATGAAGTTCTCATGAACAAGGCTCAGGACTACTTGAGCCTTGACCTAGAAGTTCGGCTGCCTTTTCACCTTTGTCCATAAGAGAATTAATGGCCTCAAGATATTTTGGTAAATGCATTTCTATGTAGCAGTCTTAGCATTCTGGATTTTGTGATGAAGTTTCACGTGTCTAGTCGTACAGTTTTTGCAACACCCACTCAAAGCAGCATAAACGAGGAAAATGAGGCCGTACTGTGAAACTGCTCTGCTCCTCAATAAAATAACGTTGGATAGAAACCCCATTTGAAAGAGCGATGGTGCAGAGGTTAGAAAAGGCACGCCTGTGATTGGAAGGTTGCTCAGACCGACAACATTTTTAAAAAAAATGTGGGTGGGAAAAGGTGAAGCACCCACACCTGCCTCCACCCTTATTTGCCCCAATCTGGGCTCTTAACCCCTCACCATCTGCTAACCATGAGCACCCTAGATGGCAGCGCATCCGGCGTAAAATCAATCGCCAAGTCTTCGTGTGAGTTACTTTGCTGCGGTGACCCCCAAGGAAGATAGAAAACCCATTTCTTACCCTGCTCTCCAGCTCAGACGGGAACTTGGTCTGAAACCTGCATGTCGTCCCTTCGCTGTAGTCCCTCTGGACGAACACTTTGTTGGCGAGCGATGCACTGTGCCTCAACTCCTGCAGGTTGTGAAACTGAGGACAAAATAATAATAGCACCGTAAGGGACGTCACAGTATCTCTTGAACGAGTCTCCGGGGAGACCTCGGTTCACTTGTGTACAAAACAGTAGCTGGTGTGGAGGTGTAGGGTGATGGAGTGGGCGCAGACACAACGCATCTATCGCTGTTTGCTGTTGGAGCAGAGCCCAGAACTGGACATGCAACTTCATCCACACACTGAGGAGAGTTCCTGTCTTTCCCCTCTGGTGTTTCAGGGAAGAGCAGCTCTGCAGGAGGTGACATTTCACTACATCTCACAACAGATCGATGAGGGGGGAACATGATGAGGCAGGCTGATAAAAGGCCGTCCAGGCATCACAACATATCACAGAAGATCATGTTCCATCAGGCTGGTCCGTGGTGATGACTTCACTTCAGTGTTTGTGTCTGGTCCAGCCGTGACTCCACCGGATTAAAGAGAAAAAAAAAAATGGCCTGCTTTCACCAAAACAGCTTAACTTGACGTTAATCTGCTGTTTATACTAAATGTCTGCCTCCGCGTCACACAGCTGGCTCTGAAGTCTCCGTTTGCGGTTATTCTTTTTTATTACGTATTTAAAGTAACAATTATCACAACCGTTTTTGACGCTAAGCGCGTGATGTAGTACAAGAGTCGCTGACTTACCGTTTAATGGCTCCCGCCTTTCATTTAATGTTGGTTTTTAAGTCGTCGTATTGTACGTTATTATAATATCTACACATTTTACCGAAACATGAGCGTGAACTAAAGACAGGACGGCTTGTCTTACCTCAGTCGCCATGTTGCCATCCGTGGACGAGAGGCAGATTCTCCGCGTGCTGCCTGAAAATCGCTTTAGAGACGAAGACAGGAGGGGGCGTGGTTCAATACAGCAAGGGCGGGGCTTATGATAGAAACGCTCATAAACGTTGGGTTCCAAATTAGGGGGCGGGGCTCATCAGGGAGGGGGGGGGGGGGGGCAGGAAA
>JARVGV010000474.1:9351022-9362792 GCA_031762435.1 Hypsolebias longignatus
TCCAATGCTTCAACAACGTCATTAAGAACTTTCAGTGAAGCAGTTGTTGTGCTGTGTTGTTTCCTGAAACCAGATTGATGAAGAGGTAAGACGTTAAATGAGTCCAGATGATTTTTGATTTGAGAGTTTATCAGTTTAATAGTTAAATAAGCAACAAGTCCAAATGAAACTGCACACTTTAGAGCAAAATGACCCTTTAGGAAGTAGTTTACACACAAAGCAGTGTTCAGAGAAATAATTAAAGCAGCAGAAACAGGATTTAGTGAAGCTGTTGTGTGAGATGTTCATCTTTTGGACACACACACAAAAAACACTCTCTGCACAGACTAGAAACGCTTTTAGCACTCGGCAGTAGTTTCCATGGAGACGGGAAACAGCGTGGGCTGGCCACATTACATACTGGGCGAGTTCAGCATCCAACAGCAGAGACATGAACACGTTTCAAACCACTTGTGAGGACCTTCAGCCCATCGGTTTGTAACCATCACACTGCAGCAAACTGGTTTTAATCCTCAACTTTGAATTAAAAAATAAAATAAAAAAACTTAAATGAATCTCAACCGAGAAGCAAAATAAACTCGAGCACGATGAACGCCACTCCATTTATCTGAACAGAAAACTCACCTCGGATGAATTCGTCACTCGAGTTCTCGGTTACTGGCGGCGCGGGAGCATCATCGTTCTCCGCGCATCGTTTTCTGACACAACTTCAGTCGGTTGGAGTGATTTTTCCCTGCGTTAACGAGGCCCTTCAACCAGCAGCATCAACACGGTTTCCATTTTGTCTCCGCCTGCACTCACAGCTCCGTCCGCTCTTAAAGGACGACCGCCTCCGAAGGACCGCCGGCAGTGTCCTGCTGATGCTGCGACTTGTTGTCCAGCTGCTCCGAGAAGAAGCCACAATTATGATGCATGCCTCGACACTTTGCACACCCACACGATCAAATATATCTCCCAGTCTCTTTCACTCTTCCCTCTCACTCCCTCTCTCCTCATCTTTCTGTTCTTTCTGTCTGCACGTCTGCGTTTCTCTCTCCCGGCTTCACACTGAAGCTGCGGAGGTGTCAGGAGAGATGCAAACCCGGCTCGCTTCTGTTCGCCCACACACGGCCAGCGTGGTTATAGCTGCTGCACCTGTCTAACCGTGGAAGGAGAAAGGAAATAAGTTCACTTTGTAATCATAGCCCAGCATTAATCACTTGTTCGCACATCTTCCAGTTCCATCCTGCCACCATACTCCCATGGCCCCCTGCTAATTCCTCCTTTCAACCCAAAGCTTTGGGAGACCTCAGCTCTAGGCACATTTGTACATATCTGCGGATGTTAGAGGGCTGGAAAGATAGATGGGATTTAAAATAAGGGTAAGCTCAGGTGAGCCTGAGAGAGGTTGATGCCATCCTGGAAGAAACGACTCAGCTAAATCTCTTTAGAGGCCGAAAGGAGGACACGGCGTGACGCCATTTTGACCAAAAAACTGTTGATTTCCTGTGGATTGAGGCACGTAAGTGATTTTTGTACTGACAGACTTAAATGTGGGAGAACAAAGAAGTACTGTATTTTTCGGCGTATAAGTCGCACCAGCAAAAAAAAAAAAAAAAAAGAAGAAGCATCACAAAGAGGAAAACAACGCATATAAGTCGCTTCGTTGTAGAAGTCGCGTTTATTATGCGTTTGATTATTGGTCAAAACAGCTTTATTTCGCCTGGGCGGTGCGGCTCCGTCCATCATGGCCAGAGCCGATAGCTCTCCAGCGTTCCTCCACCTGCACCAGCTGAGTGAAGCGAGCACACACAGGAGGACTCGCTGTTGCAGTTCGTCAACATTTAACAAGATTAACACTTAAAAATAATGATTTGTTTGCTCAACATCATAGCAAAGGTGTGTCTCAGTTGAACTTTTCCTTAATAAATGCCCTTTAATGGTCACATCAGCTTCATTTTGCCAGGGTAGCACAGTGCCGTCCATCCATCCACACATCACGGCCGGAGCTGCTAGCTCTCCAGCGTTCCTCCACCTGCACCAGCCGAGTGAAGCGAATGTGCACGGGAGGACTTACTGTTGCAGTTCTTTGAAATTTAAAGCATCGGTCAAAAATTATGTTATGAAAATGGGGAAAAAATGTATACAAGTCACTTCGGCGTATAAGTTGCAGGACTGACAAATCTTTGCAAAAAAACCCTGCAACTTATACTACAGTCACGTGAATCAGAATTGATTAAAAACACAATTTGATCAATAAGGATATTTTTATTGTGTCAATACTTGACCTTTATTTGGGTTAAATACAAATGTTGAGTAAGATTAAAATGTTCTTGGAGTGCAAAACACACTGTTAGGGAATGGACAAAACGTATTCAGGCAAATATGAAATTGCTAAATTTTATTTTTTTATCATGTTTTGGTATTTTACATACATGAGTGGAGAGGAACACAATCAGTAGAAGTAAATCTGTGTTGCATGAGCATTTTAAGGAAAATAATACATCACAGTTGTGGTTAATGTTTGAGTCGATCATAAATAATTTCATGACAAAACCATAGTTGTTTTTTTATTGAAGTGTACAAGTTAAGTAAATGTCAAAAATTAGACCAAAACACAAAATCCAACAGGTTTCATACAATTTAGTTTTTAATTTGTTTGCAGTGTTTCAAAACATAAAAGTCACATCTGTAATTCAGGAACATGTTTTCTCAAGTAAACATATTTTATATGTACATTTCCTAATAAAAACTGCATCAAAAATGCTAATATGTCAAAGGATGTTATATTTAAAACCAATTATATAACAGCATGAAAAATCACATCATATAAGTAAAAAAAAAAATTTGCTTGACCAGTAAACATTTTAATAAACATTATATGAAGGTTGAACAATTATGACAGTGTTTATAATATAATCCTATCACGTCACATTTTATGCACAAATGTTTGCCGTATTTTTCAGATTATAAGGCTCACTGTCGATTTTTGAGAAAAATCAAAGGAATTTAAGTGCGTCTTATAGTCTGAAAAATACGGTACCACAGTAGTTTTCCAGATGTGTTAGTATGCAATTCAGAATTGCAGGTCTGCACTCAGTGTAAACAAGCACTTTTGTCTGCACGCTTTCTCAACAAATCTGAGGGTACATTTGCATCAATGCATCAAACTTGTTGGACGTCAAACAGCTGTCCCCTGGACGTTGTCGTGATTGAACTATTTTCAGTCACTTCAGCTGTTTTTGTAGCTAACAAAGTGGCAGCCGGCCACCAATCCTTCCTTAAAAGTTTTTAATTTAATCACACAATGTGTATATATATATATATTACAAAAATAAGATTGTTTCTTACCCTACTAAACATTTTTTGCCCGCTCTTCATGACGTTGTAAGAAGTACCTTCAGACAACATAACTTCACACCACATGTTTAAGAACGTGTTGAAGAATTGGTGGAATTGCACGCATAGCTGTTACACAGTGCAGCATGTACAGTCCACAGGGGTGCAGGTGCAACGTGCATGTCACACAAATGAGGCTTTCTGCAGAACGCCTGAGGTTTCACCTGCGCTTATAGATGTGCAGGACCTTGTTGCAGGTGGGGCAGGAATGTTCCACATCCTTGCAGCTGTTCACGCAGAAGGGGATTAAACAGCAAGGCCAGCACCTGGTGTGAGACATCACAGAGTCAAACACGACAACATACAAAGTTTCTCTGCAGTCTCACTCAACTTTGGCTGAATAAATGGTGCACGAGTTGTTTGTGACGTTTTAAAAAGAATGAACTCCATTTAAAGCAAAAAGTTAAACCACTCTTTAAATTTGTGTCTGAGTGAAATGAGTTTAATGTCATATTTTTACATTTTAACCATGGAGCTGTTGGTGGTTTAGCTGCTTTTAGGAGCCCTTATTCACTTGTGTGCACATTTTCTGCAACAGAAAGGAACTTCTACATGTCATGACATGTTGCTGCCACATGGGGGCAGTCTCAGGACATGTGAGACATGTCAGGAGCTGTCCTTTGCTTTTGCTCTGTTGCGTAAAAGAAAGTAAACAGAACAAAAAAAAAAGCTTTGTGATGGAGTAAAACTTTTTTTTTTTTTTTTGCAGTTATCTCATATGTTTTACTGTTTGTATTTTTCAGTCATTCATTCAACCTTAATTTAGGCAGGTTGATCCCATTGAACCTCAAGGAGTCATTTACAAGAGAGACCTGGTTTCAACAAAGAATGATGACAACAGTGATGGGCTAAGAAGAAAAAAGAAGAGCAAGAAGAAGAAGAAGAAAAAGAAAAAAGAGAAGAGCAAGAAGATTTTTTTGATTTTTAACTAAACTTTATTTATACAATAAGTTAACACAACCGTGTTAAAAAGGGTGATCCAGACAAGCTTAAAATAAAATATTTACATGAGCAGCTTGTTGTATTGTAGTTCTCCCTGATCAGAAATGGTGCAAGAAGAAGATGAAGAGCAGGAGCATGAACAAGAGCAAGAAGAAGAGGAGGAAGAGCAAAAAGAAAAGCAAGAACAAGAGAAAACGTTAGATCAAGAAGAAAAAGAACAAGAAGAAGAGCAAGATCAAGAAGAAGAGCAAGAAATAGAGAAAGAGCAAGAAGAAAAAGAACAAAAGCAAAAAAGAAGAACAAGAAAAAGAACAAGAAGAGCAAGAGAAAGAAAAAGAGCAAGAGCAATAAGAAGATCAAGAACAAGAAGAGCAACAGCAAGAAGAACAAGAGCAAGAAGAAGAAGAAGCCCAGTTGTAGCTCAGATGAGATGTTGTGAACGACAGTGGCCTTTCAGAGCCTCTGAGAGCTGGTACCGTACTTAATGTACAAAATCAAAAATAAAGCGACAAGAGGATAACCTGCTGAACTTCTAAAAACATCTGTCGTTGCTTCTTGAGAAAAGATAAATACACATGCTGGGTGAGTAATTTTCAGAGGTATCAGCCACTGTTGTGCAGTTAGGCCCTTTTCACAAAACACTTTAAGCCAGACCTGAAATGACTTTGTGGCATCTCAGTGTGACTCAAGAAAGAACCAAGGTGGATTGAAATCTACCTGGTGTTTTGCATCTGAGCCAGAACCGACAGCATCAAACACAAAGGGTGAGTCAGCGTGCAGCTCACCAGAGGATCTGGGTGTTCTTTGTGTTCACCTGTGTTTCCTGCCTCCCTCAATGCTCCTTCCCCTCAGCTCCTGCCTCTGTCACCTGTCCCCCGTTGTCCTCCCCATGCAGGTGTTTGTCCCCTCGTCAGTGTCCCTTTAAGCTCTTGTTCCTCTGTCTGTCAAGGCGTCATGCTCTGTCTCCCTCCGTGTCTCCTAGCTCATGCATGTAAACTTTTTCTGCCACGTCAGCCTTTTGTTTTATTAATAAAACGTGTATTCTTTATTTTGTCCTTCGAGTTCCCCCGAGTCCTGTCTGCACTATGGGTTCGAAATCCACATCAGATCATGGCGGCTCAAGGATGTGATGAAATAATACACTCGACACCTTTTGTAGTTCCTCATTTTTGACCTCGTTTGTAAAAGCTGACGTCATCACAAATAAAAATCTGAAAAGCATGGTGCATATTTCTGTTCAGAGTCAAAACGTTGTAGAAGATTCAAGTTTCTTTTAGGTTTTCATTCAACCTTTATGCATACAGGTTAATCCCATTGAGCCTCGGGGACTCATTCACTGTGCATCCCCACAGTATGATGCTGCCCCCACCATGTTTCACAGTGAGGATGGTGTGTTTAGAGTGAAGTGCGGTGTTGGAGCTCTGCCACACATAAAACTTGGAATATTGTTTCACAACCTAACCCTGCTTTAAACTTCTCAACAACTTTATCCCCGGCCTGGCTAATGTACCGTAGTCTTCTTCATGCTGCTTAATCACTAATTCTCTGTAACAAACATCTGAGGCCTTCACAAAACACCAAATAATTCAGATTAAATTACACGTCGCATCTGTTTATTAATTAGATTAGTCCTGAAAGCAGTTGGTTGAACTGAGTTTTAGTTTGGAATATCAAAGTAAAGGGGGCTGAACATTAATGAACCCTACACTTTTCAAAAAAAAATTGGAAAATTTTTGGAGGCGAATGAGTTCTTTTCCTTCCACTTGAGTTTAAAACACAACTAAATCTGGATAAATTTGAAGGGATAGGAATACATTTTCATGACACTTTGCTTCTCCCTTTGTACGTCACTTAAAATGCCCCCCATGAATTAATACAAGGATATTAGAAATAATGACAGCATGAAAAATCAAAAGGTAAACTAAAAAGTTTGTAATACTGTCAGGGTCTTATACTAATGTGAACCAGTCAATTAAAAATATAATCTAACATTATGTTTCTGTTCATGTTGTGGTTTATACTCACAGAAAAACTCCCAGGATGGCGCAGATGGTCCAGGTGAGAGCTCCTACTTTATAATGAATTGTTGTCACAACTGTGTTTTGGCAGTGGGGACACAACATCTGTCCAGGAACATCTGCAGGCAATTGCTGCACCACCACCACCGGAGTTACTGTGCGAAAAACACAAAACTGTAAACCACACCTTCTCACTAACACATGGAGAGAAAAAAAAAAAAACTAAAGCTGTGGGATATTTTCTCAGTTTTGACTTTATAGAGAAACATGTCCTGCCAAAATGCAGTGTGAACGCTTATTGCTGAAGAACTTGCTGAAAAACACCTGAAACTAGCTAAAAATGCTGAAATGTAGCTGAAACAGGAGAACAAGCCTAAAGTAGCAAAAGAAAGAACATATATTTGCTGAATTAGGTTTCAATGAGCAGAAACAAGCACAAAAAATTGGGAAATTAACTAAAAAAGCTGAAATTAGGAGAAAAAAAAACTTAAAGGAAGCTGAAAAAGCAGACAGAAGCTTAAACTACCAAAAGGAAGTAGAAGGAGCTGAAATGAGCTGAAAATGTGGAATTAGGTAGAAAAAGCTAAATTTAGCACAAAACAGCTAAAAAGTAGCAGAAATAGCAGAAAAAACTGAGCAGAAATAAGCTGAAAGGAGCATAAGCTGAAATTAGCAGACAGAAGTTTATTAGGCTGAAAGTGGCAGAAATTACCATGAATACTTGAATTTATCTGAAAACAGCTGAAATTAGCTAAAAATTCTAAAAAAAAAAAAAAAAAAAAAAAAAAAAGTAGCTGAAAAGGGGGGAGCAAGCTTAAATTAGCGGAAGAAAGCCAAAAGGACACGTTTGCCCAACTAGGTTGAAAGAAACAGAAATTAGCATTAAAAAGTGGACATTAAAGCTGAAATTAGCAACAACAACAAAAAAACATCTAAAAGATAGCTAAAAAAAAAGGCAGAAAGAAGCTGAAATTACAAAAAGGAAGTGGAGAGAGCACATTTTTGCTGAATTAAGCTGAAAAAGTTTAACTGAGTGCCAAAAATGTGGAATTAGCTGAAAAGGTTTACATTAGTATATAGAAACAGCTACGGTATATATACTGTACGATACAGTAGTTGAAATAGCAGAAAAAGCTGAAACTTGCATAAATAAGCCAAAAGGAGCATAACAAGCTGAAATTAGCAGGAAGTTACAAGAAGCACAACAATATTGTAGTTAGCAGAAAGAATCTGAAAGGAGCACAAAACAGCTGAAAAAATTTTTACATTTGCACAAGGAAGCTGAAAGAGACTGGACCAGAACAAAATGTGAAAAGGAGCTGTAAAAGGTTGTGAACAGATCTAAAGAGTTGGAGGTAAAAATGAGCTCGATTCATTTACTTTGAGGGGGAAAAAAATGGCAGAAAAGGCTAAATAGTTGAATAAGAAAAAATTGCTCCAATACCAAAAGAGCTGAACATTTTGATTTATGATTTGTGGAATAGGTTGAAAACCGAGGGACGAGAACTGCGCCGAAAAACGCACGGAAGAAAAATGGATCCACATAGAGTGGATGCTTCACAACTATTCAGCACAGTAAGAGAAGGACACTCACCTGGCTGCACAACCTGCTGTGTGTTGTATAGGTAAGACACTTGATGAACTAGACACGAGAAAGAGACATTGAACTTAAAAACTTGAATAATTGACCAGATGATTAGACCTTGGCCTTCATAACTCAAGTACGGTAAATAAAGCAACATAACCATCAAATAAATGAAACAAAAGGAAGATTGTTAACACTTACCCTGGGGATATCTCTGGGGATGTTGCTGTACCCCAGGTTGGGGGGCAGCACCAGCAGCAGGTGGAGTCTGGTACACTGGCACACTTTGGTCCAAAGGGGGTCCAGGATACGGTGGTGCTGGGATGTTAGAAAAGTCATCAGGAGGTCCTTTAGCTTTTTCCATTGCTTCTGTCAAAAGTAAGAAAATAAAGCGGTTTTAAAATGATAAATGTCCCAGCTAGTTCCTCTTGATGCCTTTCAGTGATGAAGCAGAGTTTAAATGTAAAACCAAAGCAGACTGTAGGCGGGAATCTTTCTCTCGCTCTTTAAAAGAGTAAAAACTCGTCAGTCAGGTCGGAGCATTTTCCAGCAATGCGAGACCAGTTTCTAAAACAACATTCCCCGCTGAAACGTCAGCAAACAAGTTTGTTGAGATTGTTTCTTCAATCTGTACGAGCGGAATCTGACAAAAATAGAACGAAGGGCAGCTGTCACAGAGTTTCAGCTCGTCAAACTTTAAAAAGGCAATGCACAAACAGTGCCAGGTGAGAAAAGAAGGTGTTCAACAAATGTTCTTGGAATTAAGAACAACGACAAAATGTTTCGTATGGTAACGCCATCATTTTGCAGAGGAACGTGGTGAGACTGGATTAAACTGAGTGTTCGGAAAAGCAGAAGTGCAGTAAAAGCAAATGAATTGAAAGGCTGCATGGTGGAACAGTTGCCTCAGAGAAGGAAAGTTGCAGGTTCGATTCCTGGCTGCAATGTTTGTGTGTGGTGTTTGCAAATTCTTCCCGTGCATAGGTGGGTTTCCTACTCCCGTTTCCTCTCACGGACCAAAACCATTCATTTTAAGTTAATTGGTTAATCTAACATCAATGGTTCCCAACTCTGGTCCTTGAGGAACACCATCCTGCTTGTTTTAGTTGTTTTCCTTCTTTGACACAACTGATTCTGAATAAATGGGTGATTGACAGATTGCAGAACTTGAGGAAGTAATCAGATCACTGATTCAGGTGTGCTGGAGCAGGAAAACAAGTAAAACATGCAGGACGGTGTTCCTCAAGGACCAGGGTTGGGAATCACTGCTTCAAAATCACGTGTCAGGCTTGTGGGCCAAATATGGCCCTTCTTAACATTTTGTCTGGCCCTCAGGAAGACATTTCAAAAGTAAAACATTTTTATTGCTTCTCATTTTACCTAAAAAGCTGAGCATACTTTATTTAGCCCCGACTTTTCATGACAACTTTGAAGCCGAGAAAGATTGGTTTCATTTTTTCTGTAATCTTTGATTTTGATGTGGAAAAAGTGACAGAGAATGTCAAATGCGATCAGCAAAACTCCTGTTGAGGAAACTGTGACCAAGAATTAAGATTCATTTTAAAGTCCTTCTGTAAATTTTTAAATCTCTGAACAGGTCACTCTTATCTCACTGATCTGCTGCAGCCATATGTCCCACAGCGCTCTGTGAGGTCAGCAGACCAGACGCTTTTATTGGTTCCAGGCACTCGTTTTAAGCTCAGAGGTGACACCTTCTCTGTTGCAGGTCCAAAACTGTGGAATGACTTACACTACATGTCAGGCAGGCTCCCTCTCTCACTGTTTTTAAGTCTCACTTACAAACTCACTTTTATTCCCTGGTTTTTGACACTGTGTGAGTTGATTTTAACTTATTTGTATTCTATAATGTTAGCCGTTTAGCTCCTATCTTTATCTCTTTGTGACCTATGTATTTTTTACTGTCCTTTGCTTGTTTGTTTTTGCTGTACTGTACAGCACTTTGGTTGGCCCTGTTGCTGTTTTTAAGTGCTTTATAAATAAAGTAGTATGGTATGGTATGGTATGGTGTGTTGTGGTATGGTATGGTATGGTAAGAAAATATGTCAGGTGTCTGAAGTTAATCACTTGACTGAAACTGACCCGTGGTTTGAAAATTATTTTTGGCCCCCTTTTGTAACTGAGTTTGATGCCCCTGCTCTAAATAGTCATTGTGTGAGAGCATGAATGGTTGTCTATGGCCTTGTGATGGACCCGTGTCCTGTCCAGGGTGTATCCCGCTCATTGCCCAATGACCTCTGGAGGTAGGCACCAGATCCACCGACCCAGACCAGGAGCAACCATGCACGTCAGAAAATAGATGTATGGACAAGTGAGTTAAAAAGGATGCTGACTGTGGCGCTCAACATTTGTAAAAAAAAAAAAAAAAAAAAAAAAAATGGCGCATTTCTTAGAAGTGGTTACATTTAACAGTAAAAATGAAGTGCTTGGGGTGAAACAAACAGTTCGTGATGACTCAGCTCCACCAAGCGTTGACAGCAGCCAGCATCTCCCCTCAGAACTGCTTCACCTAAATAAAATGTGGCGGTTCTGTTGTGCTTAGGGTATTCCTTTTTGTACTGGAGTGATCTGGTTTTCCTTTCTGTTACGCTGAACAAAATTAAAGACGTCATATTATTTTTATTTGAAAGCTCAAAGCACTGAATGCAGGTGAGAACAAGTGGGTCAGTGATACTAAACATCAGATATGTTTCTGATTACATCAGATAACAAACATCTTGTTGAACCTGTCGGTCTGTTCTAAAGTCAAGGATGACTTTCATTCTGAACACAGCTGCAGTCATGACTCACTTAGATAAAATATCCAGATTAAAAACCTACTTTTGTAAATAAATAAATTAAAAAAAAAAATCTTGAATTTAGATAAAAAAAAATTGTATATATGAGTGAAAGGATAATAGCTTTTTGAGAGTAGTATGTATCATAACACATATTATATTTGAGATTTTTATAACAATGTTCACCTTTAATTTGAATACAAGAACAATACATGAACTGAACAAAACATGTTTGATTTTTACCTTTCTTCCCATGTGGAAAGCAAAAATTTAACGGAGATAACAAGCTGAACAGGTCAATAAAAATTACGCGGTGAACAGAAAAATACAATAAAGCAAGCTGTGAATTAAAAAAAATTAGACTGAGATCACTATTTATACAGAGTTTATAAAATAAATAAATGAATTTAGATCATTAGTAACACTTGAAATAAAACTTTTTGATAAAAGTTGCTCAGATTAAAACAAAAAGGCAAACGTTAAAAACAAATTACATAAAGTCATCTCTTACTTTGCTGTAATTTAATTGTGAAATAGCAGAACACAGGTGTAAATTCACTTCTGCTCATTTTACACCTGTATGTTTGAGAGGTTCTCACCTGAGGACATGTTTCCTGTAGATTACCGTGACAGAAGAGATCCGGGAGTCGTCGGGACCGCCGTGCTCTGCTCTTCTGGCACCTGAGAGCTAAAACACAAACTTTATTGGCGTCAGCTCAGATGGAAGGAGGTGCAACACTGGATAAACAGGAAGAAGTGTTGATCGTTCATGACCCACAGACTTCTAATTTCACTTCTTACCTTGACGTTTTAAACCCAACTTGAACCAGAGAGACATGTCATGAGAAGCATAGAACTATTTTTTTAATTTTAATTTCATATATTTCTGCTTCTGCTGTATTATTTGAAAGCAAACAGCTGTTTGAAATGATTCATCAAACGAACTCTGAAACATGGCATTGTATGACTCCGAAACAGGGGCGGCCGGCCAATAGGGGGCGCTAGGGCGCCGCCCCACTGGAACTTCTGGAACTATTCACCATTTTACATTG
>JARVGV010000474.1:9381518-9391752 GCA_031762435.1 Hypsolebias longignatus
CCCCCCCCCCCCCCCCCCCCCCCCCCCCAGCGGCGCGGCTGCTCAGCACCACAGACAGAGAACAGAACCTTTCACACCCATTCCCATCGATTCTGGAGGAAAACCTGAGGATTTTATATTCGTTACAGATGTTGGAGGGGATTTATTTTATTTTTTACTCATGGAAGATATTTTGGACATTTTTTACACAGTAAGCCTCATATTGACTTGATTTCTGCATCATACGCGTCCCTCCTTTAATTATCAACCATATAATGTGATAGGCAGATTTAAATAATATCTGTGAACAGTATTTAGCTATAACCTTTGAATCACGAGACGCATTAGATCTGTTGTGCGTAAAAGCGGTGCCGCGGGTCTCAGCCATGACGCGCGGACGCGCTGCCTGACTCGTGTTGTGTTTGCAGAGTCAGATGAAAGAAATAAGGTTAATCACCCAGCACTCATTTAAACAAGGTGTTGAAAGGTGGAAAAACAAAATTGTATGATGGCTCAGCAGCTTATTCAATGATAAATCTGCGTGTCCTTGAACGCAACATCCAGGCGATTGCATTCTTCTGCAATTGCGTCTTTGAATCCCAGTTTTCTTTTAATGAAATTAACAGTAAATCAAGGTTTTTATTGGAAGAACCACGTTTTGCACCAGTAATTCCTGCGGGTTTTGCAAACTTTTTTTTTTTTTCTTCCCAAGACTCCTATTTGCACGTGCACTGAACAGAATGGAGGCTCTGGACCAGAACTGGTTCTTCCTCCCACCAGATCTCAACTCCTCCGCAGTCTCTGGTCCTCCCCCCCTGTTTTCCCTCCCGCGCCTCCTGAACTTCTCCAACGTGTCCGCGCAGAGCGTCCCGTTCCGGGGCAGCAGCACCCTGATGACCGCGGTGGTCTCCCTCACCGTCTTCCTGGTGGGTGTCACGGGCAACACTTTGGCCATTTACGTGGTGCTGCGCTACGCCAAGATGAAAACCGTCACCAACATCTACATCCTGAACCTGGCCGTGGCGGACGAGCTCTACATCGTCGGGCTCCCGTTCCTCACGACGCAGAACGTCCTCTCCTATTGGCCCTTCGGCTCCTTCCTGTGCCGTGTCGTCATGACCGCGGACTCCATGAACCAGTTCACGTCCATCTTCTGCCTCACCGTCATGTCCATGGATCGATACCTGGCTGTGGTCCATCCGATCCGCAGCACCAAGTGGAGACACCCGCGCGTGGCCAAGGCGGTGAGCGCAGCAGTGTGGGCTGTGTCCTTCATCGTGGTCCTGCCGGTGGTCATCTTCTCTGATGTGCAGGTACCTCACCTCAACTTGGGATGTGATGGACAGATTATGTGTTTTTTTAATCAAATGGTTGAATTCTCATCAATCCAAA
This sequence comes from Hypsolebias longignatus, assembly GCA_031762435.1. Classification (NCBI taxonomy): domain Eukaryota; kingdom Metazoa; phylum Chordata; class Actinopteri; order Cyprinodontiformes; family Rivulidae; genus Hypsolebias; species Hypsolebias longignatus. The sequence continues at coordinate 9,382,890 of JARVGV010000474.1, forward strand.
AGTTATTTCAAACTTTTTCCTTGTGTCCTTGTTCATCTGCTGATTGTCTGTGATTTCCAGTGGCGGACTTAGACATTTTGGGGCCCCAGGCATCTGCCTCTTTTGCCTTAATGGTACATCCGCGTCTGGTGATTTCTACCATTTGGAAAAAAAATAATGAGATCCAGTTGGTATTGATGATGAGGAGGAGGAGAGTCAGTCCATAAGACCTTGAATTTTTCTTGGAAAAATATTTTCATCGATGACATTGATTCCATTAAGATGATGTGAAACTTGATCAACCTTTGATGTTTGACAATGAACACAGTCGACGTTATTGATGTGTGAGAAGAGCAAAGTGGAGCAGTTTGACTCAGTCCTCATGAATTTCAAATTAATTTCAGCCCAATAAATTTCATTTTCAGCAAAAAATGCTGTGCAATGCTGAGTCACTCAAATCAGCTACAACAAAATATTAATAATAAAGTAGCTAAAAGCATGAACTAACAAAATATGCTAAGATTAATACAGTTGCTTGAAACTTAATCAAGCAAAACCTTATTAAAAATGATGTTTTGCCAAGTTGTAGCTAAAAGCTACATCCAGCAACTGTAACTAAAAGCTAAAATACATAAAACTGTAGCAAAAAGCCTTGAATAATCCTAGGAGCCCTTCTGTCTGGGGCAGTCGCCACAGGTCTTACAAGGCAGATGGTGTCGAAGATTCAGAAAACTTATATGGACTGAAGACAACAAAGAGCTCAACGTCCCTCACCCAGGTGCAGTTTTCCTGGACCTCAACCTGAAGCCAGACCTGCTGGAGGAGCTTATCAATGACTACCATGGTGACCGAGCCTTTACCATCGAGCTACATGGGTTCATCTTCATCACCTGCAGTAGGGGCCACATGAGTCGGATGCATGGTGCCAGAGCAGCAGCCGAAGGTGGATGCCTTGGTGCTCTGACCTTACTACATCTGGCTCTTGGAAGATGTAACCTCTCTGGTGGGAAAGGAGCCTGAGCTTGTGCATGAGTGAAGTCCAGAGGCACTGAAAGTCGGGTTCATCTTAAATGGTGTTCTGTCGCTGGACTTCCATGTCAGTCACAGTTTGTTCATAACATCATGTTCAAACATAAGGGCGACCACACAGCACTGAAGACCCAGATCAAAGATAAACTTTGTGCTCATCATCAGATCTCTGACCCAATGGTGATTTAGATCAGATGTTGGGAGAAGATGCCAACAAGACCCAGTAACCAAATGTGTGAGCATTTGTTGGGAAACCCTTCAGCTAGATCTTCAACTCCCACCTCCGACAGAATCCCAACCACATCCCAGCAGAAATGGGGGACACTGAGTCTTTGAAGTGGGCCATGATCTGAATGAGCCTCCATTATTAGGCCATGAGCTGTGGCAACAAGGTTCCTGAAGGTCATCCTCAAAGCTGATGGACACTCGGGGTGAGGGAGGCTGTCAAGCTGAAGGAGTCCCATCACCACCTTGTTAGCACCTTGTTAGCACCTTGTTAGCAACACCTTGTATGATTCCAGAGGTAACTTATTGCTGGGCCAAGTGGCAAAACTGTGGCTAAAAGACTAGCAAAGTTGTAGCTTAAAGCAAAGATTAGCCAAACTGTAGCTGAAAGCTTGATTCAGCAAAACAGCTAAACATTAGTCTTGTCAAAACCTTTAGGTGAAGCTAAAATTAGCTATACTGTTGATCTGTGTGTTACTGTATGCTGACGATGTTTGAGTGTGCTGTGTTGGGACAGGAGTCATTTGTGTTGAATTTGTCTTTAAATCCCCCAAAACCATAAAACTGTGCGCAACTAACAGCTAAAATGATGCAATCTGACAAAAACACAAACTTCAGCAATATATAGTACCTGTGGTATCCCATCGTCTAATTTAGAAAATAAAAATTAGACAGTGATTAGCTGATGGCGATACATTTTAAACGTTTCTGTTCTGATTCCCTAAATATAAAATATTGTCCTTTAGGACACGTTTAACTCCTGCAACATGATCTGGCCTGAGCCGAAGGACGTGTGGTCGACAGCCTTCATCATTTACACGGCGACAGTCGGTTTCTTTGGACCCCTCCTCATCATCTGCCTCTGTTACCTCCTCATCGTTGTCAAGGTATTTTATCTGAGAATAAAATCCTCAAGTCTCCACATCGTTCCCATCCGTTCGATAATCCGAGTTGAAACGTCCGTCCTGTTCCAGGTGAAGTCCTCCGGGGCTCGGGTGGGCTTCGCGAAACGCCGGCGCTCCGAGCGCAAGGTGACCCGGATGGTGGTGGTGATTGTGGTGGTGTTTGTGCTCTGCTGGCTGCCGTTCTTCATCATCAACATGGTCAACCTGGTGGTCATCATCCCAGAGTCCAGTGCCACGGCTGGGATCTACTTCTTCGCTGTCATCCTGTCTTATGCCAACTCCTGTGCAAACCCGCTGCTCTACGGCTTTCTGTCGGACAACTTCAAGCAGAGCTTCAAAAAGGTCGTGTTGTAATGAAATATGTTTCAATTAAACATTAAAGTGCACATTGTGAACGACTGTCAGCTACTACCACGTTGAATTTTAGTTAATATCTGCAAAATCTCATGAGTTGTAGCCATTTTTGTGATGCTATTGTGGATTAGCTGTGGTGGTCATCTTATATTGAAATGATTTCAAAAGTTAAGTAGTTGTAGATGTTTATTCAGCGATTGTTTTCTGAAAGTTTCATAAGACTCTTTCCTGTGGTCCATGAGATATTTTACTAACAGACACACAAGGTTTACTCCAAAAGTTTAAGGCAAAGATCTGACATTATAAGTAGGGCTATAGATTATCTGTTGTGGATGAGTCTCGGTTACTATCACACCACATTTTAGGGCCATATCTGTAAAATTGACTGAGTTACAGACATATTTGTGTTGTTTAATATCTACTGGCTCAGCTGGCCATCTTGAGTGACTTGTCTCCAAAAGTTAAACACTTGTTTGGGTCCATTCCTAAATTATTTCCAGCGAGCTTCATTAAAATCCATCCAGTGGTTGATGAGGTATTTTGCTAACAGACAAGAAAAGTTGACTCCAAACAGTTAACGGCAACATTTTTTAAACAAAGATCATGTAAAAATCTATTAACACTCAGAATATGTGTTGACCATCAGCCTCAGCTACTACCACATTACATTTTAGGTCAACGTGAGTGAAATTGGCTGAGAAATTACAGGTTTTTGTGTTTTTAAGGTGTGCTGGTTGTGGCGGCCATCTTGAACCAAACATGACTCCGCCCACCTGGGTGGTGGCTGTTAATAACAATTCAAACCAGAGAAAGCAATGTAGAAAAAAAACGATGGGCACAAAATGAGTTCTGAGGTTTGTCGAAGTGAGCTTCAGTGAAGTTCAAGAAGGTTCTCGTCTGCGTCTTCACAGGACGAACGTTCTAATCAACCAGCAGGAAGCTCTGACCTCAGTCCTCCAACAGATTTGTTATCTTTGTTCCATGAGGTCTGCTCAGGAGATCCATGATGGAGAACACGACAAGCAGGAAACACCAACAGCTTTTATTGAACTTAAACAAAAAAGAGAAGTCCTGCTCAACTTTGGTTTGACTTGCTCCAATAACTGATTTCAGGCAGGTAGACATCAAGTCTTCTCACTTGAAGAAAGGTTCTAGAAGATCCTTATCATCACGCTTTGTTCAAATCAGGTCTCTCTTGTAAATGAGCCCCAGAGGCTCAATGGGATTAACCTGTATAAATAAAGGTGGAATGAATGAATGTAAGTGGCTTAATTTCTCTTTATTACGCTTTATTCTCATGTTACTGTTGAAAATTCAACGTGACAAAGAAGACAAAGACCATCCAGACACAGAATGATAAAAAAGAGTGACCTTCGACCTTTCTGTTGAAAGCATTGTTGTTAATGATTAAAGTTCCACTATTCTCGGGGCAGCCCTGCAGTGACGCAGTAAATTAATGTTTGAATCAACACAAAACAGTCTTTTTATCTGATGGTTTGTACAAAGATCCAGACATCTGTGGATTTTCACCACATTGTATTCAGAGATGTTCTGTTGTGGTTTAGGACCTCTGCAGATGATCCATGTGTGGATGTTCTGGTCCTGCAGGTGCTCTGTGTGAGGAGTCTAAGGTGCGCTGCCAACGGTGTCGACGATGGCGACCCCAGTGCCCCGCGCACCGAGAAGACCACAACCCAGGACTGCATCTTGCTCTCCCCTCGCAGCGAGGTCCTCCACGACCCTCAGAGCAGCCAGGTAGAACCTCAGTGGAGGTCTTCCTCCTCTTTAGGGGTCCTTCATCTCACCTTACCTCCTCTGTTACACCAGCCCTCTGCACGTCATCTTTCACAGCGCTCCCTTATTCTCCTTCTTCTTGGCAGCTTCATATTCAACAGTCTTTGTCCAAAATGACCTCCATTCCTGTCCCTAAGACGTGTCTGAGATGTTGAGATCCAAGAGAAACTTGTATAAAATGGAAAACAATTAGGTTTAAAATAATAATAATTTATGAATTTTGAAGGTGTGTGTGGCTGAAACAAACCACACATCTGCATTCTTAATGAGCCACCTCTGTATTTATTTTTATCTTTTTTTATTCATGCATGTGTAGAGATGTTTGTTTAATGGTGACACTATCTGCAAATTTAAAAAAAAAAAAAAAATCCTAAAGGCCAAAAAGAACGATTTTGAACTCCATTAAAAGAAGCAGAAAGAAAATGCTTTAACTTTGTTTTTGCAAAGTGTCCAAAAAGAAAACAAGTAAAATTTCTAACTCTACAAAGACTCTTTATGCTCCGTCTCTTGGCTCAAGGTTATAAAAACATGTTTCCACCCATAAGACTCAAAGATGGAGCAACCAGCACGTGAGACAGCTCAGATGGTGTTTGGCTTTCCTTTGTTGTTTTCAGACGTAATGTTTGCTGCTCTCCATTCTTCTTGATTTGGATAAGATGTCGACAGAGAAGTAGATGAGAAGGAGGAAAATAATGATTTAACTTACTAATAAGAGTTGTGATGACTGCAGTAACAGCTTGAACCTGAGTTTAGACACATAATCTGTATTTCTAATACATGCATTCCTCAAATTACTGTAATTTCCAGTGGCTCCTTTTTTCACACACTTTGAACCTCGTGGCTTACACAATGCTGCAGCTAGGCCTGTCACGTTATTGTTGTTATTGTTGTTATTGTTGTTGCTATTATTGTTGTTGTTATTGTTGTTATCATTATTATTATTATTATTATTGTTATTGTTGTTGTCATTGTTATTATTATTGATGTCATTATTATTACTACTATTGTTATTGTTATTATTGTTGTTGTTATCATTGTTGTTGTTATCATTAATAATGTTGTTGTTGTTGTTGTTGTTGTTGTTGCTATCATTAATATTATTATTGATGTCATTATTATTATTATTACTATTGTTATTGTTACTATTGTTGTTGTTGTTATAATTAATAATGTTGTTGTTATCATTATTAATGTTGTTGTTGTTATCATTAATAATTTTGTTGTTGTTATCATTAATTTTTTATTATTTTTCATTTGACCTTTATTTATCCAGGTTAGTCTCATTGAGCCACGAGAACTCTTTTTCAAGAGGGACCTGTTAGGGAGCAGATGGTGGGGGGTTAAGGGCCTTGCTCTGGGGCCCAGAGTGGTGCGAATGTTGTTGTCGGTACCGGGGTTTGAACCGGCGATCTTCCGATCACAAGCCCACCATCTAACCACTGCGCCACCACTCCCCACATTAATGTTGTTGTTGTTATCGTTGTTGTTGTTATCATTAATATTATTGTTGTTGTTATCATTAATGTTGTTGTTGTTGCTGTTGTTGTTGTTGTTGTTGTTGTTGTGTAATAATAACAATAAAGTGGTAAATTGGCATGGTAGTAACCAAGACTGATCCCCAACATGAACTTTGAGTGTGACGTGCAAAATTATTGAAATTGTGCATAATGTTACTTTCAAGGTTTAATCAAAATGGCTACAAATCTAATTATTTATTTCAACATAAAACAAGTTTTTTTTTTTTATTTTAACTATAGTTTGAAAGGCTGTACATCCCTTCAAGTAATACCAGGCATGTAATTCCTGTTTTTATTCACTTGTTTTCATGTCTTCTTCTCGTTCTCATTGAAGGTCTCCCCCCAACCCACCAGTTCTCCCAGCACCCACGCAGCTGCGGAGCTGAACCGCTCCACACCTGCGTATCAACTTCCCTCCGCTGTCCCAGAAACCGCAGCGATCATATTTAACTCCGGGGTGACCTCTAAGATGACCGCACCTGAACCCCCGACCGTCACGGCTCTGACCACACCCTCCTCCTCGGCCTCCGTAGTTCCACGGGATCTGCAGTAAAACTGACTCTGGATCTGTGTTTGATGAAATGTGGAGAACAAACATCTCGTGGAACCTATGGATCAAACTGACAACAAAGAGACTAAAACTGGCGTCTCTGTGTCAAACAAAGAAAAGCTCAGAGTGTTTTCGTCTTGCAGGTTCATTCTGAACGCGCTGCAAAGATGACGCTCCTCGCAGGCTCCTGGATATTTTCAGTTACCACAGTGTTCTCTGACATCAGTGCCTTTTCTGCTGCTCTCCAAACTGAGGTTGTTCAAAGAGTTATCTGCAACAGGTAAGATAGCAACTGATCAGGATCACTGCAGAGAACCCCACTTCAAAAGCTCTGAACTCTCTTGTAATCTGCTGTTTCACACAGTAACTCGTTGGCGTCACTTCATTAACTCATTGAAAGCAGTGAACGCAACACCTCTGACCTGTTTCTGCATTTTCCACCTACACTGTAATTCTTGTGTGGCGTGTTAATTTGTGGGGGGGTTGCTCAGCATTTGCTTTTTCCTTAAAGGAGCCACAGTGCTGGCAGTAATCTGCTTCAAGTGTCATTGCGTGCTTTGCTGAGGCTTTTTGCATCCAAACAGTGGCTGTGATGTCTATTTATATGCAAATAAATACCTTTGGCCTTTGCAGAATCCCACTTAAGCCTTCATATATCACACGTCTCGGGATGAAAACTAATGAGGAGATCATGATAGTCATAGAACAAACTGATTTATATGTTTGAGTGATTTAAATTTGTTTACAGCTTGGCAACATCACTGACTTCTTGCTTTGTGGGTTAAAATTAGAATGAAAAGGTCTTTGGGTTGTATAAATAAAAAAGTGCAGACGCTTATGTTTTTTGAATGTGCCTGTTTTTGTATTAATGTGTCTGTGTTGCTCATTTTCTTATCTCAGAATTCAACAGTCAACCTGCAAAAGAAGTAACTGTGAATGTGTTCATTAAAACTTTAACACGACAAAGTCACAAATTGTAGTTTATATGTGAATCTGGATAAATCTCTTAATTGCTGTGCCTTTCCAGTCGCTTTTGTGTTTGAGAGGAAACAAGTGTTATTAGTGGATGAAGAAAACGAATCAATCATGAAAGGCTTTAAAATGCCACGTGGTATTTGTTGTTGTTAAGATGTACCGGTGCTTTATTGATGTCTTTGGAATAAAACCGTGATTAAAACCTCGTTACGTCTTTTGTCGTTGCACAAACACTAAAGTTTTTCTCCCGCTGATGAATCTAGTGCAGGGGTCTGCAACCTGCGGCTCTGGAGCCACATGCGGCTCTTTGGTCCCTCTGCAGCGGCTCTTTAAAGCCAAGACCAAAACTAACATAAAACTGAATTTTATTGTACAAACAACAAAAAACTTCTAGTTTTAGCTGTTTTCCTGTCATTTCTTTTGCAAATACTTTAACTTTTTGCTTTATTTCTATACTTAATTAAAAATGACAGGTTTACATAGTTCATAGGTTTTTTGGTTTGTTGTTGTTTTTTTTTTTTTTTTTTTTTCTGTGTGGCTTGGTACAAATTGACCCACGGCCTGGTACCGGTCCACAGCCCGGTGGTTGGGGACCTCTGGATTAAATCTTGCACCGTGCCGTATTCATATCCACAGCAGATCTCCAAGGTGAACAGCCTCTGGCATTAGAAGAAGGGAGGTAAAGGAAGTCAGCAAGTCAGATCTGTTAGTTTGGGAGATGGATTGGCTCTAAGGGCTGGGTCGGTCAGGATGGAGTGCGAAGCAAGGTTGGGTATGCGCCGCAACTTGGGGAGTGGTCACTGTCATCACCCTCTGCACGCCTTTTCTGGCAAGACACCCAATCCCTAACTGCTCCCTGGGCGCTTACATAGCTGCCCACTGCTCCACTTAGGTGTATCTTATGTGTGATGAGTTAAATGCAGAGCACACATTTCATCATTGCATAGAAGCATACAATGATAACAACACATAGCACTTTCTTCTACCTGGTAGTAGCTGCAAACAATAAAATATCCAGTGAAGGGAGTTCATGCCACAACAGTAAATCCCTCTCAACAATTGCCTCTCGGCAATCTCATCTGTTTCTCAGGGTGTTTGCAGAAGGAAGATATGAGATCTTGATCTTATATATTGCTCTTGGAGAGATATTTGTTGATTCTACACTCCTGGGGAGGGTAACAATTAGGGATGGGGCCGATCCGGTATCGGATTCCAAAACCCGCATAATATCTATATCAGATTTTTCTAATTCAACCTGCAGAGATTTCCGATCTATGATGCATGTCTGTGTCTTCTGAAACGTCTCAAACATCTGAAACGTCATGTGATTCCCTGTCGGCTGCTCTGCCTGTTGGCTTCAAACTATGGAATGGATTTCCTGAATGGGGAGGCGTGTCTCACGAAACCCAGAGTAATAAGACCCACCTCACATTCAGGAAATCCATTATATAGTTTGCAGCAGGGGCGGCCGGCCAATAGGGGGCGCTAGGGCGCCGCCCCACTGGAACTTCTGGAACTATTCACCATTTTACATT
>JARVGV010000474.1:9466431-9485637 GCA_031762435.1 Hypsolebias longignatus
AACATAGTTCAATTATACAAGATATATATGTTGTGCCATTTTATGCAAAGTTCAAACATCATGTCAGTTGACCTTTAGAGACATTTTACACTATGTCTAAGAAAGTTAAGCCCTATGAACAGATTCAGAAAGAATTTTTAAAAAATCTATTCCGAGGACCTGACTTAACTTTGTTCGATTTTTGGATTATTGAGCATGCATCAGGATATTTTACAAAATGCTAGAGACTGGACTAAAAATGAGACAAAAATCAGCCGAAGTCTGAAGAAATATAACTAAAAGATCTTCAGGTGGCCTGGAGAACTGTTAAGTCCACATTAACAGATTACAAAAAGTCAGAATCCTTGAAAAAACAAATTAAAGTAGGAAATGTTTAAAACTTTTGCCCAGAGCTGTATGCTTACCGGTAAATGTAATACTGTAGGAAAGATGGAACATATCAATTTAGATCCTGAACCGAGGCATCCAAGTTTTACCTGGTTAACTGTTTATTTCCTGTACATTTGTAGTGTTTAAAGCGTGATCTGTTGTAAACCATTCTCCTGTTGTTTCCCTGTCTTTTTGTACAGGAATATACACGGCTCTGGTGTCGGTGTCCAACCGTTTTGAGAACATCAGTCAGAGCATCAACATGAGTGTTTACAGCATCCTCACACGTGTCGACATACAAACTGAGCAGCAGCTCCTCTTGGCAAGAAAATCAGCTGGTTTTGAAGCTCACCCTCTGCCTTCGCCATATGGCATTCACTATGACTGGAACTTTGGAGATGGCACCCCTCTCCAACGCGGTCGCCGCGTGGCGCACACCTTTCCACAATATGGCAGCTTTAACGTCTGTGTGTCAGTAAACAACACCATCAGTTTTACTTCCACTTGTGCTGAGATGTTTGTGTATGAAGAGATTGAAGACCTGACGGCTCACAGCTCCTCTCCCACTGAGCTGCACAGTTCGACTACAGTGCAGGCGCACCTTGGTTCTGGTAATGATATCAAATGGACGTTCTCAATGGGTGATGGCAACATTTATGCTCCAACTGAACCTCATGTGTCACACAAATACAGCAAAGAAGGCAACTACACCGTAAATGTGACTGCCATGAATGCTGTGAGCTCTGGCTGGACGATCCTTTCTGTTCACATCTATGTCTTTCAAGTTATGAAGATTGAGCCATCAGGATGTGTCCAAGAGCGCACCGATGTCAACTTTCAGGCCTCGGTGTCTGGTAATGCATCGCTTCCTCTTTATCAATGGAGCTTTGGGGACGGAAGCCCCAATGACACACACAGAGGTAACCCGAGAGTCTCACACAGCTACAGGACAAGTGGGATGTACCGTCTCTCTCTGCACTTGTCCAGTGGCGTTAACGAGGCTACAAAAGCCAATTTCTTCAAATTGGTGTGTGTGCAGCCAGTTTTGTCCAATATCAGCTTCATCCCTGAGAAGTCTCACTATGCAGTCGGAGAGGAAATACATTTCAAAGCCAGAACTCAACCTGAATTTAACCTCAGCTATCAATGGGACTTTGGTAGGGAGGAAGAACTGACGCCAGTGCACCGTTCTGGAGACATTGTCACAATGTATAAAAAACCGGGTCACTATGTAGTGACAGTACATGTTTTCAATAACATATCTGCCGACAACAAAAGTGCAGTAATTGATGTTCTGATGCCCGTTGGACCAATTATAATTCGTCATAATAGCACAAAGTACAACATTCTGACACTAGGAGCCCCATACACTTTCATGGCATCGTCTTTGGCATCCGATGCCACTTACGCCTGGAATTTTGGAGATGGAAAAATGCTCACAGGCCAGAACGTCCTCCATACTTACAACTTCTCTGGAAAGTACAATATCACACTGAAAGCATCTAACACTGTCAGTCGGAATAGCACTGTTTTACAGGTTACTGTGCTTGCACCAATTCGAGGACTGAAAATCAACGCCAGCTTAATAAATGTCCCGCTGGATACCTTAGTGAACTTTGAGGCCCTCAAAGACGAGAGTGACGATGATGTCCGTTACTCTTGGATACTGTGCGACCGTTGCACCTCCATCCCAGGGTCCAACACCATGTTCTACACCTTTCGCTCTGTTGGCACCTTCAATATCAGTGTGACAGCAGAGAACGATATTGAGACAGCACAGGCAAGCATCTTATTGTTTGTTCAACATGAGTTGGAGGGTTTGCAGATATTAGCCGAGGACATCAAAGGAGGTGGGAGTGCAGAGTTGGATAGCTGCTGTTACGCTACAAACAAAGTTCTTCATCTTCAAGCAGGACTGAAGGAGGGCACCAACATGACTTTTTCGTGGAGCATCATCAGAGAGTTGGACCCCGACAGCTCGTTCAATGCCAGTGGGAAAACTGTGGAGCTTAATTTTTCCAAAGTGGGTCCATGTGAGATCTTTCTGCAAGCAGCGAATCGCCTCGGCCAGCTGTCAGTCAACAAAACCATATTTTTTGTCGAACCAGCTGGAGGAGTGACTCTGCTGATCAGCAATGACCGAGTAGCGGTTGGCGTTTCAACAAACATGACTGTACAAGTTTTGGAAGGTTCAGATCTGCAGTATCAGTGGTTCGTGAATGGGAGCTATCTAAAGTGGAACGGGCCCTGGTTGGAACACTCCTTCACCAGTCCAGGTCTAAAACAAGTGTCTGTGGAGGTCTTCAATAACATTAGCTCAAAGGTTGCATCCAAAAGTATTCATGTTCTGGAAGTCATTTCTGGGTTAAGTTTCTCAGCTACCCACGTGGATGAGCAGAGTTTCGTAGCAACGGGAGTCAACATCAGTCTGCAGGGGAATGTGAAAACAGGAACCGATGTGACGTGGATGTGGCTGCTGGAAGGAAGAACTCAAGCAGGAATGCAAACCTCTGTGATTTTCTCAGAGCCAAAGACGGCCGTCATTACGTTGAATGCCACTAATGACATTAGCAGCAAAGTGGTTTCCAGGGAGTTCTTTGTTCAGGACAAAATTCAGGGGTTGGATCTGAAGGCGAGCAAGACATTAGCAACAGTCAACGACAAGGTGGACTTCACCATTCTGGTGACGGGGGGTACGGACGTTAATCTGATCCTCAGCATCAGTGGGGATGCAACAGTTTTCCCACAGCCTAACCAAACCTACACTCACGTCTTCAGCAGGGCGGATACCTACATGGTGAACCTCACCGCTCACAACCAGGTAAAGTGAACAAAGACAGATGTATAAACTTTATTTAACCAGGCAAATCCCATTGAGATCACACACTGATTTTCAAGGGAGGCCTGGGCATGTTTTCTGGATTAGATCACAGATTAGATTACAGTAAATCTGTTTTTTTTTTTTTTTCATTTATGTTAAATCTTTACATTTAGCAAACAAAAAAACTGATATAATTATGTCAACTATAAACACATGAAACAAAAGTTTGGTGTAGTAGTAACTAAGCCGCATTCGGACTGGGCACATATTCTGAACACTTAACAATTATTCAAGATCGTGCAACATTTTGGTATTAATTTTGTAGTCAACATTGTTGGTTAGCACACACTTATAAACCAGGGGATGGATTTTAATGAAACTCTCAAAATAGACTTGTTTCCATTTTTCCCCATAGGAAAATTACAACTAAGTGGAAACATGACATTCTCTTACAAACAATAAAAATTAACAAAAGCCTGTTGTCTCCATATAAACACAATAGGAGAAGAAAAAATTGATATTTTTACACTTTTAGACAAAATAAGATGAGATTCTTGTAAAGAAAGAATAAGATGTTTTGATCCAAAAAAAAAAAAAAAAATTATAATATTTTAAAAAACTAAAGCAATGAACTATGTAGGCCTTTGTTTGTTTGTTTGTTTTTTAATTGTGGAAAAAAATTAAGTATCCTACTTTGAATACTGCTTGTCATAGTTCTCGTATTCACATACTGTATTTGCAAAATAAATGACTGGAAAACTGCTAAAACGAGGTCTTTTTGCTAAAGGAATAAAATTAATTTGTTAACTTTGGTCAAGGCTTGAAAGAGCTGCTGCAGAGGGACCAACGAGCTGCAAGTGGCTCCAGAGCCGCAGGTGTCAGGCGCCTGGTATAAAGGACTACTTGTCCTACTTGTGGGGCTGATTGATGCTGCATACCTGAGAGTAAAAGTTAGAAGGCAGTAAAAATGTTAAACATATGGATTGTGGTCTTTAAATGAGCTCTAGATTATTCAGACTGAGAAAGTAATTAAATTACTCAGAAAGTAATAATGGATATACATCTGCAGCCTACTAGCTTTTGGATTCAATCCAATTTAAAATGGCAGCTGCAGCTACAAATGACCTTCGCTAACAAAAAATTGGCTATAACTCAAGTCAGTTTCTTAGATATTGAAATAAAAATTGGTTTGGTATTAACTGAGTCAGCTTGTTTAAAGCATTTTAGAGGGACAATTTGTTTTTGGTCATTCTCATCTGCAAACTGAAATGGCATTTGTTAATGTGAGAGAACGAGGAGCGTCATTCATGAGCGAAGGTCAGACACACAAACGTAACAAAACTTGTGGTTTTTCATTGATAATTGGGTCTGGAAACATTTGATCAAAATTGGGATCAGAGACGGCAGCATGTGATTATTTCAGTAATTTCGTGTACAGACTGACAGCTGCTGCTTTGATTTGTTTCTGTTTCCTGCACTCTGCTCGTCCAGCTGCAGTTCATATTCGATGAGCTCCGTCACTTTTAACAGCTCCACCCGAGATCACACACCTGAATCTCACTCTGAGCTGGAAGGAAGGAAAGCAGCTCAGATTGTTAAACCTTCAGTGCACGCTGCACTAACATGAAAAAAAAAAAACATTACTGAATACAGCAGTCCCTCGTTTATCACGGGGGATCCTTACCCTGAAGCCCCCACGATAAGTGATAAACTGCCTAGTAGGAAAAGTAGTATAAGTAGTATTTTATTAGGTATTTTAAACCCTTCCCACACTCTTGCAATACTGTATTCTAAACAATGTTTCTAAACTATAAAGCTCTAAAAGAGCACAGAATGTCATGATTTCAGCAAGCCCTCTTGGCCACGCCCACTTCTCCACTCTGCACGGAGATCAGCTGATCAGCTGCAGCAGGAAGTTTATCCTACAGTGTGCAGCAGGTGCTAAATAATGTTAAATAATTAATTTTAAATTAAAATAAATTCCATGCTCATCCATCAATCAGCCATTTGTGTGTTATGTCCAGTCTGTTTTTTTAAAAAACTGCAATAGAGCAAGTTTGTGATAAAAGAACCGCAAAGTAGCGAGGGACTACTGTAATGTGAAACCTACTGCTTTTTTATTTGTGTAGTTAAACTTGTTAAAAAATAAATGTATCTTAGATGCACTTTTTTTTTTAATGACCGTGCAGGTGAATTCCAAAAGCCGACATCTCCAGGTGAAGGTGATGGAGCCGGTGAGTGGACTTTCCATCCAGGGAATAAGCCCAGCGATCCCTGTGGGAGTAACAAGATCGTTTATGGCCGAAGTCCTGACAGGCAAACCTGTTCGTTTCCTGTGGACCTTTGATCTGTACCACCACAACCACCACAAGAAATCAGCCGTGGCTAAAGAGGTCTGCTTCCTTATCATCTCACCATTTTGAGATGCATGTCACCGTGACAGTATTACCAATCTGAATGTTGACGCATCCTCTCCGCAGGTGCATTATACTCCTGATGAACCAGGCTTGTTGATCATCTTTCTGAACGCTTTAAACACCATATCCAGTCAGAACATCACCAAGCACATACAGGTGCAGAACCTTCTGACGTCTGCCAGCTTACATGCAGTGCCACAGGACACCTTCATCAACAAGATGGTCACTCTGACGGCGTCTGTCACGCCCACATCTAATCCTGTGGAGTGCCTGTGGGACTTCGGTGATGGCGCGACACCGCTTCTCACCAGCACCACCACCGCTGGTCACACGTACAGACACCCAGGACACTATCTGGTCCAAGTATGTGCATGTTTCTAAAATCAACTCACTGATATAACCAAAAGGTTAATTTAACTGATGCTGATCTTTTCAGGCAAACTGCAGTAACCTGGTGAGCTGGGTTTTGTCTCAGGTGGAGGTAACCATCCGCGTTTTAGAGTGCGATGAGCCTGAAGTACACGTGGCTCAGAACCGCCTGGTCATCTGGCGCTCCCAGTCCACTTTGGTGGAGGCCAGCGTGGATCTGAAAGGCTGTACACGCTACGGAGCTCAGTACCGCTGGCAGATATTCCCAGCATCCTCCTGTAGTGAAGACACCGTGAGAGACGGTGCTTTGCTCCCTGGATCGGAGCCGTCCCAGTTCTCTCCTGGCAGAGCAGTTCGTCTGCTGGCAGACGTGGATGTGCGGCGGCTGCAGCTGCTGTTACCAAAGATGGCGTTGGCAGCGGGGAACTACAGCTTAGTGTTTTCTCTGTCCTACGAAGGCGTTCCGCTGAGAAAGGCTGCCTGTCTGCAGCTCAGCGTCATGGCTGCAAAGTAAGTTCATCACCAAAAAATACGCATTTTTTTGAGAATTTTATTTATTTATTTTTTTAATTTATTATTATTTAATTTTTATTCATTTCAAATTTAAAACACAAAAGAAACAATTTACAGAACCATATGGAGAAATAAAATAACAAATTTAAAATGAAAGGAAGCAGAAGAAGGAAATCTTATATCTGCCCCTTCTTAAAACAAAAATCAATTCAAACAATCAATTCAAGCAATAATCATCAATGAACCATATTAATAACTAATGATAATTTAACTAATTTATAGAACATTAAATATATAATATTTACATATAACTTTTCAACAATCTATTCTTAATCATTTTCTTGAATAAAGACATTGACTGAGCAACTTTAACATCATCTTCCAAGCTATTCCATATACGGTACCTATTACATGTATTAAAGTAAAACAACCTTTTAAATTAGTTCTATGTTGTGGTTTAACAAAAATGTCTGGTCCCTTTAAATTATAACAACTTTTCCTTTTTACAAAAAGCTTTTGAATATTAGAAGTTAGTGTGAAATTTTGTGCTTTATACATTAGTAAAATAATATATTCCACCAATTCATAAAACCCCAGCAGCTTCAATTTATAAAATAATACACTAGATGGATGATAATAATGTGTTCTTGTTATAATTCTTAAAGCTCTCTTGTGTAGGATTAAAATAGGTTTTGTTGTAGTTTTGCACGTTGTACCCCAGACTTCAACACAATAAATTAAATATGATTGTATTATACAGCAAATACAAAGCTTTATTGTTCAGTAGTACCCCCTACATATCTTTTTAAACCAATTTTTTTTAGATAATTTAAACAGAGTTCTGTTGTCCTCAAACTACTACACTTTAAAACATTTAATTGAGTACCTATTCAAACCCTATTTTATAAACCTTTGCGTTGGTGAAATTTTGCATTACTAAGTCATTAAAAAAAAAAAAAATTCAACAATTATTTGTGAGCACAAATTGCATCAGCTGCATTCTCTGTGCAGCCTGGGGTGTTTATGACAGGAATTTCATAATACCATAATTTCTGGATTATTGAGCGCAGCATGTAAGCTGTGCCCACTAAATAAAAAACAAAAATACATATTGTACATATACAGGCCACACTTGTGTATAAGCCCCAGGTGCCTACGTTGTAACATGAGATATTTACGCAGAAAGATTACAGTATTTAATCATTTAATTAAATACTACCAGTAACATACACAAATGGATACACTAATTTTTTTCTGAACAGTGCCTGTAACACAGATGGTTAAAAATAAATGAATGAATAAATAAATAAATAAATAAATAAATAAATAAATAAAGTAGCCTACCAGGAAAAGTCATTGGTTGCTAACTTCATCTTCCACTAAAACCACTAAATCTTCAGTGTCAGAATTGAACAGCCTCAGAAAAACGTCATCACACACGTCCTCAGTCTCTTTCGTTGTCGCTCTCAACTTTCTCGACGTTGTATTAAATTTTAATGATTTGGGGCTAACATCATTAGCATACAAACATTTCAGACGTGCACATGTGCTCAAACTCTCGCTAGCATAGGGCACCTCTGTGGGAGCGCGCAGCCTGTTTCAGTCACTTTCTACGGTAAACTCACTTTGCAAATTTAGTTCTTTGAATCAAACTACCGGTATATTAACGCTAAAATACATTTATTTGTTTGCCCAGGATTAATGTAAAAATTTGTCTCCCATTTTATAAAAATAATTATTATTAGTATTCACTTCTTTCAAAAATCCTCACTGTGTTCTCTCTGTGAGAATGTTGGTTTTAAGTGTTTGTAGTTTGTCATAAATACCTTTCAATTCAATAAATGATTAAATATGAAAAATAAATTGTTTGAATGACTTAAGGAGCTGAAATCTTTCAAATATAATCGCTTTGAGTGAAATAAAGTAATTTTAAAGCAGAACTCTATATCAGTCTGGCAAATGTGAGTGACAATAGCTTTTATTTTGAACTGTGCAGAGGGATATCAGTTACCGTATATAAAGGTTAAAACATCCCCTCTATGTTAACTTGCATAATTTATTTTTTTAACTGTAATCACATTTTGACTTGTGAGCATCACACTGACAGTTGTTATGTTTGAAAATTATAATTTATTTCTTCTTGTCACTAAAAATACTTGATCATTAAAAACCTCATGACTGGTACAATACAGACAAATAGTCTCTACAAAATCAAAATCTGCCTTTTTTTTTCCACATTTGATAATTTATTGACATATATTTATCCAAAAATGTCACAACCCAAATTTACAACTTAGCTTTGAAAAAGTTAAGTTGAGCACAGGAAACGTTTCCCCAACAAAACAGGAAAAATATTAAATAAATAAAACTCAGACTGATTATTTCACCCTGATGACATTGCCAAACCACGTCAATAAAACATGACTAAATTAACTCCTTTTTTTTTTTCAATTATAACCTAAAGTGACAAGGAAGAATAAAATCAAATAAAACTGATTAATGAAGTGCTATTCTAAAATGTAAACAAACTCTGAATAAAAAGTTTTTAAAACATTCCTTGTGACATCCGAGGAAAAGATCAGAATCAGGATAACAATATTAGAGCTACTATCACACTGTTTACTGACATCTGTACATCTTTACTGCAGCATAAATTGAAGTTGACTTAAATATGTTGTATTTTTTGTCAGACTGAAGCCCATCATTGAGGGAGGGACTCACCGAGTGTGGTCGAGGACGCAGGACTTGCAGCTCAGTGCGGAGCAGTCCTACGACCCCAACATGGACCCAGACAGTCAGTCTCTGCTTCATTACCACTGGGAGTGCCAGAGTACTTCTAAGGTAAAGACAGTTGGCAAAAAGGAAGGATCATTAACGCAAAATGAAGCTAAATACAGGTAGTCCTCGAGTTACGGCCCCCCGACTTAGCATTTCGGACTTACGGTTGCCTCCCCAGTGACGTCATCACACCTCCCATTGACTGTTTTATGCAGTATTTTATGTGTTTTTTGAGGGTACTGTGTTAGCTAACTGCTTGGAAATACAGTACTGTACATGTTTAAGGTACAGAATGTATGCTGGTGTTGTGTTAGTTGAAAAAAACATGTTTAAAATGCTGTTTACCATTCATTTTCCGACTTATGGCAAAAATCCGGACTTACGGCCGCCACATGGGATGAGCTCCGACTTACGGCAAAATCGGGTTACGAACGGTCTAAAGGTACGTAACTCATTCGTAAGTCGAGGACTACCTGTAGTTCTTAAGGCTATTTGTTTGTGAATTTAGTTTTTATTAAATACTTGTAAATAAAACCATAGCATATTAAGGTAACTTAGAACAAATATGTCACCAAACAGTTAGTGGTTAACTTTACAACTTTCTCATCTGTTTCGTCTTCATTTGGTTTAACTCAGACATAGGCAACTTAATTAAGGCCTGTGGGCCAAAAGTGGCCCTTGGACAATCTCCATCAGGCCCCAATATCCTTTAAACAGCAACAACAACAACAAAGATTTATTAAAGAAAAAACAACAGCAATTTATCAATGAGACTTAAATAATTTTAAATAACTGTATTGTCCGCCGTACACGTTGCACTGCCTTATAAGTCGCATCAGTCCAAATATGTCTAATAAAGTGGAAAAGTCCATAAATACGTTGCTTCAACATATAAATTGCATCTATTTTGCGTCGCCGCTGACGTGTCACGTTTATTTCACGTCACAGCTGACAACCTGGAAGGGTGTTGTGGCAAAAATCGATTGGCTGCCAAACGGTGGCCGAGTGAGCGGGCACGTGAGAACTTTAAGAAGAATTTAACTAAATTAACACTTAAAAACAATTATTTGTTGGCTTGAAATTATAGTAAAGGTGTGTGTCAATTAAACTTTTCCTTAATAAATGCACTTTGATGGTCAACTGCATTTCAAAAGCCGATTCGTGGCCCAAGGTGGCATACTATGGCAAGCCGATTGTGTCAGTAATAACCACTTTTACATATTAGTTGACACAACGACATGCCATACTACTCGAGTACCATCTAGCGGCTGAAAATGGTAGTGTTCAATATTTTCAGTCAGAATGAATGAAAACGGTCATGTGTCAGTCAAAAATTGGCTTATAAATACAGTATGGGAAAAAAAAATCCATAAATATGTTGCTTCTGTGTATAACTCAGGGCATGTGAATTGTTTAAAAAAAACACAACTTATAGGTCAAAAAATACAGTAAACATCTTAACACATCTTAATGCAAAACAAACAAACAAAAAAAATAACATTTTTGTCATTGTGTTTCCAGAACTAGACCGAACCTTAAGGACTCAGCAACACAAATATATAAGTTTGTTTTGCATATTTATGCTAACCTCCACAGTTTAGCTAACGTGTATAATCTAATGTCATAAGAGCCAGTTTACAGAATATGTCTAATATTCCTAAAGGATATACCATACCATGCCATTTTATTTATAGAGCACTTAAAACAGCAACAAGGCCAACCAAAGTGCTGGTATTGGAAAGACATGTTTTTAAAAAGCATGCTACAACAAGAAAAAGCTTGAAAAAGGTCTTCTAGATAATCTCATAAAGAAAAGTTATTTCCCAATTCTCTGTGCAGCCCTTTGATTGCTTTAAATGTCTTGATGTGGCCCATTTGGGGAAAAAAATGTTGCCCACCTCTGGTTTAACTGAATTATCTGTTTGACTCAAATAAACCAAATTCGATTAACCTGTCAAACAAGTATTCATTTATTTTATTTTATTTTTTGTCATTTCTGTGAAGACTTATAAATCATGATTATGATTATTTAGAGGAATTTGTGGAAACAAATAGCTCGGCACTGTTTCTGTGGCACAAGTAAAATTTCAGAACAGTCTCTTAAATGTTGACTGTAAAAGGGCGTGTGTTGATTTATGAATATTCTACACGCTGCTGTATTAGTGTGGCTGCAGCCCATTCTGTTGGAGCGCCAAACGACCAAAACGTCTTAATGTGAAGGCTGTGTCCATGTTTGAGATGTTTACACAAGAACCGGACCATTTTCAGAAGCATGACGTCTTTGGTTCAGAAACCTTTTTGAAGTGAATCACTTGAAGGTCAAGCTCAAATGAAACAGGCGACACGTAATCGATGAAAGTGCTCAAAGTGGATCGATGTGTTGCAGTCCGAGCAGGCATTTAAAGGGTTATATTGTCTGTTGGAGATAAACGCAGCATTCCACAGCGAGAGTTTAGCTCCCCACCCTGACAATTACAGAGCCCACATCAACTGTATCACACATCTGCACATAGACGCAAACACGCAACTGACAGCGCAGCTGATAAAAAGAAAGAAAATACAGTTTGTAATCAAAAAGTGAATAGGCTTCCCTTTTTGGCAGAAATATTATAGCAGAAACATTTTAAAACACTATAATTTCTTTGTAAGGTAGTTTGCATCCAAGCAGCCAGACTTTCTCATAATCTTTTCACATAACCTTAGACAATAATTCCTCAGGCTTTCTGGTTCTCTTTAAAGCTTTTCTTTACATTTTAGCTGCTTTTTTTGCTCACTATGACAACAACAACAACAGTACTGCCTGATGCCAAACATCCATTCATGTTCCAGCAATGTTCAGTCAGGTCATCTGGGCAGTTTATTTTATTTTTTTATTATTTGTTGTTGAGCAATGTTTCGCCCTCCATCCAAAGGGCTTCATCAGTCTGAGGATTCACAAACAAACTGTTTCCCCCACAAGCAGTTGCTGGTGATATGGTTTCTAAGGGCCGTCCTCTCCCCCGTCGACTCTTCCCAGACAGGCAGCCACAGCCAAAGTGATTCAAGACATCAAAGTTCATGCTCAATCATCCAGGTTAAAAAAATACAACATTCACTCAGGTCATCTGGACAGTTACTTTTTTTTTTTTTTTTTTTTGAGAGACGTTCCGTCCTCTATCCAAAGGGCTTCATCAGTCGGGGCTTATCACCAGCAAACTGGTTGGTCCACTGTAGGAGTGCACTGCTTAGTGGTGAAAATAGTTTGTTTGTGACTCCTCAGACTGACGGCACCCTTCGGATGGAGGGCGAAACATCTCAACAAACAACAAAAAAGAAAGTAATTGTCCAGATGACCTGACTGAACATTGCTGGATTATTTTTTTTTTACCTGAGTTATTGAGCATGAACCTTGATATCCATTCATGGTCTTTCCCGAAGTCAGGGGTTCCCAACCCTAGTCCTTGAGGAACACCATCCTGCATGTTTTAGTTGTTTCTCTGCTCCGACACACCTTATTTTAATTAATGGGTAATTAACAGGCTTCTGCAGACCATGAGGAAGTAATTAAATCACTTAATCAGGTGTGTTGGAGCAGGGAGACAAATAAAACATGCAAGATGGTGTTCCTCAAGGACCAGTGTTGGGAGCCACTGCCCTAAGTAGGGTCATGATGAGCTGGTGCCTATCTTTAGTGGTCACTGGGCGGAAGGTAAAGTAAATGAGAGGCAAACAACCACTCACACTCACCCCAAGTGACAACTTAGAGTTGCCAAACATGCATGCTTTTGGTCTATGGGAGGAAACTGGATGCACTGGGTAATTGTGTATAGTCCACACAGACCAGTTACAGTTGGGATTTAAAAAACATTTTTCACAACTTTCTTGCTGAGGCAAAACCTCTGCTACACTGCCCCAATGTCAAACAGTGTCTTTATTCAAATAAACATAATAAAAAATACTGCTGTAATATTTGTTCCCAGGGTCCAGAGCACTGCTCCAGTCTGAACTTTGGCCTTGGTTCCAGCGGACCAGTTCTGGGGATCTCTAGCTCTGAGCTGGAAACAGGCGTTGAGTACACATTCAAACTGACCATCGGCAAAGACGGCATGACTCCAGAATCCACCACACAGACTGTAAGTGGACACGGACTCCTTCAGGTTTATTAATATACTCTAAATGTAAACCATCCTCCTCCTCCAATGCATTATTCAATTCATTATTCGTTATATTCATTATAATGCATTAATCAATGTAACAAGAACTAGAGAAATTACATTTTCTGCAAAAACATTGTAAATGCTGAGTGTTGAATGACTTGTAAGTTTTATTTTGAAGAAGCTGAAACTGAATAATCAAAGCTGTAAGAAGCAGAATACTATCTGAAAGCTAAACCAAATGCTAGCTAAAAGCCGAAAGTAGCATAATGCTACCGAGCAACTCTTTAACCTTTGAGGTGTGTGTTTGTTTGTCAGGTACTCGTGCAGAGCGGCCACATTCCCATGGTGTATCTGGAGTGTGTGTCCTGTAAGGCCCAGTCCATTTACGAAGTCAGCCAGAACTCGTACGTCTTTCTCAGAGGAACCTGTACCAACTGCCAGGGCTTTCACCGAGGGGTAAACATGCACACACACACAAGCACACAGTGTGTCTACACCTGGCTATTTGTTGCAACACCAGCATCATGAGGTCAACATTTCCAGGTCCTCCTCCTTCCCACTTCTCCTTGTTGCTCAACTTTTCCTTGGGATTTTTGTGCAGTTGGTGTGTGGGTGTGAGATGAATGAGGTCACTGTAGAAGTGGAGCCAGAGAGAAGATGTTAACATAAGGAAATCATTTCTAAGCTGAAAGGCTGGAGCTGCTGGATACATGCACACATCATCTGTCCCGTGTCAGCTGTAGAACAACGCTCAAGATTTTTTTTATGTACAAAGTAATACAGTAGTCCCTCAATACGTTGCGTATCGACTTTAGCAGACTCCCTCTTTTGCGGGTTTTGGTTAGGTTTATTTGTCATACGCAAAATCAACTCAAGGTCAACAATGCAATGAAATGCTTAGGACGAGAAGAGCCGTCTCGACTCGCACCAAAAAAACAAACAATACCAAAGCATGCTGCAAAAATACTACAAAAACATACTAAAAATGCTACTAAAATACTAAAAAACATGGCGCCAAAGTTAAAAAAAGAAATACATCGACAGTGTGATTCAGTTAGCAGTGAGGTTCTTTCAACGTCATGGTTCTGTTCTGTTAGCGGCGTGGTCTTGTTAGCAGGTCCAGTCAGCAGCTTGATGGTAACAACAACCAACGACCTTTGTAGGTTTGTCTGTAACAAAAAGTACAAACCTGTAATCCCATTGTTTTACTTAATGGTTTTAAACTTTTCACTGAATTAATTAGTAGTTAAGTTTATAAAAGCTCTTTTTTTTGCACCACTAACACAATTCTCTGTCTCTGTCTTTCA
Source organism: Hypsolebias longignatus (assembly GCA_031762435.1). NCBI lineage: Eukaryota > Metazoa > Chordata > Actinopteri > Cyprinodontiformes > Rivulidae > Hypsolebias > Hypsolebias longignatus. The sequence continues at coordinate 9,481,142 of JARVGV010000474.1, forward strand.
GCGCTGGAGCGCCATGACGCTGGCCAACGAGACCCTGGTCCTGGACTCCTCCACCACCACCACAGGAAGTGACAGCATGAACCTGGTGCTGCGACAGGGCGTCCTGAATAAAAACGAGTCCTACATCTTCACCCTGCACGTGACTGACAGCAGTTTGGATGGAGAAGGCGCTGCCTCTATCACGTTGCACCACAACACGCCCCCCGAAGGTGGGGAGTGTCACCTGACGGGGCCGGGCGACGTGGGTCGGTCGACCGGGGATGGAGACGGCTGGAGGATACGGACTCTGCTGGACCGGGTTCACTTCAACTGCTCAGGTAGGAGAAGGAGATGTTCTCACATTTGAACTCTTGATGGATTTCAGTTTTTTTGACTTCTTCAAATCTCTTTTTTGTGATCCTCGTTGCGTCGCCATGTTCGCTCTGCAGGCTACAGCGATCTGGGAGTGTCAGAAACGCCCTTCCTGTACAGCCTGCTGGTGACGCGCTGCAGAGAGGACTACTGCGAGGACTTCTGTGTTTACAAAGGCAGCCGTCCGGAGCACTCAGCCTTCCTGCCACCGGGCTTTGGCTCTGCCCGACACCGTGTAGCTGTTTCCATCACAGTGGAGGACCATCAGGGAGCCGCCAGCCTCGCAATGAACAAGTAACATTTGCCTAACTTTTGTTCCATCCATCCATCCATTGTCTTCCTCTAATTCTAAAGCCGGGTCACGGGGCAGCAGCTTGAGCAGGGAGGTCCAGACATCTCTTTCCACAGCCACCTCTTCCAGCTCTTCTGGGAGGACCATAAGGCGTTCCCAGGGCAACCGGGAGACATAGTCTCTCCATCGTATCCTGGGTCTTCCCCGGGCTCTCCTCTCAGTCAGACATGCCCGAAGCACCAGGGGAGGTGCCATGGGAGCCTCCTTACCAGACGTCCGAATCACCTCAACTGGCTCCTTTCAATGTGGAGGAGCAGCGTTTCTACTCCGAGTCTCTGTCGGATAACTGAACCTCTCACCCTGTCTCTAAGGAAGAGTCCAGCTACCCTGTGGAGGAAACTCATTTCAATCGCCTGTATCCATGATCTAATTCTTTTGGTCACTACCCAGAGCTCATGGCCACAGGTGAGGGTAGGAACGTAGGCTGACTGGTAAACAGAGAGCTTTGCCTTACAGCTCAGCTCCCTCGTCACCACAGCGGACCAGCACAAAATCCAAATACTGCAGACGCTGCGCCAATCCGTCTGTCAATCTCATGCTCCATTCTTCCCTCATTCATGAACAAAACCCAGAGATTCTTGAACTCCTCCACTTGAGGAAGAACCTCACCCTCGACCTGAAGAGAGCAATCCACCCTTTTCCGACTGAGGACCACGGCCTCAGATTTAGAGGTGCTGATTCTCATCCCAGCCGCTTCACACTCGGCTGCGAACCGCTCCAGTGAGAGCTGGAGATCACGGCACGATGACGACAGCAGGACCACATCATCTGCAAAGAGCAGAGATGGAATCCTGAGGCCACCGAACTGGACTCCCTCCACTCCCTGGCTGCACCAGGAAATTCTGTCCGCAAACGTTTTGAACAGAGTCTGTGACAAAGGGCAGTTCAGGCGGAGTCCAACTCCCACCCTGAAGTGGTCCGACATACTATCGGCAATGTGAACCAAACTCTTGCACTGCTTGTATAGGGACCAAATAGCCTGTAGCAATGGGCCCCCATATCATACTCATGCATCACTCCCCACAGTGTACCCCAAGGAACATTGATTAGAAAGTAATTATTGGATTATCTAAATCAAGCTGGCTACCACAGCCAATCAAATTTAGCAAATACAAACGTGGGTATAACTCTGGCAGTTTTACAGATAATCGTGCTAAAATTTGGTGTGGTCATAGACGAGTCATTAACATAATATATCCTGAGTACTAACAGATTGTATGAGATTCCTGTTTAAACTTTTGGCATGCGAGTTGATATTCTTTCCTTCAGTGAATGTTGGTTTCATGTTTTTTAACCTTTGTTGTGATTCTGCTACATTTTATTGTGCATCAGCTAAATATGACTGATGATCATGGCATAAAGAAACCCCTCCTGTTAATTACAAATGCTTCTCAACCCTCAACCACTTAATTTACTTTGGTCACATTTTGTATATGAGTGTTTGTATATATGTATGCTAAAGGCAGTACATACAATTATGTATGTATTGCAAGTTGGGGGGGAGATTCGTTAAATAATGTTGCAGTGTAAATATAATGGTTTTATTGGAAACTGGAAGAAATGTTTCCTATAGGTCTATACTAAGCTCCAGTGTATAAAGTGCATTACTAATTGTCTCTCAGCAGGCATTTGTGGTTAGTTCTTCTTCATTTCACATGTATGAGAAAAACGTGCCCAGCTTCCTTCTGTTAATCATATACTGACACCCAGTTTAAGCTTCTTCTAACACTAACAGATCCATCTGAATGCAGAAACAACTCTGGGAGAAAAAAAAAAGAATTACTGAAAAATAGCAGACATCTTCTGAGAACAAGGGGGACAAAATTAGGAATGATGAATCTGAGACTCTTCGCTTAAAGCAATTTTGAGGAAATAAATAAAGAAAAATTGAACAATAAGATGCAAATACATTCTCCTCCACTCTCTCAATCCCTGAGTAGTGTGAGAGAGGAAAAAAAATCACCCAATCTAAACACAAACTCTGTAGCTGAAAGTCAAAAAATAAAACTGGGTACTCAGATGACATCATGCCTGCATGAACCCCTTCACCGAGGATGACTGACAGCTGTCGGAGGGACGTCTGTCAGGATGAAGAAAAGGATGCGGTGGGAGTTTCTCAGTGTGGTCACGGTGCCTCTTGGAGCTGAACCAAAAACACTAAGTAGAAGATGACCCACTTTTACCCAGACACTGGGCTTTACCCAGAGGAATCCAAGCAACAAAATACAAAATACATGTATTTAAAAAAAACATTTGGGTCCAAAGTAAATCTACACTAGAGTTTAAAAATGTTTTCAATCAAAAAAAGATTTTATGAACTAAATGAACAGGAGTCAAAATAATGGGAAGAGACTGGAAGTTTTTCTACATTATTTGCATATAATGTGGACTTTGTGAACATCTTTTTTTTTTACTTCATAGAAGCTAAAGTACTATACAGACAACCCCACTTGTGTATTTGTGTGCACACCGAACGGACACTAAAATTACACCTTTAGCAGGACGTAATAGGGCATCATTATTATTACATGATAATCTCTTTTTGACATTTATAAATGATTAATTGTTCATTCCTACATTGCAATGCAGAAATATAACCCACCCTTCTATTAAAGACTGATGAGATTTAAAAAAAAAAAAAAAAAAAAAAAGCTTGACCAAAGTGAAGCTGTAAGATCCAAAGGAGTTCATTTGGATGCTATTTCAACTACTCATTGTTGACCGTGACTGTAATCCTGTATGGGATGTACGGTAATCCTGTAGGAGGGCTTTTACTATAACAATGTAGAAAATAAAATCACAGGATTTCAATAATTCATTCCAGTAAGGCAGATCTGGTTTAGCAGGATGTCCACTGCAGAATGTATTTTCCATTCCACTGTTTACTCTGCAGTGGTGTGCAAATAGAAGTGCACGTTGAGTCAACATACAATATGAAGGGATCAGAGTTGGGCAAGTCTGGTGTTTGGCAATGTGCTGACATATTTTTGAAAGGTTATTGCAGTGTTTCCCCACTGTGATAATCAAAGCACCCTGCCCTGCACAGTCTACAGGTGTCTCTGCTTCAACACACCTGGATTAAATTGAAGAGGCAATAATAGAATGAGCGGTTGATGGAGGGACACATCTGACATATGCAGGGTAGAGTTTCTTGAGGAAGAGAATGGAGAAACTTTGGCTTGCACAGAGGATATTGACCATGACGGTGTAATAAATAAATAAATAAATAAATAAAGCATCGTGGGTGGAACATAGGTGTGATAGCACCATATCCATGAAGTGGTTCCTGAACATTTCAACATGACTTGTTTTTTGAGAATTTGAAGCAGAGCTGGACAGGCTGGCCTCATGCCTAGGCTATAAACATACTGTAATTGTAAAAAGGTGATGCAGACAACCAGGCACAGATGTGATACCCATGGTGTGATCTACACCAATGGTTCCCAACCCAGGTCCTTGAGGAACACCGTTCTGCATGTTTGAATTGGCTCCCTGCTTTGACATACCTGAGTTGAATGACGTGCGTGCACGTGCAGACGTCGCGTAAATATAAAAATTAAGCTGATTTGAACATCTTTAAAGATAATGTTCAGCTCAGACACACTTCAGCTTTAATATCACCCAACAAAAATATATTTTTTAGGTGTTTATTTTGCTACATTTTAAAGAGATGCAGGGTTTCATTGCGCTGCGCGCATGCACGTTCCTCTCAAAGCGGAAGTAATTAAATAAAGCTGATTTGAACACATACGTGCATTTATTAAGGAAAGGTTGAGCTCAGACACACTCTTAC
>JARVGV010000474.1:9485737-9498030 GCA_031762435.1 Hypsolebias longignatus
CCAGTGAGAGCTGGAGATCACGGCACGATGACGCCAACAGGACCACATCATCTGCAAAGAGCAGAGATGGAATCCTGAGGCCACCCAACGGGAAACCCTCCCGCTGCTGGCTGCACCGAGAAATTCTGTCCATAAAATTTATGAACAGATTTGGTGACAGTGGGAAGCCCTGGCAGACTCCAATTCCCACCTGAAGCGATCCGACTTACTGACGGCAACGTGAACCAAACTCTCACGCCACTTGTATAGGGACTGAACAGTCCGTAACAAAAGACGCCCAATCCCACACTCACGGATGGATTCCAGATGGAATCCTGAGACCACCGAACCGGAATCCCTCCGCCAACTTTTGTCTGTGTACTGAATTAGCATGGAGGTGAATTAAATTAGATTTAATCCTATTTTGTTTGTTTTTAGAATAAGCAACTGTGGCCTTTTCCCTCACAAAACCGATCAACACTAATTGCTTAGACTGCGTTGCACATCATCAACATCGTTTCTATGTCGGCATACGTGAGGTTTGAAGTGCACATTATAAAACTGTCCTGTTGGAGTGGAGGTTTTATCAAGAAGTCAGTGTTTTTTTACAGGTTCAACTTTCCTGAGTAAATGACTAATTTGTGTTGATGACTTGTTCCTGTGTTGGCAAGACAAAAAAAGCGGCACAAATTAAAGCCTCAATTACTTCTCATTTAGACTCTGCTTGTCTGCCTTTTTTCTAATATGTTGTCTATAAAACAGTGATTAAATTTGATTAACTAGTGTTGTGTAATTATATTCTGAGTCCTTCTTGTCCATAAATTGCTGTTATGTAATCTTAGCTTGTCCCACAGATACAAACAGTAGTTCAAACCATATTTACAAAGATTAAAGCAGATTTTGCTTAGTGTTATAAAAAAATGTAATTGTAGTTCAAATAGACCTTTTATACAGATGTTTGGACTTGTAGAAAAATGTGTGTAGGTGTAAGTGGTGGACGTCAGTAATGAAAACTTGTCAACTTAGGTTAGATTCTTGTCATTTTCAGGCCATGCTGCTAGAAAAGCTAAAACAATCTACTTCATATAATGATTATTATACTGCAACAAACTTCTGTAAAGCCTCAAGTAGCAGTTTGGTTAAACTACATTAATCTTTTTCTCCCTTACCCAGAAACAACTACAACCCTAGTTGCATTAGTTTGCTTAGTAAGGGTTAATAAATCTACCATTTTGGCTTCAAATTGACCACATTACTAAAATATTTAAATGCCAGCAGTTTCCATTTGAATTAATAAAAAAAAAAAAATCCTATTTAAGACAACATAAAAAAATGTCTCTGTTGTTCCAGAGAAGGATGCCCCTGTTTGCCTTTAGACTTTTTGGAATCACAGTTTTATGATTTAAACCAGTGGTTGCCAAAGTTGGGGTGAGGACGCTGCTGTGGTTTGTTGAAAACATTAAATAAAGTGCTTTGAGATGATCTCCAGAAATACAAATTATAATAACTAATAGCATACTTTTGCCAAAACTGTTACAGGAGAATAAAAACTGTACATTTAAATTTGCAATAAAGATTTTGCCAGTTTGTGTTGCCAGTCTGCTCTTTTCAGTTGGCTCATTAGCACTTAGTTGCTTCAGCCAGTGATTGTCAAGGTTGCGGAAATAAATCCATATTTACCAACAGACCTCTGTGTTTGTATCCAGGACCATTGAGGCTGTGTTGCCAGATCCACCTCCTGAGTACAGCAGTCTTCCTCACTGGCTGTCTGAGCTGACAGACACCAAGCTCAAAAAGCTGTTGGAGCAGGGAGACGCCCAAAGGGTCCGAGAGTTATCGCTGGCTCTCATTACAGTTCTAAATGAGGTAGGAGACACCTATCCCCCCCACATTTATTTATTCAAGAGCCAATTAGGTGATAACTGATGATAACTGTGATCATTACATGAACTTTCCTTCAGTATGAGCAGAGCAGGGAGTCACTGTGGGTGTCCCAAGACGAGCGCAACTACAGAGTCAAAGTTCGCAGCAACATCACACGAGCTCTGACTTCCCTGGACCTGAATACTGTCAGTGACATCCAGCAGACCTCTGCTGCCTTAGCGCAGTGCACGGTGAGCAGGATGAGACCGCAAACGTCTGGTTATCTAAACGAAAGGCCGAGTGTGACGGTGCATGTGTGTTTCAGGCTGTAAGTCGAGAGTTCATCTGCGAGGAGTGTCAGAACAGCACGTTGAACAAACTGGAGTCCATGTTGGAGATTCTGCAGACGGACACCAAGCAGGGCACCGTCACACCCACTGAAATCGCTGACAACATCCTGAACATCATGGGTAAGAAAGGCCGAAAAAACAAGCATGAAGGTATCTGCTGTCATCGCTTCTTGAGTTTTTAATTTTTCAGAACTTAATTTACGTGCAAAGCTTTCAGCCTTATTTGTATTAGGTTATGACTAAAGAAATTGCATTTCCTGTGAAAATTAATTCAACCGTCATTTATACAGGTTAATTCCATTGATCCTCGGTGACTCATTTATAAAAGAGACCTGAAAAAAAAAAAGAAAAAACTTTTTAATTATTTTTAAGACCTGAAAATGCAGTGTTAATGCTAATTACAGAAGAAGTTGTTGAAAAAAAGCTGAAATTAGCTAAAACATGCGGAAATGTAGCTGAAACGTAAGAACAAGCCTATGTTAGCAGAATAAAACAGTACAAACACATATTTGCTGAATTAGATTTAAATAAGCAGAAACGAGCACAGAAATCGGCAAATTAGCTAAACAAGCTGAAATTGAAAAAAATATATATACAGTATAGCTAAAAAGTAGCTGAAAAGGCAGAAAGAAGCTTAAACTATCAGAAGGAAGAAGAAGGTGTTGAAATGAGCTAAAAAATATGTGGAATTAGCTGAAAAGGCTAAATTTAGCACACAACAGCTAAAAAGTATCTGAAATAACAGAAAAAGCTGAAAGGAGCATAACAAGCTGAAATGAGCAGAAATAATTTATTAGGCTGAAAACATCAGAAATTACCACGAAAAACTTGAATTCATCTGAAAATAGATTAAATTAGCTTAAAAATGCTAAAAAAAATTGCTGAAAAGGTAGAACAAATTTAAATTAGCAGAAGAATGCAGAAAGAACATGTTTGCTGAAAGAAGCAGAAACGAGCACGAAAAAGTGGAAGTCTTTTCAGTCTTTCAGCATGTTTTTCTTTAAACAAACTTTATATTTTTTTAAATACTGTATATTTTATTAATTATTTTACTGGTGTAGACGAGCGCCCACCAAGCATTGGCGTCATCATCCATTTGAAACAGCTGTTTAACGTCTCCAACGGGTCCTGTTTGCTGTTCGTGTTTATCAGAACAATCATCTTTACTTTCCATAGCTTTAAATTTCATCTTGCAATAAACTTTTGAACCTTTTGAAGTTTGCTGATGAAAGATTTCTTCTTGACATCAAAGGAAGTATGGCCCACGTTCAAATATGCCATCTGTCTCGTATCTCCTTCCTTCAGGTGATCTGATCCATCAGGTCAGCCAGTCAGCCTCCCACTTAAACGTCCAAACTGCCTACATGGATTCTCCTCCGCCTTCCTCCACCTCCTCCTCCACCTCCTCTTCTGCTGAGCATGGGAGCACCCTGTTGGAGCCCTCACCCCCCTCGCTGGAGCCTCAGTCCCTGCACGTGGCTGCCAAGGCCTACAGCCTTTCGTCTGTCCTCATGATGATCCTCATGCACGCCCGTGTCCTCAACGAGGAGCCGCTCATTCTCGGAGGCGCCGAGATCGCCGCCACGGGGAAACTGGCCGACCCCCAGAGTCTGCTCTGCTACCATGGCAACAACAGCCCAGGTTGAGTATTTAGTCTGGAAGCGCCTGTGGGTGAACTTGGTGCGATTCTGAAGACAGGTGCATGATGGGAGTGCGTGACCATCTCTCCTCTCTCTCTGCGGCGACAGAATGCCAGCGGTTCTCCATCCCCAGAGCTTTCAACAAGAGTCTCGGCAGAGCGGCTGCAGGAAGCGGCATCATGCAGCTACTTTTTCAGGTGACGTCAAAAAAGCATAAAACATGAAAACTAAGCTGTTCAGGACCAAATGGTCTTTAATCGTCTTTTTAGACTCACTTTTTCAAGAACTCAACAGCACAGAGTCAAAATTTCTGCCACCGCCAAAGCAAAGCCATGTTGCTTTTGCTCATGTCTGTTGTTTTAGCAAAATATCTCATTAAGCAGGGGGCCAATTTTAGAGAAACTCAAAGTCAGAGTTACTTTATTGTCGTTCCACCAAATGTGTTGCATGTGATTATGTACACAGGGTCCCAGTTACAGCCAACAATAAAATGTAAAAGAAACTAAGAAAAACATCAACTAAATATACACTAAGCACTAATAGCATAAAAACAATGCGCCGAACAGCAGCATGAATGAATGCAGCCGCCACAGCTAAAGAAACTTAGTCCAACTTGGTCAACTGAGCTCAAATTTGGTATGATAGTAGTTGAGACTCATCCCCAGCATGTACTTTGAACGCTAACTGATCTAATTAGTTTGTTTTTTTTTTTACTTTGCTCTTATCTGTTGATTTCTACCCTGTCTGTCTGTTAGCAAAATACCTCATGAGCTAAATAAAACTGTAATTAATCCATTTCAAGATGGCTGCCAGAGCCAACTCATCTTGCAAAACAAAATAACGACTCAATCAAATTTACAGATTTTGAGCTAAATATTTGTGTGATAGTAGCCGAGCAACATCCCCAGCAAATACCATGAAAGCTACTCGTGGTGCAATATTTTTTATTTAAAACTTTTGCAATAACTCTTATAGTCATGATTGTGTGTCTTTTTAGCAAATAACCTCTTGACCCACTGGATGGATATTAGTCAAAGTCTCAAGAAGTAGTTGTTACATGTACCTTTCTAACTCTAAAACCTACTATTTGAGGTCATCCAAGTTCAAGATGGTTGCCACAATGAATCAGCCTTAGCCAACACAAAAATGTGTATACAGTACTGTAGTTCCTTGTTTATCAGGGGGGTTAAGTTCCGAACTCGCACGCAATAAGTGAAATTCGGCAAAGTAGTGACGTTATATTTATTTTAGTATTTGTATATTTATTAAGGCTTTAGAAACCCTTCCCACACTCTTGCAATGTTCTAAACTCTTAAACATACGTTACTTTAATAACAACATACGTATATGTAGCTACTAAATTTTACTTACCAGCGTGTCCCCACTCGGAGGTCATTGTTGGCCGGTTGAAAAACATGCCGTTGAGCTTGTTATGGACCACTGGACCATCGGCTGCCCATGTCTGCTCAGAGGTCCATGTAGGCGGTCCACATAGGCGGTCTACCAGCTCTCAAGATGAACCAATGGGTCGGGAAGTCTGGTTCTGCTCCAGTTCTGGCCCAGTTCGGTGGGTTCAGTGCAGCTTCTCTGCATCTGCTGGGTGCTGATCAGATCTTTATCTCTTTTTTTTTTTTTCCAGCAGAAGGAAACAGGCCTTCTGGGCAGAGCCCTGTTGTCTTCTGGGAAATGTGGTCATTATGAGCAGGAATAGAGTGGAGGCTTACTGAGAGAAAACTACAGAATGGTGGCGCCTGTACAGTCCCAATCACATGAGTTATGTTAAAGTTGACAATTATGTATCCTGTACTTTTTTTGGTACTGTATGTTCACAAACCACGATAGAGCGAGTTGGCGAAAGTCGAACCGCAAAGTAACTTTTCATTCCATTCATTAATTCAACCTTTATTTAAACAGATAAGTCTCATTGAGCCTCGATGACTCATTTACAAGTGAGACTTGTTGGACAGACAATAAAAGTGGTGAAAAATGATGCATAGGGTTTGGAGACAAAAAAAAAAATTCCTAACATATTTTTGACCTCTACTTGAAGGTCAAAAATGTGGTAATGAAAAAAAAATCTTGCACACAAGCACATAATGAAACCGACATTACACAGAGGGGGGGGGCAGAGGGGCACTCAAAGGCGGTGAACCAGCCCGCAGAGGCACTAACGAGGTAACGAGGGGCTACTGTAACTCATTTAATTTTACAGATAGTGAGCTAATGTTTGCGTGGTAGTAGCTAAGAGTCATCCCCATAATTTATTCTGAAAGCTAAAACATCTTGTTAGTTTGCAATACTGGACGAGATCAAAACAATTGTACCTCCATTCCTTCTCAGTATAAAATGTCTAAAACTCCAACATGAATGGTGGCGTGCAAAATGCACTCCATTGTTTTAGACCTTCATTTGCATGCCAGCACATTCTAATGGTTTCCTTTATTTAATCTTCTTGTCCTCAGGTGGAGTCCAATCCCTTCCCCTTCAACTACGTGTCCAACTACGCTGTCTCCACTGAGGTAGCATCCATGGAGTTTCGCACAGAAAACGGCACCCACATCCCGATCTCTGGACTGGACGACAGCACGGCCATTACCGTTGCCGTTAACAACGGCAGCGGTGGGGAAGCGGGCACTGAGAGTTCTGGTTCCGGTGGAGTCCCCATGGCCGCAGCGGTTAACATCAGCCGCTGTGACTCTGTGATCCTCCGGGTCAGCACAGGAAACCGCAACAAGCAGGCCGGGCTCTTCGTGTGGCTTAATTTCACCTCTGTAGAAGGTGAGCACACACACAACTTCAACATATTCACTCACTCTTTTTGTTTGTTACATTGATTTTTTGTTGGTTTAAAATATAAAAGCTGTAGTTTCCTTTCCCTTTTTATTAAATGAAACTTTGTATTGGCAGAACTGTCATTATGTTTCCAAGCCATTTTTTAAAATACCTTTTAAGCAGTAAATTAATGATTTACCTAATAGGAACTGATGCCAGAGATGGTAGATAATTATGTACCTCTCAAGCTTTCGTTGCCTTCATTAAGATCACAGTTAAAATTTTGAGCAAGTTTGCTGTTTTATAACTGTAATAAATGTGAAAAATTATTTTAGTTATATTCATTATGGATGACTGAGCTCCCTCAGCTCCATTTGTGAACCAAAGAACAAAGTTGTTTGGTAGCTCCTGGAAAAATGCCTCCTTTCCTGTCTGAATTAACGTTTTAGCTTGTGTTTGTAGTTTTGTGTTTCTCCTTGTGCTGAACGTTTTCATTAATCTTTTGTCCGTCTGTAAATTTATTTTGTCCCACCCATAACTTCTGATCTGCTCAAGATAATTTCACTTTTCAGTACCCCAGCTTTAAGGTCAAGGTCACAAATCAAGGTAAAAAAATATATACATGGTCTTGGCTTGTCTGGTCCATTGCTACAGATTGCTGTGTACAATAAGTAGTCCCTCGATACTTTGAGGTTCGACTTTCGTGGATTCACTCTTTCAGGGGTTTTCAACGTAAGATTGTACACAACAAATGTTTGGCAATCGGGAAAGACAGACCCCCACCACCCACCTTCGTTCTCTTTCTGAGGCTGTCTGCTCTGATGTGACAGACAGCCTCAGGAAGAGAAATGAGGGGGTGTGATGGGGTCTGTCTTTCTCCATTGCTGCTGCACAGGGCGCAGAGAGAGAGTAGCTTAGTGCTGCTCACTCAGGTATGACAGACCCCACACACACACACACACACACACACACACACCCTCCCTCCTTTCTCTTTCTGAGGCAACAGACAGCAGAGCAGAGACATACAACAGACAGCCTCGGAAAAAGAAATGAGGGGCTTTCGTATATCTGAGTGAGCCGCATGAGCAGCATTTTATTCAAAATAATCAAGTGCGACCTGAACCGAGCCTTTTGTCCCCCCTTGTTTAGAAAGTTTAGAAAATTGTTAAAAACATTGCGAGAGTGTGGGAAGGGTTTATAAAGCCTCAAAATATATATAAAAACTAAAATAAATATAACGTCCCTACTTCACGGATTTTCACCTATCACGGTGAACGTAACCCTCGTGATAAGTGAGGGACTACTTTAATGGTTTGTCAACGGATATATAATGTATCATATGCAGTACTCTGGTTTTCTCTTTCTCTGGTCATGATTGTTTTTTTTGTTTTTGTTTGTTTGTTTGTTTTTTCAATCAGATGCAAGTGAGAAAAATAAAAGAGAAAATGTCAAGGAGGAGCCATACGTGACCGCCTACCTTCATTCCCACGAGCAACCCAACGAGTTCAACTGCACAGACAGAAAGAGGATCATGCTCAGTATGACCAGAGGACAAGACCACAAAAAATACAGTTTCTTCCTGTCACCAGAGTAAGAGCCCTGTTAATTCATTGAACTGCAATTGTAATTTTACATTGAGTTTTTGTTGTTGTTGTTGTTCTCATAATTGTTTATCTTTTTTTCTTGGTGTAGCTCTTTCTTTACACAGTCAAACATCAGGAAAAAAATCCATCAATCAATTTTAATTTAATGTTATTTGTGTTGTGCCAATTCACAACAGAAGTCAGATAAAGACACCTGACAAAAAAGAGAGAAAACAGCTACAACAATGTAAAATGATCGTTCAGCTCCTGTTTTTTCTTAACCCAAAGTAAAAAAACAATGTGAATATAAGATCAAAATGCTGTGTTCTGAATTAGAAAACTGCTAAGTTTGTCATGCAAACTGATACAACATGCATGTTTTTTAAATAAAACAAACTTGACTGCATTTTTTTTTGGCGATTAGATTCATGGAAAGAATCTTTTTAGCTTCAGCTATCTACTTTTTGCCAAAACATTCATTTTTGCACCATCCAGCATCTTGTAGTGAGAGCAACTGTCACCTTGTAGGTCTGATGAATGTCAGCAGTAGCTACCGTACTTCTCAGACTGTAAGTCACATCTTTTTGCATAAATAAGCAAGTCCTGGGACTTTTAATCTGAAGCGACTAATATATGTTTATTTTCCCATATTTATAACCTAATTTTTGGTTGAGATCTGACAATATCACTCATTCTGACATGCAAAATATTAAACACTACCATTTTCGGTCACTAGAGGGCCTTCAAGCATTATGGCAAGCCAAATGTCTCATTAACAGGTAAAAGTGGCTATTAATGAGACACTTGGCTTGCCATACCAAGCCACCTTTGTCTCGCTCCGGGACTGGAGCAAATGTCAAATCAGCTGCATTTTGGTGCACCGCCCAGGAGAAATGCAGCTGATTTGACCATTAAAGTGCATTTATTAAGGAAAAGTTAAACAGAGACACACTTTACTATAATGTCGAGTAAACAAATAATTGTTTTTAAGTGTTAATCTTGCTAAATTCTTGTTCAAGTCCTCTATTGCACGCTCCTGCGGCCGCCATTTGGCAGCCAAATTATTTTAGGCAAAACACCGGCATGCGTTTCCGGGTGGTCAATGGTGACACATAACAAACGTGACGCATCAGCAGTGATGCATAATGGATGCGATTTATATGGCGGTGCAAATTTTAAGGCAGAAAGTACTGTAATGCTATTCCCACAATTCTGATCGGACTGAATAAATGCATGTGAAAGAGGTAAATGCTTCCCACAGATTCCTTTTCAAAAAACAGATAAGGTTGAGGAACTTGTTACAGTAAAACCTGGAAAGTACGCCGAGCTCTTCAGTTGAAAAAAATCTTGGGTTGCAGACACACCTTAAATCAATCACTTCATATTTTGTTTGGCATTGACCTGAAATAATCTCTTCTAAAGGATATTAATGGGCCAGAGACTTAATTTGAGCCAGATCCTGCCAGAACAGATCCGGGACCTCTCTTATTTTGACAGGGTGTGTTCTGGTAACTGTTCGCTTAGATCCGGTAAATCTCAGGCTTACTAATAATAAATTTAGGAACAAATATGACTGCCTTGAACTAATAAAACTTATATTGGATCTGTAAACTGAAAGTAATTACATAAACACTCATTTTAAACACAACAGCCACTTACGAGCTTCCCCTTCAAGAAGCATTTTTGCATCTACCCTTAAAAAAATCTCCACCCCTAACAGTGGTGGGGGTGAGTGCCGAGCTAATCAGTCGGGTAGGAGCCCAGATGGAAGAGGTGCATGGAGGTTTCACATGCAGAGTGGGACAACATGAGCAGCGGCAGTGTCTGGCTCAGAACCATCATGTAGGGTGGGGTGGTGGGAGAATGCTTGACAGAAGCAGAGCGTTTACAAATGTATGTAAATGTAGGTGTTTAACAACCTGTTAACATACACCAAAATCCAGGAAATCGCATCAACTTTATTCAAAATTGTCTGGGGGAGAACCCCCAGACCACCTCCTGCCCACTATTTGCATTCTGGCATCAATCGGTTTACAAATTAAGCCTTGGCCAGAAGTCGACATCCATATTACAATTTGTACCAAATGTGGTCAAACTTGCAACAATATAAAAAGGTCTGTACATAAAAGTCCTTAAACAAGTCAAGACTTCAAGGCATTAATCGCTTTTATATTCCTTGTATTGTTTTTGTCCTAACCACTGTTTGACCAAACTGTGACTTCTGTCTTGTGCTACACAGGTTCTACGATACCACTCTGGATTATTTTGTCAACGTAAGTACACCCTGCAGCCCTGAAACTCAGCCTGCCGTGTTTCGCCTGGAGGCGAGGGTGTTTGCCTCCTTGTGCCAGTACTTCAGTGAGGCAGAGAAGCAGTGGAAGACAGATGGCATGGTTCCCCTCGCGGAGACCACCTTCAACAGAGCCGTTTGCCGCACCAGGCACCTCACGGCGTTCGCTGCAGGACTGTTTGTACCAACCAATGCTGTCAGCTTCAAACTGCCAGTCAGTATCGTACAAATAAATGGCCTTCTTTCATCCCACGCACCACTTGAGCAAGTTCTTTACTGTTTGCACTCCTTCCATAGGAGCGTTCAGGTGCACCGAGTCTGATCGTGCTGTTGGTGTGCATATTGGGCTTGCTAAGCTATGTTGTGGCGGCAGCCATCTTACACAAGTTGGACCAGTTGGATCTCCGCCGAGCTGCCGTGATTCCACTCTGCGGCCAGAATGGGTGCTTTAAGTACGAGATCCAAGTGAAAACTGGGTGGAATCGAGGTGCAGGTGAGATTTGATATATAACAATGAAGATCTCAACTCTACCCTCTGTTTTTATAAACTAAAATATTGATCTTAAGTTAGTCTCTGAAGTCTTTCTTTAAACTTTGTTTGTTCAGGCACAACGGCTCATGTTGGAATCAGTTTGTATGGACGAGAGAGCCGCAGCGGACACCGTCACCTCGACAGCAAAGGAGCATTCACACGCAACGCTCTCGACATCTTTCAGATCGCCACGGATACTAGCCTGGGAAGTATATGGAAAATCCGGATATGGCACGACAATAAAGGTGAAAGACGTGCATCCAAACATTAGAGCAAGTGACTACAAAGAGTTGAAGCGCTTTAACAAATCTTGTAATGTTTCTTGACGAAGGTCTGTCCCCAGCGTGGATGCTGCAGTATGTGTTGGTCAAAGACCTGCAGACGGAAAGCAGCTACTACTTCCTGGTTGAGGAGTGGCTGTCTGTTGATAACGAGAGAACTGGTGGACGGGTGGAGTTTGAAGTGGAGGCTACAGGTAAAGTTTCAAATGTCTAACGGTTGTTGGATGATGTCACTTTGTTTGATACGTCACATTTTTTCTTTTTGCTCAGAGGAGGCATTGCTTCGTCGGCTGCCTCGCCTCTTGTGGTGTGAGCTGCAGAGGTCGCTGTGTGAGAGTCACATGTGGCTGTCGCTGTGGGAGAGGCCCCCCCGCAGCCCCTTCACCCGCCTGCAGAGAGCCACATGTTGCGCTGTGCTACTGCAGTTTGTCGTGTTGGCTAACACTCTGTGGTACAGCATTGTGGTGGACAAGAGATACAGGTACCTGTCTTTGGTTCTGTTCAGGCCTGGTTCTACTCGTGCATTCTTGAGCTGATTGATAATAAACAGCTGGAAGACCAAGTGTTCACACCAGTGAAATTTGTCCAGCGTGTTCATCTATGTGTCAGTCAGATGTGTCTGAGCAGCAAACAGGCCGTCAGCCGGTACTGATGTTTCCATAAAATCACAAAAACTATCACGTGAAAGATGACTTTATGTAGAAATAAACTTTCAAAGTTTTGTTCTCTGTTGAAAATGGGGGAATTAGAAATACCCTCCGTCTGTCTATCCATGCATGTTGTGAGCATGATAATTTGAAATACAAGTCAAATACCGACTTCCATTTTGGTGTAAGAAAGGTTCCTATCAAAAATTGGGTTGCCGCCTCAAAATCCAAGATGGCCACCACCATATATATATATACAGATAGTCCTTGGTTTACGGCGTCATTGGTTTACGGCATTTCGCGTTTACGGCTCCGCCCCCAGTGACGTCATTGCGCCGTACGTTGCCTTTTTTATG
>JARVGV010000474.1:9545387-9566378 GCA_031762435.1 Hypsolebias longignatus
TTTTTCCAAATTATTGGACATAATTAGACAATGCGACTTATAGGGCGGAGCGACTAATAGGGCGGCAAGTACGGTAAATCACAAATTTTTTATTTATTTTATTTTAGAAAAATTCAGGCAGCTAAATTAACCTTATACTGGTAATTTAAGTTACAGAATTGTATGCACTCCTGTATTTGTTCCTATTTTTGGTATGAGTATAAAATGATGCGAAAAATATTTGATACAGTAAAAAACCTAAAATTTTTCTGTTTTAAATAAATGTTCTATTTGTTTACATTGTTGTTTAATCTTTTCATCTTGTCAATTACATAAATGAAACAAAATGCATGACCATGTCAATAGAAAAACCGTTTCTGAATCGAAAATCGATTTTGAATCGAATCGTATCGCCAGACACTGAGATTCGCACCCCTAGCTTGTTATGTTCATGAAGCCTGATAAGGATCGCAGGTATGTTCTGTGTGTTGTTATTTCTGATTAAATGTCTGATTTTGTACTTTGTAAAATAAACGTCTAAATAAACAACTTTTACTCTGTGTTTCCCTCTTCGTGAAGCATTTTTTGACTGATGCAACCTATACTCTGGAGCAACTTATAGTCCGGAAAATACGGTACTAAAACAATGTTGCAATTCAATATACAGTATTGTGCAGAGCAGGGTAGTTGGGAGGAGCAGCCTAGAAAGTAGCAGAATGATAAAACTCAAACTCAATCAAAAGGTTGCACACAATTTCCTCCCATGTGTAATTTTTCCAAAACCATAAGACGTTTGACTAAATCAAGGTCATATTTAGTGAGAAAACTGAAGATCAGCTGATGAGATCAGCTCTGTGTAGCATTATGGTACTTAAACTACAAAGCAAGCACTAATTTCTTTTTAAAGTTTTTTTTCTATCAACCTGGTTTTCTCCATGAGAGTATAGTACCGGTATTCAAAAGTCACCTTGGTAAATCAGTCACTGTATATCTTACATGACATGAGTGTACCTGCAGGATTTCCAGCAGACCCAGTACAGCAGTCTTGACATCCTCCATAGGAGACTCAGCTGTGGGGTCTCTCTCAGAAACCTCCAGGGCCCCTGAACAAACCAGAGAACGGCTGGCCACCTAGAACACATACACACACACACAAAATAAAATAAAATAGTAAAGTATGCCAATCTTGGCTAAAACGAAGAGTTTAAATATCGTGAGTGTCTTGGTGAGGTTATTTTCTGTACTCGCTCAATGATGTCCAGGAGGCTGGTGAAGTGAGGAGTGTTACAACCCTCAGCGAGATCCACCAGAAGCTGGGTGGCCTGTTTTCTGACAGCCAGATCCCTGTCCTCTGCTATCCCACTGAGCTGAGGGATCACAACCATTTCAATCAGCTCATCCTAAAAAGAAAAGGAAAAAAATCAACAATCAACTCAAATTCAATGTAATTCCATTAAACAGCCTTCCAGCAGAGCTCCAACTTTCTCACCTAACAAAAAGCAGAAACTCATTTTTAACCATTTCATGAAGATGGAACAGGAGCTTTTTAAATAACTACAGCTCATACGGCCAGCGTGCGGGACTTACAAAAGATGCAGCTGTAAGCGTGTGTGCAAGAGCGTGATGAGGCCACAAACCTCATAAAGCTGTCGGTTGGTGCTGAGAACGAAGGACAGGATATGAAGCACTTTGATCCGTATCACGCTGCGAGTCTCATTCCTTTCAGTCACACAGAGATAAAACAGAGAAAAACATTAAAAACAGAAGAAGTATGGCCGTGGATTCAGTAATAGAGTAAATCCTACTTAAAGAATTTCTCCATGAGGCGGTGAAGGCTCTGGATCCAGCCGTCCTTGGCCGGCTGGATCGACTGCGCCCGGTATGAGATGAGGGTCAGCACCGATGCATCCTGTCACACATGACATTAAAATGAGAAAAGAAGCTGCACTGTCTATAAAAACCCGGACAAACAGACATATACTCAAAAACACGAACAGGTCTCTTGTCGGCACATTTTTCCACCAAACTGAAGAACTTCTCTGTGGAGCCGTGGTAACCGTTCTGCTCGTACAGCTCTTCAACCGTCGTCAAGAGCTCATAGACAATGGCCTTCAGCTCTGCGCTGCCTATTGTCTGAAATAACACAAAAGACCAACGCTTTGGTCAGTGAAGAACTGTTTCCTTTCTTTAATTTTTAATGAGCATGTACGCGTGTACCTGGATCTGCTGCAGCAGTTGCTCTATGATGCCCAGCAGGATGTCCCATGTGACCACCTGCAGCTCTTTGCCGTACTTCTTGATCAGCCTGGTGATGGAGAGGACGATTTCATAGGACACTACCTCGTTGGCACATGACATAGCCTAAAAACAGAAGTCACTGCTTAGTGGATTCAGTGTAATCTGTTTTTCTTGAATTCCGTTTTTAATCTAATATTTAAATCTGTGGTCATGACAACAAATGAACTACATAAAAACATTTTTATTACAATGAACAAATAAGAGCATCAAGTCTACGACACAAACAGTGCAGCATGGACAGTCAGTGAAAATAAATTGTGAATCTTTCTCTTTGTCTTAGGTCTAAATGCCACTAAAAATGAACCCAGGTGTTGATAGAAGTTAATAAATCAGGAAAACTGAATGTTTTTTCCACTATTTCTAAAAACCTTTCTTGTACACAACTATGTCTATATATGTAGTAACACACAAAGTTTCATTCGATACAGACTGGACAGCAGGCACAAGTGCAAATGTACCCAGAATTATTTTTACTTAGAAGAAATGGCTTGATTTGTACCTTTTAGCGTAATGTTTGGTGTTTATTTAGCATAAAGTAGTCCCTCGCTACTTCACGGTTCGACTTTCGCGGTTTTTCAAAATAAGAGTGGACATAACACACAATTGGCTGATTGATGGATGAGTCGTAAGAGAGGCACAGATTGTTTATTTAAAATAAATTATTTTAAATGATTTAGCACCTGCTGCACCTGTGTGCAGCCTACAGGTGCAGTGAGAAGCTCCCTCCTGCAGCCTGTCATGATCTCCGCTCTCTGCCACCTGCGGCTCTCTGCCACGCCCACATTTCTCCTCCGTGCTGCAGCAGCTTTGTGAAGGGTTAACCCTTCGCTGCCCTGTTGCACAGATTGAGTTTTGTCTTCCAACTTAAAAAAATCAAAGTCTGTCACATCGTAAAATCGTCATAATCACAAAATGTAAGTGTTATAATATCCTGAAAATTGCTTTATAATCCAGGTAGAAAAATCTAAAAAAGTTACATCAGGTCCTCTGGACGTTAAAAAACAAAAGTCTTTTGGATGAAAGTCGAAATGTTTCTACAATTTTTTTGTTTTGTTTTTTGAACGTCCAGAGGACCTGACTTAACTTTTTTTTAGATAAGTGTTAAAAGTTATTTTTAATTGTTTTAGAACTTCTATGTTCAGTTGTTACAGTGTAAGTGATCAAATGATCATTTCTGCTCCGTGCTGCATCAGCTGCATGAAGGATCAACCCTTTGCTGTCCTGCTGCGCTTCTCTTCTTTACAATTTAAATTCAAATACTGTAAGTATATCTTAGTGTATATCTTGGATTCTTATACAGTAGTCCCTTGTTTATCACGGAGGATCTGTACCCTGAAGACCCGTGATAAGTGAAAAACCGCAAAGTAGGAATAGTAGTCTAGTAGTAGTAGTCTTACTACTACAACTAGTAAGTAGTAGTTTATTTTATAATTTATACAGATAAATATTAAAGCGTTTATAAACCCTTCTCACATTCTTGCAATATTCTAAACAATGTTTCTAAACTCTAAACACTCTAAAAGAGCACAGAATGTCATGAATTCAGCTCCCTGCCTCCTCTGCTCTTTGCCACCTGCAAGCGCTCTTGGCCACGCCCACTTCTCTGCTCTGCACACTTAGCAGCTGATCAGATGTTTAACAGCAGCAGGAAGTTTATCCTGCAGCAATAAAGGCTGCACAAAGCTGCAGAAAGTGCTAAATAATTTAAAATAATTTATTTTTAATAAAATTTTGATGCAGATCATGCAGCTCTTCCATCATTCAGCCAATTGTGTGTCATGTCCAATCTTATTCTGAAAAAACACGATAGAGCGAACCCACGACAAACGAACCGCAAAGTAGCGATTGACTACTGTATATATTCGTGTATATATTTGATCCTTATACAGTATACCGTTTCTTTTTACACTTTATATTTTTGCTATTGTTGGATGTAACTGGGACCCTGTGTACATATTTTCATTCCACCTCATGTACCACGTGATGAGAATGACAATAAAATAGACTTGAACTTGATTTGCAAAACAGCTCGCAGAGAAAGTTATGCTGTTTTATAGTTAAAATATAATTTTATATAAATTTTTATATCTATAGCATTTTCCACCCCATAGTTTCCAACTACATTAAGGTTCAAAATGTTGTATTTTTCATCGTCTGTTACAATGCTAATCTAAGATATTATTTTGATCTAAATAGTCAAAGTTTCAGAGGATTTTAAGGTTTACAACGTTATAATTCCTCTGAATGTCAAAGAATTTGTAAATATGGGCGGTAGCTGTGTTTGCACATGCCTCAAGGTAAAACTGTATATGTGGATGGTTGTTACCTTATAGAAAGACGGCAGGACAAGCGTTGGTGTGTTTTTCAGGGCAGGGAGTCTGTGTGCACCCCACAGTGCCATTCCAACAAAGAATACCGCTCCTCTCAGCAGCGGGGCATCCTCCATGTACATTCTGGTGCAGAATTTGATGAATTAATTAATTTATTTATTCATTTTATAATAAAATACAAAACAATCAACATATGTGCAATAAGAAGAAAAAATATATACATTAAATGAAAGGTAGCAGTTGAAGAAAAAAAATCTTATATCTGCTCCTTATTCTCTAATAAACAATTCAAACATTTTCTATAAATACCAAAACAAAATGAATAACTCATTTAACTTTCCAATTATCATACAATTCTCATTAAACTCATTCATATTTTTTTTTTCAACAATTTGATTTTGATTAATCAACAAGCTGCAGAGCTACTCCACCTCCAAAGCAATGTTTGTAAATTACCTCTCCTCCATGATGCGGCACATGGTGTAAATAGCACTGTGGCCAAGATGAGTTCCCAAAACCTTCCTCATCAACTAATGACGCAGAACGGACAACAGCACATGAGAAAACACCAGAACATGAAGCTTTGTAGTTCTTTAAAAAAAAAAAAAAAGGAGAATTCCCTTCTCACCTTCCAGCAGGATTCACAAAACTCCTTTACATTAACCGTACGGCAGAGTGTTATAATAAAAATTGTGAGGGACTCTGAGGGAAGGCAGTTGTAGCACACAACAGCATCCAAGACCTGAAGAGCCACCTAAAAACCAACCAAACAAACCATCACACAACATACAGATCATAACTTCTGCATCAAATACATCAACTCTGGCTGCACAGCACAAAGCTGAATATGATAAAACTAATGTATTTATATACAGTATAGGCATTTAAATATACTTGTTCTTCAGGCTTAGTTGCATAACCATGAACCTAATAGGTAAGCTTCAAAAGCAGCAGAAAACGAAAGTTACGTATGTAACTACGGTTCTATGAATCCCGGATGACCGCCAGAGCTTCTCTGTCACTCAGAATCCTTGCTTACGCGAGAAGTTTCTGTAGGACTGAATTACGGATAATGCTAGGCTATATAGCCTCTGATTGCTTATCCGGTCACACCTGTGTGACGTCGTTGACATTATTACTCGAACAGCGCATGCGCGAAGGGAACATTCAGTGCTTTCAGCACCGCCCTCTGGCGGTCAGGAGGGATGAAATAGAACTGGAGATTAGGTTATGTCACTAAAATATCAGAAATCCAATTAGATTTTTTTAAGCAAGTTTGCAGTGGTGACAAACACCGACCTCTATGTCTGTAGACGATGTTGTTCTGTTGCACAGCAGACAGATCTTCCTACAGAGAACACAGCAGGTTCATGACAAAAGAATGACATCTACGGTACACTAATAACAAACAAGTAATCCACAGAAGTGTGGTTTGTATCCACATGTTCTCAGGCGTGTCCAATCAGCATAAGACAGTGACGTCCGCTGAACGTAGAAACAATGGGTACAAGAGGCATGGCACTGAGTGTGTGCACGTGTAGCTGTCCCAACTTACTGGACCATGATGGACACGTTTTGATCCAGGTAGCAGCTGTTGAACTTTACCAGGTTCACAAGAACATGGAGGAAGTCGGAGGTAAGACCAATGTCCATCCACAGGAGAACAAAACGTGCTAAGAAAGAAAAAAACAACAACAGGATATATTTGTCACTTGAACTTAGAAAAGAGCAGTTTATTTTTTAACCCGGTGTATGATTAAGACAAAGCACAGACACCTTACA
This sequence comes from Hypsolebias longignatus, assembly GCA_031762435.1. Classification (NCBI taxonomy): domain Eukaryota; kingdom Metazoa; phylum Chordata; class Actinopteri; order Cyprinodontiformes; family Rivulidae; genus Hypsolebias; species Hypsolebias longignatus. Next base: position 9,551,777 of record JARVGV010000474.1, read on the forward strand.
CTGCTTCTAGGAACGCTAAACTTAAATTAGAAACAAGTACCAAAGTAACTAGAGACAGGAAATGAAATACCAGATGTGTCAGATCAAGTTTATCAGCGCGTTCACAACTGGTCCAAAATGCTGCAGCCTGATTTTATACTGGTACATGCAAAAACTCCAGTTCTGGCCTCCCTTCACCGGCTCCTGGTTCACTTTCAAATTCATTTTAAAATCCTTCTGTACGTTTTTAAACCTCTGAACAGTTCTTCCTCCTCCTATCTCGATGATCTGCTGCAGCCATGTGTCCCACAGCGCGCTCTGAGGTCAGCAGACCAGATGCTTTTATTGGTTCCAGGCACTCGTTTTATGCTCGGAGGTGACAGAACATTCTCTGTTGCAGGTCCAAAAACTGTGGAATGAGTTACTACTACATGTCAGACAGGCTCCCTCACTTACTGTTTTTTAAATCTTGTTTAAACTTTCACTTTTATTCCCTGACTTGTGACACTGAGTGAATTGATTTTAACTTGTCTGTATTCTATAATGTTAATAATTTAATTCTTATCCTTGCATATTTTACATCTGTTTTATCTCGTGTTCTTTGCTTGTTTTGATTTTGCTGTACAGCACTTTGGTTGGCCTTGCTTTAAATAAAGTGGTATGGTATGGTATGGTATGGTATGGTATGGTATGGTACGGTACGGTACGGTACGGTACGGTACGGTACGGTACGGTACGGTACGGTACGGTATGGTATGGTATGGTATGGTATGGTTTATCTAACTTGAGGGCAGTAAAAGTAACAAGTGCATTTTACTAAGGCTCCAAAGAACATCTGCTGTGACAAAATGTTAAAATAAAAATATCAACACAAGGTTTATTTTAAAATAATTACTGATAATAATGGTTTAAAACTAATTAATTGTAGCAAGGCAGAATCATAAGTTTAGCCGTGCATCATTTTTGTGTTGAAGTCATATTTTATGACAAGCTTTCTGCTCTGTTGCAGTTTGGTGAATCTAACCACCTCTAAAACATCATTTTTAAACATCAGTTCTAAAGCAAAGACTTTTTGGGTTTGAATGTTTTTACCTATGTCCTCCTCCAGGTACGTGATGTCTTTCCCGTTTTCAGTTAAAGCCTTGAACACTTCCAGTCTTTCTGAAAGGTCCTCGTTGCATGGTTGGTAGTCTCCGATCACCTTGAAAAAATAAGCCCTCAAAGGCCCGAGCCACTCACCCTTTGGATAAATGATAACACTTAAATTACACATCTGAACAGTTAGCATGTGCTGCTTATTGTGAAGCATATGTTGGAGTACCTGTCCCTGTATAATGGCCCTAAGGAGCTGCAGGACAGCGTGTCTGGCTTCTGGCGGCTGCTCTGGGGTTAGCATGTCCTCCACAGCTTTCCACACAGCCTCCACGGCATTCTGAGCAACACAAAGCCAACGAGTTTAATTAATACAAAAGACTGGAGGCGCTACTAAATGACAAGAATTATAAAAACAAACATTATTCAATTACCTCCTCAAATTTTTTCATTTTTGCAAGATCACAAATTTGGCTGATGACTCGCATCCGGTTGTTCAGGCCGTTATCTGGGTGGAGATCCTGCAAACCATAAAGAGTAAATAATTAAATCCCAATAAATTAGGAGAACATTTACAATGCGGTCACGACACACCTCGATTTTGTGACAAACTCGTGCAGAATCACGTTTGTAACTTCAGACGGTCTTGAAACTAAATTAATTTATTCAAATGCAGCAGCGAGCTTTGAGAAACCCTTAAGTAACTGAGATGCATCTTACAGCAACTAGTTGGTAGACCACTTTCGCAAGGGACTCTCCAAAATGTCCCAGAAACTTTAGCAGGAGTTCTGAATTTCTTTACGAGTCTCAGAGGCTCGCAGCTGTTGCTCCTGTTTCAAATGGGTTCAAAAGCATTTGTGGGATAATTTTATGTCAAAATAGTCACAGAAGTGTTCGTAAGTGTCTCCAACCCATCTAAAGAGACCTGAAGTCTGAAATCCACACCCAATTATTAATATTCATTAGGAACTGGTCCAAATCTAGCCAATCCAATAACCCAATCAAAGACTATTTATATTTCTAACATGTACTTCAGTAGGTTCAATTATAAACATGGGGAGGTTGTCAAAGTGAGTACAACGCAGGCCGAGGTGGGTACAGTGTGGGTGGACAATGACATAATGTGCTTGAATACAGTTTTCAATACCATTAAGCTATGACTTTTAAAAAAATAGTCACAAAAAAAAAATGCTTTCTGGCTACTCAGAATTAAATGAGACTGCAACAAAATTACTTATTTTCTCACAACTTTCGGACGCCAACTTTTTTCAGTCACAGTGAAGTAACACACTATTAGACTCCTCTTAAAAAAAAATTAATTAAGTAAACCTTATCTTATTTGAAATTTTATTTTTGTATGCTTGGTTTACCCAAAGACCAATAATAAAAAGAGGAGTTTTTCCAAAACACTCCTGTGTGTCTTTTTTCTTAACTATCTGTTCTGGTATTTGTTCCTACCAACAACATCAGCAATAATTAAAATAATTAAGTTTCAACATTACTCTAAGTAAGGATGAGTGGAAATGAGCTAATCAGGCAGCAGGTTCCAGGTGCAAAAATACACAGATTACTGTCCCAACTTCGGTGGTAGTGGACGCACTCCTGTTGTGGACTCATTTTGAAAGTATTTCACTCCATCTGTAGGTCTTCAGGTAATCTCCAGTTAAGAATATATTTCTTAGACTTTCTCTTCTGATTTATTCCCACATTGGTAACATTGGTAACACCAGGTTCTATTCCAATGCACACTTTACGTTCAAAATGTTTACAGAAACAATTGTTTTGTTCCACCGAGATGAATATTTATTTATGGTTTATTATGAGGGCAGTTTTCTTCCCCACCTCCACCAAGTTTTTGTATTTTGCATCCTTTTTTTTTATTTTTAACTATGAGTTTATGAGATTCTTTATGAATAAATTTATTTCAATTAGGGGGAAATTTTTCAAACCATCCTTCCTACTATCCCCTCTGGTTCCATGGCAGATGAGGCACCTTTAAAAATGTCACTTGAACCTGATTAATGTTTGGACTGTTTTAGTCCTGTTGAGCTCTCTGAATAGTCAAAAACAACAACTTCTTCCAATCTATTCACATGTTTGCTAGATCCCATCTCAACCAGGATATCTAAAGATGTATTTCCTTCAATTAATAGCCACATTTTGGATCTCTTAATGAAACCACAGCATATTAAGATTACTGGAATTAAACATTTACTTAAGAAACATAATATTGACTCAGGAAACCTTGACATGCAGACATGTTCCTGTTTTTTGTATTTTACATCACTTTTTAATGTAGCTTTTTTATATCATTTCTTTTATTTACTTTCCATTGTATATGATTATCTATTGTTGTCTGTACCTCATCTGTGTCCTTTGTTTAAAACAGGTCTCTCTTGTAAATGAGTCCTCGTGGCTCAATGAGACTAACCTGTATAAATAAAGGTTGAATGAATGAAAAAAAAAAGACTGTTTCAAAACCAATGAAAGAAAAAGTTTGCAGGAAATTACTGTATACATAATGTAGTTTTGGTTTTTGTGATACCATCTTACTCCTGTCCGTCTTTGCAGTGATCACCATGAGAAAAGACCAATGGACTAAAAACATGTTTTATATATAAAATTTTCTGCCTTGAAATATGAAGCACAGCCAATATTATTATTATTACTTAAATCGTTAGCGAGGCTGAAAAAAAAAATAGTGATGCTGCCTTTCTGAAACAACCACAAGGAACTCATACATTGAGGCAGTGGTGGCTGAATGGTTAGAACAATCGTCCTCCAACGGTAGAATTGGGGGTTCTATTCCACCACTATGCAGGCAGTCACATGTTGGAATGTCCCTGGGCAAGATAATGAAACCCCTCACTGCCTTTGATGTGTGTGTGATCTACTGATAAGTCTCTAAAGAATGATTTGTTCAGATTAGCTTTGTAGAGATATAGTAGAGTGCTGTATGAATGGGTAGACGAGGGCACAGATTGAGTTGTAAACCACTTTGATTAGATAGAAAGGTGCTTTTAAGTACAGGCTATACATTTTAGATTTTTCTGCCTGGATTATTGAGCATGTATCAGGATACAGTCTATATACCATATTTGTAGGTGTGAATTTGACTTCCAAGAAACAAAACAGCTGCTACATTTACAAATGACTTTATAACACATTTTTATCTATGAGCAGCTGCTTTAGTCACCATACAATGTAGCAATTCTTGTGCAGAAATGCATCAACAGAGTAGGAATGTGTAAGTAAAGGGACAGGAAATGAGCGAATTTTCACCTTAATAATTTCAGTAGTTATAATAAACTCTGGCAGCTTAGGGTCGCACGGTTTGATCGGTGTCCGGGGAGAAGTGAGTCCAAAGATCCCCTTCACCTTGTCCTTCAGAGATTCCTTACTTTGTTGTTTATTCATGGCCACAGGACGGATGGCTGCCTAGAAAAAGAAAAACACGTTTATTTGGTGCTTCACGTACATTTAAAATCCTTCTTAGAAAGAAAACTAATAAACCCAGCTACACGTTGCGAGTTTCTCTGTTTTTGAATGATTAGAAGGGTAAAAATCTACTAATTGTGATACAAAGTCAACATAATTCTGTGGGGAAAGTCTCTCTTGTTATAGAATTGTACAATTATGATGCAGTAAATATATGAATTGGCTCCATGATGACACAAGAGCAGAGTAGATTATAGTTAGTAAGATTGCAACATGGGGGTTTATTTAAAGAGTTAAGAGAAATTCAAATCACTTAATGCAGTTTAAGTAAACATTAAATCTATCCTGGAGTGAAGCTTGGCAGCAGCCTGTTAATGTGTAAACCCAGTGGGCTGGTTTTAAGAATCTGTCATGTGGACTTGACAGAGACAGATGGGAGGGGACATGAGCAGTTTAGTTTAGACAACGACTGTACTGTTTCAGTGCAACAACAATCAGAACATATGCGAAAGGTGTCCACCGACCAGAACAATTCATAACTATAGACACCAGGCACCGAAAGCAAACCATTATTCAAAGAAACGCACAGTGGTGTTACCAAAAAGCCTTGTCTACGGGTTGCATTGCCTCGCACGTAGGCTAGCGACGTTGCTCTGAAGGTTTTGGGGTATTTAAACAACATCCTTTCGCGTCCTGTCCATTTTTCTTCTCACCTTATCGGAGTTGGGTCGCTTCCGGTTTCATGTATCCACGGGTTCGTTCTTTTTGCATCCACTGAAGCCGTGTGCGTCTTTGCATTGATTCAACTTCGCATTTGTTGCCGAAAAGCTTGTTTTCGGACCTCCACTCCTCAACCGGATGCCACACTGACGCTACAGAGACACTTCCTGTTTAAAAAAAAAAACGCTTGCCGCAGTCGTTCATGGGAAATGGCGTTTTCAACTAACAGGAAAAAATACATTATGTTTCTTAAGGGAGCCACCGAGCCAGTCGACGTCTAGTTTGAATTTGAAGCTAACCAAACATCTGAAGAGTAAGCAAAATTTTATAATTTCTAAAGGAGTTCTTCATGTCGAAAAGTTTATTTATTTATGTGAGCGTCTTGTCTACTGGCATTAGCGGTTAGGCTAGCAGCTAGCTTAGCATGCTAAAGCTACTGAAGTTGGGTTAATTTTTCTTGATGTGTTGGAAGTTGTTGCTGATGCTCAGGTTTAGAGAAAGGCTGAAGTGGAAAAACAACAAAACGTGACCCCTGCTGGCTAAATCAGACAGAACAGGCACGGGCTGCTGTGCAAAATTAGTGAAAATATACATTTACGCGAGATTTTCGTAAAAATTAGTCCATAAACCAAAACATGGCGATCCCACCAAAACGGTATGTAATCACACCATTCTAAATTTGCATTTCTTCTTGACAAAAATCAATCTTTCAAACTAACAAACAAAACCAACTTGTTGCCAGACCAGCTGATAAACTGACAAGTTAAACAAACTTTGTATCTTTTTTTTTTTTTTTTTTAACTTTTGAGGATAATTTTAAGATAATAATTATAATAATACAGAAAAAAAAATTATTGTGCCTGCACGTTAAATAAAAAAATAGCCCAAAAGGCGTTCTACAAAGAAAACCGCAAAGAAAACACTGTTTGCTCTTTTTACCTACCGGTATTTATTTTTGTACATGTGTGAAATGTTTATTTAGCAAAAAATATTTATTTAATGTTTATTGTTTTTATTTATTAAAATGTTAAAATTGAGCATTTGCTGTTAGTTTTGATACATTTTATCCAAGTTTTTGTCTTTTTCTTTTGGTGGCCACAATCAGTCAATCAATCCATCCATCCATCCATCCTTACCTGCTTCTTCCTTTCCAGGTCACGGGGGTCACTGGTGCAAGTCACTGCACCTTGGACAGGTCAACGAGACAAACAACCATTAACTTTCACTCACACCTGGGGACAGTTTAGAGTTAACATGCATGTTTTTGGTCCATGGGAGGAACTTGGAGAAAAGCCACGCATGCACGGACCAACCAGTAGTATATTTTCTTCTACTACATATAAAATGAGAAGAAATAAATATAATACGTATATAGAACTACATCAGAAAGGTGAAACTTAGTGTCTTAAATGCATAAGTCAAGTTTATTCATAAAGTACATTTAATGAGAACTGCAGTTGGTCAAAGTGTTGAACATAAAAAGTAAAGAAAATAACAGCAATGCACATAAAATAATACTGTAAATTAAACAACAGTAGAGACCAGTATTTTGGTTAAAATAAAGATAAAAACACAGGTGGTTTAATTGGTATAGTGCATGGAAAAGCTGTGACCAAGAAGGAACCTTTAAGTATATAATTTTTCAAATGATTCACAATATTAACAAGTTTGTAATTAAATTAACTGTAAATGTATTTTTGCAGAGATACTGTATAGATATCTTTATAGGTCTAATTAAGAAAAGGATAAAAAATTAACAAATGCATTCAATGTGCAGTTAAACTGTAGAAAACTGGAACAAAGTAAAAGTACTCATATGTACATAAACTTTCAAATCTGTGGCTTATCAGTAATGATAAAAAAAACATTTAAACTGTAAACTTACATTCCCACTGGTTTAAACAGTAACTTCTAAAGTCACACAACCGTTACTTAAATATATAAGGTTTTTGATTTCTTGCAGTTTTTTAGTTCAGTTTCAAACATTCAACATCCAGAATTTTATTTTTGTTATTTTTTTTGTTGTAATCTCGTAGTTATTTCAGTGGCATTAGTCAAGTGTTTTAAACGCTGAAATAATTGCACTTTTTGCATGTTTATGTTTTTGCTCATGTCTTGCAGAAGTTTGCGCTCCCCTCCTGGGTTCAGCTCCTTGTCACTGTGCTTCGTAACGTTCGCTGTGGCGCACGCGAGGCTCCGTTCTGCGGGTTGGCGTTTGATGACGATGAGTTCTCCGTACTTCACTCAAAGCAAGTCCGTTACCACCCGGAGTGGCAGCGGTCAACGTTCAGGCAGCACACATGCGGCCTCTCTTAGATCCAAACTAACTGGCAGACAGATGGACGTGAACGCAGCTCCCTCGGTAGCGGTCAAGGTGGAGGTGGAGGCGGTGAAGGTGTCGGGAAAAAAGGAGCCCTTCACTGCCCCTTCATTAAGCGGTATGTTGACGTTATGCTGCAGGTTTACCGCAGATACTCGTTATTGACATGATTTAATAATTTAACACCTGCACTAAACATTGCACATGATTGGAGAGGTGGAGGTGTGCACTTGAAAGAAGAGGAATGAAAGTCAGCCATAGTAAGACAGAGAGCATGTTTGAATAAGAGGGATGGTGGAACAGTGAGGCTACAAGGAGCAGAGGTCGCAACTTCAATTACTGTACTGCTCAGGAAAACGAGGAGCGTGGTGACAAAGAGAGTCCAGGCAGGATGGAGTGGGTGGAGAAAAGTTTCAGGAGTGATTTTTGACAAAAGGGTGGCAGCAAAGGTCAAAGGAAAAGTTTACAACCAGACCATGCTACCAGCATGTTGTATGGTCTGGAGACAGAGACATGGACAAAAAGACAGGAGAAAGAACTGGAAGTGGCAGAAATGAAGGTGTTGAGGTTCTTCTTAGGAGTGACAAGGATGGATAAGATTAGGAATGAGATCATCATTGGATGAACAACTGGAAGATAAAGTTAGAGAGGCCAGACTGAGATGGTTTGGACATGTCCAGAGGAGGGACAGTGGGTAGAAATGCAGCTGCCAGGAAAAAGACAAAGAGGTGGATTGTAGTTGAGAGGACATGGAGGTAATCACAGAAACTAAAAATATTTCTATAACTTTTTTCATTCAGGCTTTAGATTACATATCAATAATGTGAATGTGTCATCAGCATTCACATTATTGTTTATACGCTTTTTTATTGCAAATTTACCATTTTGTTGTGTTTCCACTCTTTTTAGCTGATTGTCATAAACTGCTGCAGCCGTCCACCGTGCCGACAAAACCAGAACCGGAAGCTTCCTCGCAGTCCCCGTCCAGACGTAGGAGGAGACAGGTTCAGCTGGAGTATGAGAAAGAGGATGTTGCTTCTGGGGTAAAGAGGGAGGGATGGGAACCTCCAGACTGGAAGAAGCAGTTAGATTTTATTCGTAACATGAGGAGCGGTCGCAGTGCTCCTGTGGACAACTTGGGTGCAGAGAAATGCTACGATGCAGAAGCCCCTGCACATGTGGGTGGGGTTTGTAATTTTTTATTTTTATATATAAATTCAGTGTGGTTCATGTGTCCATTAATCCTTCTGTTGTCTCCACAGGTAAGACGTTTCCAGGTGTTGGTGTCCCTCATGCTGTCCAGTCAAACAAAAGATCAAGTGACAGCAGCCGCTATGCAGAAGCTCCGAGCACATGGCTGCACTGTGGAGAACATCCTCAACACTGATGATAAAAGGCTGGGAGAACTCATTTATCCTGTTGGTTTCTGGAGGGTAACGCCAGTTAGTTTTCTGCCTTTCCTCATTTTTTTTACTATTTACTTTAAAAACCATCTAGTTAACCTTCACTGTTGCACTTCTTCTCTAGAGTAAGGTGAAATATCTGAAGCAAACATCAGCCATGCTGCAGGAGGAGTTTGGAGGAGATATCCCAAACACTGTGGAGGGGCTGGTCCGCCTGGCCGGAGTTGGGCCTAAAATGGCTCACTTGGCAATGGACATCGCCTGGAACCAAGTATCTGGAATTGGTAGGAACTTAATTTGAATTCATTTTTATTTATATTGCACCAGTTCACAACAAAACACCTCAGGGCGCAGTACAAAATAGAAGAAAACAAATCCAATCCAAGGCAGAGCAAGATTCAAATACTAAAGTATGTGCTGTATACACAGGAATTATTTTTTGGAGCTCCTTAAACTAAATTCTAAAATCCATCATACATTATATTTAAATGAGATCCTCTCTAAATATTTTCCTCAGTTGCAGGGCTGTGGTATGAGGCTGCATGTGTTGATTTCTGTCTAGGTGTGGACACCCACGTGCATCGGATCTCTAACAGGCTGGGCTGGCTCAGGAAACCAACCAAGAATCCAGAAGACACGCGTAAGGCCCTGGAGGACTGGTTGCCCAGGTAGGAGTCTGAACGATGCAATCGTGTCCATGTAACTTGATTAAAAATGACGAAGAAATTGACAAAGATCTGATTTAGATAAAACTCAAATATCACTGGCTGCAGACTGGGTCACTCAGTCCCTGCTGGGTTTCGCTGACTTCTTCCAGGTTGTTTCACCTAAAATGTTTGATTTTGCTGCAGCTTCTTCTGAAAGTTGCGATCAGTGTTGCATTGTTTTGTACTCTTTTCTCTTTCACACGCCCAAAACAAAACTTGTTACAATTTTATTAGATGATTGATATGAACAAATTAAAACTACAGTATTTGATGCCAAGGTCCAAATGTAATCAACAAAATTGGTGAATCTACTAAATATGATGAATGAGAGACGTTGTACCAGCCGGTCATTTTGGGTATTTTCTGTCTGTTGCACATTTAAGTTGTCAGCTGATAATAACACTATAAAGCATTACCGTCTTGTCGGCTGCTGACACTTCACAGGTCATAGAATGAAAATAATTGTATCAGCATGTTTTACAGTGGAAAGGTCCTTTATGATAAAACACATTGTTGCACGTAGTGCTAAACCAAGATTTCTATCACTTTCTTAAACTTCAGCAGTGATATTTGATGGAAAATGTGATTTTTGACGAAGTACTTGTGTTCACTTCCTGGATTGCAGGAAGTGAAAATGGGCTGGGGGTGAAGGTGCTTGGTCAGATTTGCAGAAAAGTTGGTCAAAATTGCAAGTCTGAGCAGAATTAATTGGGACTGGTTTAATTTGTATTAATACTTACAATAACATTTTTTTTTTTGATGTTGCTATCTTATTTAAAAAAAAAAAAAAAAAAAAAACTGGACTTGTTGAAAACATCTTGTAAACCAGGCAGACAAAGAGCATAACAAGCCTCCACTGTGCAGAGCGAGTAGTAGAAAAATAAACATACATTTGGTCTTCTTTACATTTAGAATCATACATGACTGATCTAGCCAACAGGTGATCCTTTGTTAGTTCAGCAGATACTACGTCAGTTGTTTTAGCTTGTACGTACATCACAGTATCGTCAGCGTACATCTGCAAATTCACATCAGCACACTGTTCAGAAAGATCATTAATATACAAGCTAAACAGTAAGGGTTAGAAAAGAAAAGGGTTAAAAAAAAAGTTTTCCTGTTTATCTGGCAGCTCTGATTAGCCATGCTCAGCTGTGTGCATCGCACACGTAGTGTCTGCATGATCAGTGTCCAAACTGGTGAATTCAGGAACGTCCCTTCGGTCCTTTTGCTGCTTTTACTCCTACATACTGAAAAAGGATGAGCCGCACAAACAAAACCTCTGCTCGGTCTTTTATTCTAACTTGTTAGTGCAGAAAAACGTCGGACTGCAGCCGCCTGTAGTGTGCACATGCGATTTCACACCCTCTGTGGCATTTCTCCTCTCTGTGGAGCTTCCCTCGACAGATCAAGGCCTGTTGTCGTGTAAATGAACAGTCCGTTCAAAGCCTCGCATGCAGTTTGAAAGTCTGGAGCTCCACACACCCTGCTGACATTTACAGCAAAACATCTTCAGATACAGAAGAAACAGTCCACTGGTGACATGGATGAAATTCCTGATAGGTGTGACCAGAGTGGCTCCTCTGTGAGTCAGACTTACAAAGACCCTAACGAACCCTATTGTGAGGAGTGATGGTGCAATCTGCTTATGTATCTAGTAGGGGGGCACCAATAAATCGCCCCGATTTCCTTAATTATGGGAGATCGGCCAATACTTACAAGATAAACTGATTTTTTTTGTAGTTTTAACAACAATTGTCTAAACTTAATTTATATTTCAGAGCACTACCTCATGGCCGGTTAAAACAAATTTGTTTTGTTTCTAGGACCTAGATGATCAAAGAATCTACACCAGCAGATCTCTTAACAGTCCTTTCGTTGCAGGGAGCTGTGGAGTGAGATCAACTGGCTGCTTGTGGGTTTTGGACAGCAGGTTTGTCTTCCTGTCAGCCCCCTCTGCTCCATGTGTCTGAACCAGCACAGCTGTCCGTCCGCTCACAAGAGTTCTCCTGCAAAGAGGCCCAAAACTGGATCACCGCGCTCTCCAGGTCCAAGAATCAAAACTGAACCTGGACAGGAAGGAGCTGTTGAGACACTAAACAAGAAAATAGTTTCTGCCACCAGACGAAGAAGGCAAACAAACAAAAATCAGACTTAATTAGTGATTTTTGTCATCACAAGTTGAGCAAATGTGGCACATACTGGTTTCACACACTAAAAACACGCAGTAGCTGTTTATACTGCGTTACAGTGGGAATTTGTAACACGTATGTGTGTTTGGTAACATCTGCGTGTCTGGTTTGTTTTGAAATGAGAGTTCGTTTGACACTTTATTACCAACTTTACGTGGCACGGTGGCGCAGTTGGTAGAGCTGCTGGCCCTCAGCGCTGTATTGAATCCTGGCCAGGGGGCCATTCTGAGTGGAGTTTACATGTTCTCCTCGTGCATGCATGGGTTTTCTCCCACAGACCAAAAACATGCATGTTAGGCTGATCGATCTGTGTGAGAGTGAATGTTTGTCTCTGTGTCCCTGCGATGGACTTGTGATCTGTCCAGGGTGTCCCCCGCCTCTCGCACAGCGATCAATGTGATCCGAAAGAAAGAAGTGGGTAAAATGATGGATATTACCAACTTTATGTTTTATAGATTCAATATTTTTATACAATTTCCATTAAATAAAATTTTTACAGAAACTGGGTTTAGGTGTCATTAATAAAGTTTCATTTTGCCTAAAGTTTTCCTTCCTTAAGGAAAAATGAGAACATCAATTTAAAAAAGCCTTTTTTGAGTCTTCTGCATGCAAAAACATTTTAAACCGTGTATTTCTTTAGAGTACGTTTTAAAGAATGCTGAACAAAATAGACTAGTAATATTTAATTAGAAAGTTCCTGGAGAAAATTGATGTGGACTGCCAGGCCGCTGCCGATTTAAATTATTGATTTGACAGTAATTTTGTTTGGGTTCACTTTCAGCTACCAGTGTTCCAAATTTCAGCTGAATCGCTCTTAAAATGCCCAAGTTACGGTATTTTTTTGTCTTTTAGCTAAGGTGGTCATCTTGGATTTTTTTAAAACTGTTCATTTAGGAGTTGGTAATTTACAGCTATATTATATATTTTAAATGAATAAAACAAATGCTGAAGTTGCCATGTTTTAAAAAGGGTGTGTTTGATTCTTGTGAAGGACACACTCGTTCATGACTGACGTCGCTCTCTCACCTGCTGATGTCAACTCTTCACTTTGGCTCGGCTTGCTTGAACTTTCAGGTTTGAAGAGGTGAGCCGAAAGTAGGTGGGATCACTCAAGACTTCAAACCTGTGCAAGGTTGACCCGAGTAGGGCCGAGTCAAACCCTTGTGGGAAAAGTCAACCCAAAATTAAGAATTATAAGAAATAAAACAAATTGCTGTCAGGACAGCAACAGAATAACAAACCAAATATCAAATGCTACAGCGAGACAATGAATGAGATCTGGAAGTATGACTGAGCTGAAGCAGCTCATTACCAGATATGGAACAGGTGCGATGGGTTCAAATAAACTGGGGAGCTGAGGATAAAATGGAAAACACAACCTGAGTTACAGAAAATGTACAGAATATCTAAAAACAAATTGTGCCCGAATTATACAACAAAATCTACAAATGCAAAGTCACTGGATTGTGACATATACAGAAATGCTCACTTAGATTTACTAATCTGCATAAATATGATGGTTTTGTCCAGTTCCTTGCAAAGACCTTTGTTGAGAATTGGTGCAATATAAATGAACTGAATTGAATGTCCACATTCAAATATAGCAACATGAGCCACTGGTGTGCACTTCTTTAATCTGGGTGTTTATTTATTTTTTCATTTACCCTTTGGGCAGTGTCATTGAGTCACGAAAATTCATTTTCAAGAGAGACCTGTTCAGGGAGCAGATGGTGGCGGTTAAGGGCCTTGCTCAAGGGCCCAGGGTGGGGCAAATGAAGGTGGAGGCAGATGTGGGTGTTTCACCTTTTCCACCCACATTTTGATGTTAACTGTACTGGGAGTTGAACCTGCGACTTTTCGATCACAAACCCATCTTCTCTAACCTCTGTGCCACCACTCCCCACGATGTTTAAGCTTGTAGTTTATGGAAGCCCGTTTCCGCCAGTGAAAAGAAATAAAACATCCAATGGGGTGTCATAATTTCAACTTTAAAAAGTCATCATTTAAAGCGGCACGGTGGCTCTGGTGGTAGAGCTGTTGCCTCTCAGCATGTTCTCTCCAGGTACTCCGTTTTCCTCCCATAGACTATAAACATGATGTTAGGCTGATTGGTGACTCTAAATTGTCTCTAGGTGTGAGTGAGAGAGTGAATGGTTGTTTGTCTCATTTGTCTCTGATGTGTCCCTGTGATGGACTGGAGACCTGTCCAAGGTGTCCCCCGCCTCTCTCACAGTGACTGATGGATATGGACACCAGTGACCCCCGCGACCCGAAATGGAAGAAGCTGGTAAAGATAATGAATGGATGAATGAAGTCATATGAGATACAAAGTTGAAATTTCGACAACATGACTTTGAAAGTCGAAATTTTGACGTCTCATAATTACCAGTTACCACTGGACGTTTTCAGAATCAGAATGTTCGTACAGTCGTCTGAAAGATGGGCGGAATGCACGTTGCTTCTGGTCCTCTTGTTTTTTTTACCAGAATACTTTTTTTAGATAGCAAAAGGTAAAAGGCCATGAGAATGGATAGTGGTATTACAAAACAAAAGATCTTATCGCTTCTTGTCTTGTCAGGATATGATTTAAGACATCAGAAATCTACCAGCAAGCACATTCATAAACACATTACATATTCATTTGACGTCAAGATGGTGACATTTGTCCATGAATCACTTCCAGATAGGCCATGGTCCTGATAAGATGTTGGTCATCCAGCAGTTCTCATAAGCCTGCACAGAAGTTCTCTGAGG
>JARVGV010000474.1:9601501-9613226 GCA_031762435.1 Hypsolebias longignatus
GCCTTTTAAAAGCAGCAGAATTATAACTAAAAAGAAATAAAAATGTAGCTAAAAGTTAAGTGTAAACTGTAACTAAACATAGGCAGAATTATAGCTAAAAATAGAAGAAAGGTATTTCTGTCCTAAAACTAATTGTACCAAAACAATAGCTAAATGACAAAATAGTGCAGGACCAAAAAATAAAAAAGGCAGATTTTAAAGAGAACAGTGTTTTGAATGAATTGAGGGAATCTCACTGCCTTTCTATAGCTTAGCTACAGCTGTTTTGCTATCCTTAGCTATTATCTACCATTTATTTCTTTAAGCTCCAGTTTAGGGCTTTTTAGCTAGCGTTTGGCTAATTTTAACTTATGTTTGTTTTTATTTTTATTCTTCATACTGTTTTGCTTATTTTAACAGCTTTTACACAATTCTAGCATGTTTCACTAATTTTATCTAGAATTTTGCTAATTTTAGCACTAATTTCAGCTACTGAATTACTTGTTTTCACCTGAGCACCCAATTTCCTGCTTTTAGCTCTAGCTTAGCTGCTTTTAGCTCTTCCTACTGCTGCTTTTAGCTTGTGTTTTGCCGCCTTTCATTCAGGTTCTGCTCATTTTAGCCTCTGTTCTGGTTGTCATAACTTTAACTATTTTGTTTCAGCTTCTACAAATTTCAGCAAACTCATTCAACTTAGCTTTCACAGAAAATAAAAATTCTCTTCGGTCTCTACCTTCAGCGATGGCCCCTAGCACCAAGATGCCAGACTCCTTGACGACCCAGTCGGGATGGAAAAGCAAGCCTTTGAGCAGGGGTAGGAGATGGGGAAGCAACTCCTCACGAAACACATTAGCCAGAACGTCCAGAGCTGCAGCAGAACATTTACCTGGCAGGGAGAAAGCGTTTGTACAAGAATCAGATTAATGTGACGTAAAAAACAAACATATAAATGCCTCCTGATAATTTTTAATCAAAACTTTTAACCATAACATCATATAAAAATACACAAAAACAGCAGTTTTCTAGGCTGACTGACATGTCTGAAATTTGTAAAACTGATCTAGACCTTCTGTTTTTACCCCATAAGTTTTATATTTTACATTTTCTTCAGAACAGCACCAATACTACAGATTTATTGACACTGGAAATAAATAATTTCCAGGTCACTGAAGAGAGGTCTTAGTATAAATGCAAACTGTAACAATTTAAATACAAAAAAAAAAAAAAACTGTAATCATATTTCCCCTTGAAGTCAGATTCTAACACCTAAACAACTCAAAACCTGCATCCACTTCCTTTGGTGTGAATTTTGACATTTGTTTTCACAAAGTTCTCAAATCAAAATCATAATAAAAAAATTTGTTAAGACGTAATTTCTTGATGTTTGAACCACTTTCATGGTGACTATAAATCATGTATTAAAAGTGTCAACAACAAAACAGCTAGCTAAAATCCAAAAACCTCCATGATTCCTAATATTTAAACTCTAACTATTATTTACCGTAATTTCCAGACTATAAGCTGCTACTTTTACACATGCTTTGAAAAACATGGCTTATCCAATGCTGAAGCAAATTTATGGATTTATTTATTTTGATGGTCTAACGAGCTTCATGTCACCAAAACCTTTAGCTTCGTCACACCAGGCGCTCACATAGCTGCCCATTACACATCTCTCTTGGTGGGGTAGCGATCAATGACTTCCTGGTAGACTACTGTATTTTTTTTAATCAACAGTGGCACAGTTCAGAAATAAAATATTTACTGTATTTGGCGTGTTACCAGTACATATTTAATTAAAAGTTAAAAAAAGAAAAAACTTTCTGTGTCTTATTACGTGAACACCCACGACTTATAGACAAGTGCGGCCTGTTTACCTGTATGTAAAATTTTAATTTTCTTTTTAAATTTAGCAGATGCGGCTTATATTCAGGTGCACTCAACAGTCCAGAAATTACATTACGTAATTACTTGTTTACTACTATCTTCAGGCTCTTAGCCGCTCAGTAATCCACTTGTGTGTATCACGCACGAGTGACGGTCAAATCCTCTCTTTGTACGAACACATAGTGACAACAAAACACTTCCGTCTTCTTGCTGTTAACACCTGCTGTAACTGGTGGATAGTAACTTACGAAGATTCCAGTCAGACAAAGTATCATCATCGTCGTCCTCATCGTCATCAATGTCCTCCCCCTCCTCGCCTTCCCCTCCTTCGTGCTGCAGAGTCACGGTGCGAGACTTGTGGAAGCGAGGCTTGATGTCTTGCTCGCTGTCTGGAATCGTCTCATCTTCTTCAACGTCTCCCTGAGGACCAACAGAAATGAGGGTTAGATGTAAAAGCACCAAAAAATTAGAGGACGACTGCGAAAAGCGCTTGATTTCTTGAGGATGAGTACCTTTAGAAGAATAATGTCTATCTCAGAGTATTTCATCCCATTTACCAAGATAGGAATCAATCTAAATAAAGAAAAGTCAGATGAGATCATCTCGTCACATTCCAGTCTGGCATGCTGTCGGCATGAGAACACTTACTGGACCAAGTGACCAGACAGAGCCTCTTTACAGATGGGCTGCTCAGCCAGAGTCAGCCAGAACTCACAAGCTTCCAGAGCCACATTTTCATCTGGGTCTTGAGTCCGCTGCAGCATGTACTAAAAACAAAAAGACATTAACAGGCCATCGTCTGGAGAACAGACACATCTATGACAATGGGAGCTGGAGCTGCAGCCTCACCTGGATGATGCTGTGCATGTGCGGGATGAGGCGGTCAATGCGAACTTCCAGCAGCATGACCAGAGCTCTGCAAACGTTCTTCCGAACTTCACTGTCCTCGTCGCCTGCCAGTGCAAACAGACTCTGCAAAGGGAGAAGGGAAAACACAAAACTGTTTGCAAAAGAAGCACAGGGGCAACTCGCATACAGCAAAATGAGAAGTTGTGTCAAAAAGGATGAACGTTTTGCAAACGTGTCAATAATTTGCAGTGTTTTGACACATTTATCCAGGATTTCCTTACAGATCAAAAAAATGCACCACTCTGTAGCTTTTATTAAAACTATGGAAATCTATCTTGAGATGCTATCACTTTAGAAAAAAGTGACAAACGAGGTCATTAAGAAATTTATGAGTTCAGAGATTTGCAGCATCCAGGATTTCTAAACATTTAAAATAGTGAAAGTCCCTAATTTTCCAGATACAAGTTTTAAGGTTTTTCTGTTGATTTAGAGCCAATTTTACTCTGCAAGCATTTGTAAATTCACCATAATTACCTGCTTTTGTTCAGTGGAGCTGTTTTATTATCTGCAGGTATTATGCAAACGTATCGGAGGTAAGTGGAGTTTTCTGTTTGATGAAAAACACATATATACTGTATATATTTTTTAAATTGTCTTTATTTACCATCCATCTTGAGAATCACAACCTATGACTGTAAGATGTTTTTTCTTCTTATATGCCAGTTTTAGTTCAAATTTTGAGAAAACGTGGAAACATTTTTTTTGCCTTCACAATTTTTTTTATCAAAATTTTACAAATGCCTATTACCTCAAAATAAAAAGGACTTTTCTTTTTAAAAATATTTTTCCAAATATGTCTAATAAAGTGGAAAAATCCATAAATACTGTACGTTGTTTTGCTGTATGTCGTATCTATTATGCGTCACCACTGACGACCACCAGGAAATGTGGGACGGTGCTGTGCCAAAAATCAATTGGCTGCCAAATAGCGGCTGCGGGAGCATGTACGGGAGGACTTTAACAAGAATTTTACTAGATTAACACTTAAAAACAATTATTTGTTTGCTCAAAATTATAGTAAAGGTGTGTCTCAGTTTAACTTTTGCTTAATAAATGCATGTTGATGGTCAAATCAGCTGCATTACAAAAGTACTGTATTCGATGCCTCGGTGCTCCGGGAGAACGCAGGCGGAGAGAAAAACATGAAGAGCTGTGCATTTCTTTGAAATTTAACAAGATAACCACCTTAAAAACAATTTTTGTTTGCTCGACATTATACCCAAGGTGTGTCTCGGTTGAACTTTTACTTAATAAATGCACTTCAATGGTCAAATTAGCTGCATTTCGCCAGAGCCGCACAGCAAAATTAAGCTGATTTGACAGTTGCTCCAGGCGAGCTGGATGACGGTGGTCTATGGCAAGTCGATTGTGTCAGTAATAGCCACTTTTAACTATTGAGTGACACAACGGCATGCCATACTACTCTGATGTCATCTAGCAGCTGAAAATGGTAGTGTTCAATATTGTCAGTCAGAATGAAAGAAAACGGTCATATCTCAGCCAAAAATTGGTTTATAAATATTTGAAAAAAATTCCTAAATATGTCGCTTTGGCATATAAATCTCAGGGCATGCAAATTATGCAAAAAAATAATAATTAAAAAATACGCGACTTATAGGGCGAAAAATATGGTAATCAGTTTCTCAAGGTTAACATTTTAATATAATATCACCACAATCTTTTTCCAAACAGCTCCAGGCTACCCAGATCTATAAGAGAAGAACTATGGTAGTTTACACTGGGATCAAAAATACTAACTTCTGTTTCATCTTCACTGAAATTTAAAAAAGTTAGAAGCCATCCAATGTTTGGTCACGTGAAACCGCCGTTGAAACAAAATCCCCACTTTTGCTTTGGCTGCAATTTGGATCATGTTTGAGCAGAACTGTGGGAACATGTTTTCTTGTGGCGATGTTGTTCAAAACAAATGAAAGCTGTTCTAATTATCTTTATTAATTATTTTTAATGTATTTAAGCACATTGAATGCATATTCTGGCTTCCATTAGGTGACGATGTAGCACCCCTACTTCCCACAGCCCTTATATTGGAGGTTCTATGAAGAAAAACCACGGATCTGCTCACCTCAATGAAAGTGTCAATGTTATCCATCAGAGCCTGAGCTCGGCCAATGATGAACTGATTCACACAAGCGATTGCATGAGATCTGAAGGGATGGGGGGGGGGGGGAGAAAGTTGTTTTATTGAGACAATTCACCGCTGAAGACAAGAAGCTAGTCCAGAGAGCAGAGCAATTTCACTAACCTGATCTTGGGGCTGCAGTGTTTGAAGAACTGGAGAAATTTAGGAATCATGATGTTGAGAGGTCTGTTAAGAGCATCGCTATCCAACAACTCTGACGAATCTTCACAGATCTTCTGCAGCGCTCCAAAAGAACCCTAAAGATCAGAGGGGGGAAGAAAAAAAAAACCTCAGATGAAAAAATAAGTATAGATTGTAAATTCTCGTTGAAAATGCTTGTGCCTTACCTCACAGGTGTTATAGTCCTCAGAGTTAAGTAGATTACAAAGCTGAGGCAGGAGCTCTGGCCAAGTCTGCAGCTCTCCTTTAGATGCTATTGTTGTGATCAAAATACCTTCATGACAGTAGAAAAGCTTGTAAATGTTCCATTAACTCCCAGGAGTAACAAAGACACTATTAAAATACTGCAGTTTTACCCACATAGCAACTTTAGGTGCTAAAATCCAGCTTCCCACATGATAATCTACTACAAAATGAGAAGCTTACTCTGTTTTCTTTCTACACCTTTCCTGTTTCACTCACTCACACACACACACGTACACACACACCGATTGTAGCTCTGATGAGTGGCGAAGGATCTCCGATGTTGTTGAGGCATTCTCGCTTGATGAACTCGGCCACATTGGAAGGGAAGTTCTGGTAGTGAGCTTTGACGTTGTTCTTCAAAATCAGACCACTCAGAGAGCGAGTGGGCTCGTCTTCAGTAAAGGACACAGAGAAAAGAGCATTTTAAAGTGTGACCAAGAGGACAGATATTCCTGATTTATGTGTAAACATACCCTCAGATTTGAGGCTCGTGAGGACAAAAATGAGATAGTTGTTGAAGTCAGGAAACTGGTTAAGCTGCTCCAGTTTCTGCAGGAACTGTTAAGGAGTTTCATCGCTAGAAGTAAAAATATTAATATGCCATCATACAATTTTAGCTTCTGTTTAAACCACAGGTGTCCAAAGTGTGGTCTGAGGGCCATTTGCGGCCCTTGGAGTGATTTTGTACATCCCACAGCTGCAGTTTAAGATGGTGTCATTTTGTCCAGCAGGCTTGAGTTCAATGCAGACGTTCTGCAAATTAGCTGGTAATTCTTTTTTATATAATGTTTAGGTTTAATAGCACATCATTCTTCACAAAATGAGCAATATTAAGCAAAATACAAACCTTTGGCTTTTCTACCAGAAGAGACTTTTAGGTAATGATTCATAAAACTTGGCGAAATATTGCAGTTGATAAAATAAGCAAGAGGGAAACTGGACATTTTGAAATGAATATAAAGAGGTATCATCTACATACAAGTTGATCAACTTTAGCAAAGCTTCCATGAATATTAGGGCTGGGCGACATCTCAATATTTTTATAATATCGAGAATTTCATACTCGATATAAAATGAGACTATATCAATATAAAACCATATACTGTAGTCTCATACTGTGCGTAGTTATAATTATACTTGAAAATCTGTGTTTTTCTCCCAAGTCTGCACCTTCATGCAGCCCCTCCTCCTCTCCCTCACTGAACACAAGCCCAGCCCCTCACCCGCCTCCTGCTGTGTAAAACTGTGCTACTCCTACTGTGAACAAGCTAGATACATATACAGATATCAATCATAACAATAGGTTTTTGTTCACAGTGGAGACATTCTGGTGACGTGGATGTAAATTCCAGATAGGTGTGAAAATGACTGGGTAGCTGCTACAAAGGAGAAGTTTGGTGTTCAAGAAATTAACTGGTTTAGAGCAGCAAGGTATGAAGTTGTCTTCCCATTAAAAAAAACAGACAAAAATCCAGCTTAGGGTGATTTTTTTTTTTTTTTTTTGTTGCTTTGGTTGATCTGGTATTTACACACAGCAGTGACCAGCAAAGCACAAACAGAAGCTAAAACAGCAAGGCTCCATCGATGTCGGGAGAGAAAAATCTCTAACGCACGACACTTTACACAGAGCGGTGCGTTCAGTAGCGTCGGAACAGCCAGGGTGCATTCAAGAGCATTAGAAACCATGAAATGCAGAAAGAAACAAGCCATAACCAAACAGAACCGAGCTCATTAAAGAAGATAACTACACAACAATGTGGACTTTCTAACAGCTTTGTTAATAAAGAATATACAGTACTTCATTAGAATCAGACTTTTTAAAGAGCAAGTCAGCTTTTCATTATGTTGCTTTCTGTTTAAATTTTAAGTGCACAGCTGTGCCTTTAGATTTTGTTATGCAGGGAAAAAAAAAATTTCATTTTTATTTTTGAGACATTTATTTTGTACAATTACAGTCGTTTGTTAATAAAAGGTGCCAGTGAGACAATTGGGACTAAGCTTTGACTCAGAAATATATTTTTGTTATTACTTTATGGCAAGGAAAAAATATTGAGATATAGATCGTATATCGCCATTCATCTTAAAAATATCAAGATATTAATTTTAGTCCATATCGCCCAGCCCTAATGAATCTGTTGGAGCAACTGACAGCTGGACGATTTTTCAGAACTTGGATCAGCCTTTTGGGCAGTCCATGGTCCAAAAGGCTGATCGACCCCTTTTTAAAAGGACACTTACTCAAATTACGCTTTTGTTGCTGAGAACAGACTAAATGAACTAACACCAAACATAAACCCAACAAATCAAATAAATCAAATCATTTTTAATTAATATATATATATAAGCTTAGTGTTTATGAGGCTTTTAATATTTTGGATCTACAACAAATTAAAACTTGTTCTCCACCAAAACTAGTCAACTTTTGTGGCCTAGGAGTCCTTTCATCTGGATAATTTTGGCCCACATATGAAAATGTTTGGACACCCCTGGTTTAAACGGGGTAACTTATTGCCCAATCACCACCTCAGCTCAGTGCACATGGCAACACAAGCATACAGTTTTTGCTGTCACCCACTGTCCCACAAGCTGATGTGGGGGAGGAAATATCTCACACTTGTACTTCTCACTCTCACTGTTCAACGCAGTCAGAGGTAAAGGATACTTCTTGAACAGCTCTCTGAGTTGCCGTGTCCGGAGACTGGGAGTCTTTGAGGAGCTGAAGCACCTGCTGCAGACCCTGTTCGTCTGGCTGCCACTCCATCCTAAAAAGACAAAACACATGAGCTGTTAGAATGGAATGCACACATATTTGTGCTCACAGACACAACGACGCAACAAGCTGCTTATGTGCTATGTCAAGATGGGTGGATTGAGTTCGGCGTCAAACACATTGTTATGTGAAGAGGTGCGCAGGTAAAGGAGTATATTTAGGTTTTGGAAAGAGTTATCTGAACCCTCCAAGATGTTTAATAAAGAATAAGAAATGAATCAAGACAAGTAAAAACAAAATTAAGACTTATTCGACATATGTAAATAATAATCACTGTTATGTGCCTGTAATATGATTACGTTTTATAATGAACAATATTTGGGATTAGAAACGTGACTGTTAGTTGAGAAAAACAGAAGTCAGAGTGGAAAACGCAGAAAGTTAAACAGAGCAGATGTAGCCAAAAGTGAAGTTAATAAGAAGAAGCAAGCAATTGGGAAGTTGCTTGGTACCTAATCTGTTGCTATGGCCCGTAACTAAGGCCGTTGCTATGGGATGATAGTGACCAACCAGAACAGAATGAGTTACAGAAAAAAGTCTGTTACAAGGAGAAGTAGTTGTTGAGATTATGGTGGACTCTGGAGAAAAGAGGACAGAGTTTTATGTGCTTTTTATAGCTAAGAAGAATTTGATCAGATCTGAAGAAGCAGAGACAAGACAGAAGAGTCGACAAGACTTGAGTAGCAGAGTCCTCCATCCGAGGTCTCAACCCGGATGGTCCAAGGTCAAGTTATAATTCGGAAAAGCTACATATAAAGACAGTGCAGCAAGGACGTCAGAACTGTTTATGGACACTTCCATTTCTCTACTGAAGACCGCTCTCCCATGGATGGAAAAGTAGGACAGATATTACCTGCTTTTCTCCATCTGAACAAAGACTCAAAGATTTAAAATAAAACAGCCGTGGCTCGCAGAGAAAGATAGTCATTGGAAGGTTTATTCTTAGGATTTATTTTACTTTTTAAATACAATTTATTTTTATTTTGAATTGTAGTTTTCTATTGTCCATATCTTTCTATTTAACAATAGATGTACCTGCTTTGCTGCCGAATTTTTGATGCCATAATAAGCTGTACCCCAAAGTAAAATTACTGATTAAAAAGCAATTCTTTAATTGTCAAAGTCGTAATATATTGTCCTAAAACATCTTGTCAACTTGTGAAATTCTGACATGACAACTCGCTCTATAATCTTGAAATATGTTTCTAATCTAAGAGTCTGAGAACAAATTTTGAGATGATTTTTATTGTTGTTGTGTGTTGTATGTACTGTTAACTTTCTTACGTTTTTGAGTGGCACTAGACGCATTTTTTACTCTTTTTTCCTGTCTTAACTGTAAAGCACTTTGGTCAGCTTTTGTTGTTTTCATGTGCTATATAAATAGACATTGACATTAACCAAACCTATATGAAGAAAGAAGCAAAAAAAAATTACATAGGACATTATTGTTATGGCACACCACCAAACAGCAAAGGCAGACAATAATATATTTGGTTGTGTTTGTGTTTCTGTCAGCAAACAGTGAACAACTGGATGAAATTAATTGGATCCTTCAAAAAGTAATAACTGGATGTACATCTACTAATTAAATGTTGGATGTTGCTACAGCCAATCAATATTTTCCAACTTAAAAATACAGTAGTCAATTTTATATAAATGAGCCAAATTTTGATGTGGTTGTTGCTAAGACAACATACCGTACACTGAGCATGATATAACATGAGACATAGTGTTATTTTAACCAATATGGCCATACATTTATAATTTTAATCCAACAGACCAAGTTTCCCCCTTCTTATTAAAGAACCAATACCCTGAGCATAATCAGTCAGTTAAAAAGCAGGACTGTTTTTTGTGGTTTATTTTTCTGTTTGAGCGCAACAGTAACAGGTATTCAGTGATAGTTGACCAGATTATTCTCCTTTTAAATTGAAAATGTCATATCTAACTGGGAAACGTGTAAAAGTTTAAAACTGATCTTTACAAGTGTTTTATACTTTACTGAATTAGATAGAAATTATACTTTTGCACATATGGATTAATGCTCTACAACAGAGCTCTCTTGTAAATGAGTCCCCGAGGCTCAGTGAGACTAACCTGTATAAATAAAGGTTGAATGAATAGCTTAACGCTCAGAACACCTTTAGTGAGCCTTGAATGAAATGCAACAAAGGTAGAAGGAGGTACAAGCGTTTAAATTGTTAAAATTGTATGAGATTACCTTAAATTGGACGTTTAAATTATCTAAAAATTTTGAAAACCTATGTAAATATTAGAAGTGATGGGTCAAAAAAAAACAAAAAACAAATCGGCTTTAGAAATCGTCCGTCAGATGCACTTTAAAAAGATCAACACAGGCCAGTCAGGAACCCTAAATCGTTCGACATCTACCATTGATTGTTGCTAATAAAGTAGCAGTTGGTAATTGTGACCTAATGAGCGTTTTTCTTCACGAGGCCCAGACGACAGGCGTAAGTTAGCTTAGCGTCGCTAACGTTTTAGCACTTAGCTGTGTCACAGGTAGCTAAACACTAATCCAGCGACAGCTACACAGACGTCACGTTACACATAACACTACCAACAAAGAAACATGAATGATTAATCAAGGCGACTGTGAAAACGATTCAAGGGTATGCATAACAGAACAACCGCAGCAACAGCAAGTAGCATGTCTGGTTAGCGTTATTAAAAGTAGCGCCAAAGGTTTTTACCTTTTTTCTCCGGTGGGGTGGATTTTACACGTTTCTACAGGAAAAAAAATGCAGCTACGTTGTAAAAACTAACATGAAATAAAACACGGCAGCGATCTGAGGCCTAAAATACAAAACTGTGATCCCTGTAGGTGTGTGTTTTCTACACTACCTCGTATATGACAGAGGCTGCATGCTTTGAGATCGAGCCGGGTGGTTTGTTTGACTCGTTTCGGCTTCCGTAGTCAACATTGTTGAGCAAGGTGGGACGTTGAAAACACTATTAGGTAACACTACTAATAATATATTAATCTATACATATGTTTGTGTGCAGGTTTTGGAAAAATCTAATTTTTAATTTGACTACATCCATTGAGTAAAATAAATACAGTATAAGTATTATATGTGTTTTTTGTGTTTCTCTTTTGATCAAAAGATGGCGCTAAGTGTCAACTGTGTACCATGAAGGTGCAGTAATGCAGTACAGTACAGTAGAGTACAAATGAGGGCAAGAGTGACAACACAACAAATCGTAATATTACAAAGAATCAGTTTTTTTTTTAAATCTATTCAAATAAACTTGAAATTCATGTTAGGAAAGTGTCTTGAATTATTAAACCATATCAAAATTCCTATTAGATCATGTGCATGATGTGATCAGGAGTGCACCCGTGAACCTTCTACTTCCTCAGGCGGCTGAGGCGAGCTGGACTCACCTCCTTCTACAGGTGTGCAGAGAAGAACATCCTGTGCTCCAGCATCAACGTGTGGCACGGGGGCTGCACAGCTGCAGAAAGAAAAGTTCTGCGGAGAGTGGTGAAGGCTGCACAGAAGACTGTTGTTAGCTTCCCCACCATCACAGACATCTACACCTCCAGATGCAGGAAGAGGGCCACCTGCATCATGAAGGACCCCACTCACCCA
>JARVGV010000474.1:9614943-9645733 GCA_031762435.1 Hypsolebias longignatus
AAATTCATTCATTTCTCATCATTTCAGTCATGGAGTCAACGGAGGAGGAAGAGATCACTGCCTTTTGGTAAAAAAACAAAACAAAAGGCCAGATCAGGGATGAAGAAGAAGAATTTACGGTAATACATTGTTGTCACATACATAACAGTCCGGCGCCGGTAAGTTTATTGTGCCGACACCGCGTTTGCGTACGTGTACATAAAATTTGAGCTTTGCACGTATTGGGTACGCGCGTACATCTGCGTATGTACGGCGTACGGACGTACACAGAACTATGTGGGGGGCTTTAGTGGTTATCACTGTTGCCTCACAGCAGGAAGGTCCTGGGTTCAATCCCTGGTCTGGATCTTGGGTCTTTCATTGTGGAGTTAACATGTTCTCATGTTAGTGTGGGATTTTTCCGGTTTCCTCCCTCAGTTCAAAAACATGCATGTTAGGCTGCCTTCAGGCCCACTTCTCTATAATAAATTAATAAATTCAAACAAATTGAGAACAAATACCAAAAGAGAAATTTTATAAATTACCCATATTGTTTCTGTCCTTTCCTCAGTTCCTTAATCTGATGGAGACCATAGCGAAGCAGAAAGACGAAATGGGACGGTCCAGTAGGTGAGCTGAATTACTGTGCACGGAAACTTTTTGTTTAATATGTAGCTGTAAAACACAACCTCCACATAATGTAATATACAATGGGGGTGAAATAAGTATTTGATATACTGCCAGTTTTACGGGTTCTTCCACCTACAACGAATGGAGAGGTCTGTCATTTTTATCGTTCAACTGTGAGAGACAGAATGTAAAAATAATAATCCAGAAAATCACATTGTTTGATTTTTATTTGCACAGAAACCTTTGTCTGCAGTTATCGAGGTCAGACATTTCCTGTAGTTCTGGACCAGGTTTGGACTGCAGCAGGGATGTTGGCCCACTCCTCCTCACAGATCTTCTCCAGACGTTTCAGGTTTCGAGCCTGTTGCTGGTCAACATTGAGTTTCAGCTCCCTCCAAAGATTTTCTGTTGGGGTCAGGTCTGGAGACTGGCTAGGCCCCTCCAGGACCTTGAAATTCTTCTTACTGAGCCACACCTTAGTTGTCCTGGCTGTGTTTTGGGCCATTGTTTCAGGAAGACTCAGCCACGACCCTTTAATGCTCTTACTGAGGGAAGGAGGATGTTGGCCAAAGTCTGACGATACATGACACCATCCATCCTCCCTTCAATATGGTGCTGTCATCCTGTCCACTTTGTAGAAAAGCATCCCAAAATATGTTGTTTCCACCCCCATGCTTCATAGTTGGGATGGTGTTCTTGGGGTTGTATTTGTCCTTCTACCAAACACGGCAAGTGGAGTTGATACCAGTAAGTTATTTTTTGGTCTCATCTGACTACAGGACCTTCTCCCATGCCTCCTCTGGATCATCCAGATGGTCACTGGTTGACTTCAAATGGGCTTGGACATGTGCTGCATAAGCAGGTGGACCCTGAGTGCCCTGCAGGATCTTAAACCATGACTATGAGTTTTACTAATGGTCCTCTTTGAGACTGTGGTTCCAGCTCTCTTCAGATCATTGATCAGGTCCTCCCGTGTAGTCCTGCCTGTTCTCAGAATCATCCTTGCCCCATGAGGCGACAACTTGCATGGAGCCTCTGACTGAGGAAGGTTGACAGTCATCTTCTGTTTCTTATAACTGCACCAACAGTCGCTGTCTTCTCACCAAGCTGCTTGCCTCTTGTCCTGTGGTCCATCCCAGTCTTCTGCAGGTCTACAATTCAATCTCTGGTGTCCTTAGGCAGCTCTTTGGTCTTGACCATGGTGGAGAGGTTGGAGTGTGATTGATTGAGTGTGGACAGGTGTCTTTTATACAAGGTGCAGTTATTACAGGTAAAGAGTGCAGAATAGGAGGACTTCTTATAGACAAACTAACTGGCCTGTGAGAGACACAATTCTTGCTGGTTGTTTGGTGATCAAATACTTATTTCATGAAATAAAATGCAAATTAATCATTTAAAATCATTCAATGTGGTTATTTTGCAGTTTTTATTTACATTCTGTCTCTCACAGTTGAAGTGTACCAATGATAAAAAAGACAGACCTCTCCATTCTTTGTAGGTGGGAAAACTTGCAAAATCAGCAGAGTATCAAATACTTGTTTTCCCCACTGTATAATCCAATATTTATTGCCTGACCCCAAAGGTGAATCCATCCATTCTCTTCCGTTTATGCGGGGTCGGGTCGCGGGGGTAGTAGCCTAAGTAGGGAGGCCCAGAGTTCCCTCTTCCCAGCCACTTGGGCCAGCTCCTCTGGGGGAATCCCAAGGTGTTCCCAGGCCAGCTGAGAAACATAGTCCCTCCAGCGTGTTCTGGGTCTTCCTCTGGGACTCCTCCTGGTGGGACATGCCCGGAACACCTCACCAGGGAGGCGTCCAGGAGGCACCCTAACCAGATGCCCGAGCCACCTCAACTGGCTCCTCTCTTATTGAATAAAAAATAAATAAAAATAAACTATTTCCCCCCTCTTTACAAGAATCTGGTCTTTTCATTTGTCCTAAATTGTAAAAATATTTAAAAAAAAATGTAAAAAAAAAAATCATTACACATTTTTAGTTTTATAATGTCACTTCTACTGGCCCCAAAAGTTTCCTCAAACAAAATTAAAGTGGCCCATGGGCCACCAGTTGATAATCATGATTGTAGCAGGTTGTTGTGGCTCTGAACACTTTTAATTTAGTGACTGAAGGTGTAAAAAAATGGCTCTTTTGATCATAAAGGATGCAGACCCCTGGTCTACCTTTTAGATTTGACTAGATAAGTATGTTTAACCCAAGACAATGTCTCTTTTGTAGCTGTTGTGTTGGAGGAAGTCGAGGCTAAGATGACTCACATCTCCTTCAGGTGCTTTTTTTAACTGTCCTTCTCTGTTTTTGTTTGATCGTTTGCATGCCAGAAAATTATCTCAAAAATTATTTTTAGGGTTTTGTTGTGAAGCCCTGCACCGAGCGACCACACCTTTGACACGGTGTTGCGCAAAGTTTGAGATGACCTGAGAGCTCAGAAAAAGTTTAGTTTACCTGAAATCGTCTGGGTGGAGATGGATTCTTCTAATTTGTGAAGTAAATTAATTTAACGGCACATGAACTCCTGATTCTGTGGCAAAAACAGTGATAATTAGAATCCGGTGAAGGAGAAACTTCTGCTTCCTTGAGGTGTGCACAGAAAAAAAAAAAAATAGCATGAGGAAACATAAATAACGAAGCCACAGCAGCAAAATACACCGTTAAGTGTGAAGTTATTTCCAGTTTTTGTTTTTATAAATTGACTTAACTTTGGACACTAGGAGACCAAACATTAAAGTGTAAACATTGTGTTTTCTGTAAAAAAAAAAAAATAATAAAAAAAAAATTTAAAATGGAGTGAATCTGTATGACCAATTAATATTGTTAAAAAGCTGAAACGAGGAAGTTAAATACTGTACATATAAAACAAACAAACACTAGCTAAATGCTAAATGGATAAGAACACTTGCTGTATGCAAATGAAGCACAACACTAGATGGATGCTAAATGGATCAGAACACTACCTGTATACTAAATGGATCAGAACGCTGGATGCTAAATGGAGCAGGACACTAGATGAAAAAATTAATCAAAAGCATGAGCTAACAGCTAATAAGACCAAAACACAAGCTAAAAACAGAAAGGAGCAGAACATGAGCAAAAAGCTAATAGCAGCAACACATAAGCCAAAATCTGAAAGGATAACAACACTAGCTAAAAATGAAAAAGAGCAGAACAATTGTGTGTGTGTGTGTGTGTGTGTGTGTGTGTGGGGGGGGGGGGGGTTAGCTAAATACTAAAATAAGAAAAAAATTTAAACAATAACTAAAATGAACAAAACCATAGCTGAAAACAACAACCAAAAAATAAAACTAAAAGTTAGAAGCTAAAAGTATAAAAAGGTCATCTAAAAGTTAAATGCATCCCAATTTTTGTTAAAAATATCAAAAAGCTATAGGCTAAAAGTAGCAGCAAGATTCTACCTAAAAAAAAAAAAAAAGCTAAAGGAAGACAAAAACAAAGTGATGCTGAAGCAGATTTTGAAGAGAAGGATGATATGAAGGATTTGAAGAGAACTGTAAATAATTTAAATAATATGTGTAAAAATTAAATGTACTGGTTAATATTTCTGAAAAGTATAATAGTCACAGCAAACAAGTCATAGCCCACAGAATGAGCCCAAGTTTTGATTTATGAAATAAAAAAAGAGTGCAGAAAAAGTTAAATTGAAAAACAAAAAAAAGAAGAAAAACAACAGTCCAAATAGTGATTCAGCATCGCACACTTCAGAGTTTATCTCTAAAGTTTATGTTTAGAGACCTTCTGCATGATGGAAGTTGGATTTCTGTGCCGTCACGCAGAACAAAACAAATTGTTGGGTGTTGATGGAGAGGTGAGGCTCGAAGTGACTCTTCAGAGAGGATTAGGTTGGGACCAAACAGCAACAGCAGGTTAAAAGAAAAACAGCACAAAGAGCTTCCTGAACGCTGAGTCACTTTAACCAACAGAAAGAGAATCTCTGCTTTTTAGAAAACTCAGCTCCACCCAAACAAAGAAGCTTTAAGTGTCTCGCTCTTTAAAGCACAGTGAAACTCTTAGCCTTTAGTTTTTTGGCAAGACTTTTCTTTCCATGTTTCTGTCACCGCCACAAGTGCTTCTTTTCTCCACTGCACTCTTTTTAAACTTTATGCTGCTACCGCATGATTAACCCACTCTCGCTAAATCAAATAATCACACTCGTAAAGGTCTCCTGTGCTGCAAAAAAAAAACCATCTGCTTCAAATTTAAAAACTGGAGAAATTGTGCTTCCTGCCAAAATGCAGTGTGAATGCTTACTGCTGAAGAACTTGCTGAAAAACAGCTGAAATTAGCTAAAAAATTTATCTGAAATTTAAGAACAAGCCTAAGTGAGAAGAAAGAACACATTCAACCTTTATTTATACAGGTTAGTCCCACTGAGCCTCGAGGACTCATTTACAAGAGAGACCTGATTTTAACAAAGAATGATGATAACCATAAAATATAAACTGAGCAAACTAAATGAAAGAAAATAGTATTTAAAAAAACTAAACAAACAGCTAGGTTGTAAAGTGATGTAGAAAACTAAAAACAGTCTGCGTTGGTTTATGCCAGGAACTTTACAGATGTTTGAAGCCACTTAGAGAGGTCCAGGTTGAGAGCTTCAGAGCTTTTTGCAAAATTTTCCAGGAAACAGAAGCGGAGTAGTAGACGGCCCGTTCAGTCTGCAATGAGGGGACACTGCAGGTAATCATGTCCTGAGAGCGCACGCTGTAGCTGCACTCATGCAGAGACATGTAGGAGATGTATGAAGGCAACAGACCAAGAAGTGATTTAAAGATGAAAATGCACCAGTGAGAGAGTGCGTGAAGTTCATGATGACCAGTTAACCAGTGAGTACAGGGTGCAGTGGTGGGTATGATAATCACAGCCAATTATGAACCTTAGTGCACCGTGATAGAAAGCGTCCAACATCTGCAGGGAGCTTGTAGGAACATTCATGTAGATAATGTCACCGTAATCAATGGAGGGAAGGAAAATCACAGATACAAGGCGTTTCCTAGCATTCAGATTTAGACAAGATCTATTTCTGAAAAAGAAACCCAGTTTAACTTTGTTTTCCTGAGGTTTTCCACGTGGGACTTAAAAGAAAGACGCTAATCGACAAAGATACCCAAATATTTGTAGGAATCGACAAACTCAGTAGGGACACCATTCAAAGATAAAATCGAAGGAAGAACTGCTGGGACCAACTTCCTGTTTGAAAATAACACCCTTTTGGTTTTGGTGGCGTTTAGCACAAGTTTGAGGTGGAACAAATCTGACTGGATGACGTTAAAAGCAGATTGCAAAAAGCTGGAAAATCTTAGCAACTGTTTTAGCTCGACAATAAACAACTACCGGGATTTCATCAGCATAAAAATGTAAGGATGCATCAGGGATGATTCTACCTATGTAGATTGTGAAGAGTGTGGTTCCTGAGACTGAGCCTTGTGGTACACCATTGTTAATGGTTAAATAATTGGAAGAAGTACCATTATGTTGCACACATTGCCTCTGATCTGAGAGATAGTGAACCACCCAATGGTGTTGTCTGAGAAAACAATTTCTGTCGTGGTCCACAGTCCACAAATTTGCTGAATTAGGTTTAAATAAGCAGAAATGAGCACAAAATTTAAGAAATTAGCTAACAAAAGCTGAAATTAGGAAAACAAAAATCTGAAAAGCTGAAAATGCAAAAAGGAGCTTAAGCTACCAGAAGTGGAAAGAGTTGAAATTATTTTTTTAAAATGTGAAATTAGCTTGAAAAAGCTAAATTTAGCACTTAACAGCTAAAAGTAGCAGAAAAAGCAGAAACTAGTAGGAAAAAAGTTGTAAGAACAAGCTGAAAGCAGCATAAATTACAAAAAATATATAGTATTTATCTGAAAACAGCTGAAATTAGCTCAAAATATGCTAAAAAGCTATCTGTAAAGATAAGCATAAACTAGCAGAAGAAAGCAGAAAGAACAGGTTTGCTCAATACAGCTAAAATAAACAAAAATAAGCACATACCATGCAGTTGACATGTAGCTAAAAAGAGGAAAGAAGCTTAATTCATCAGAAGGAAATGGAGAGAAGGTTGAAACAAGTGCAAAAAAGCTGAAAAGGCTCAAATTAGCATATAAACTGTTAAATACCAGCTGATAACAGGAAAAGCTGAAATTAACAAAAATAAGCTGAAAGGAGCATACCAAGAATAAATTATAGCAGAAAGAAATTAGAAGCAGTATAAAATTGGTGTAGTTAGCGAAAACAACCCGAAAGGATAACAAAACTGGTGAAAAAAAAAATCCAGCTGAAATTAGCTGAAAAAAGTTTAAATTTGCACCAGGAAGCTGAAATAATCTGAACCAGAACAAAATGCGAAAGGAGCAGTAAAAAGTTGTAAACAGATCTAAAGATTTGAAGGAGGGAAAATGAACTCAATTCGTTTTCTTTGAAAAAAAAAAAAAAAAAAAGGGGGGGTGGGGCCGAAAAGGCGAAAGATTTAAAAAAACTAAAGTTGCACCAGCACTAAAAGTCATAGCAGGATTGCCCTGAAAGAGCTGAATGTTTTAATATATTTGTTCAAATAGCACAAAAATTGTAGAACGAGAAAGATGCTGAAAAACCTACAGAAGAAAAATGGATCACAAGTGTGAATGCTTCATAAACAGTTACAGGTTTCAGTTGTCAGGCTTCAAAGGATGAGAGCGACACCTGCTGGTCTTAAATGAAATTACATAAAAAAGATCATAAACCAGATTTTTTATTTTTTTTCTCATTCAACCTTTATTTATCCAGGTTAATCCTATTGAGCCTCGCGGACTCATTTACAAGAGAGACCTGATTTTAACAAAGAGTGATGACAGCAGTGGACAACAACAACAACAACAGACAGTCATAAAAGAGGTGTACATTTTTTTTAATTATTATTTTTTTACAAATTAAAATAAAATGGCAACCAAAAGGATAGTCAAAAGGAAAAAAGTGCGAAAAAAACAAACTGTTAGATTAATAAGGCGGTGTAGAAAACTAAAAACAGAACATGTTTGCATTGTTTGTTTTTTTTTAACCAGGAACTTAGATGTTTAAAGCCACTTATGGTCGAGAGCTTCACATCTTTTTGTAAGATATTCCAGGAAACAGGAACATTTAAAAAGAGCTTGCAAAGAATAATCCCTGGAGTCACATCTTTGGAGGCAACCCCAGTCAAGCTGGCCGCCACAGCTGGAAGCACGGCGATGACTGTAACACAGTTGATTCAACAGATGCTGAGCTGAAATTTGGAGTGGTAGCAGCTGAGAGTTATTCCAAACGCATCCTCTGAGCATCATCTGATCGCACAAGGTCTGCTTTTGAAACTATGACACTGTCTGTGTCTGTTAGCAAAATATCTCGCGGACCACTGGACTTGAATGAAACTTCCAAAAAAAGTGATCAAAAGACATGTGTCTTGGAGTCGTCGCATTTCAAGATGGCCGCCACAGCTAACTGAACTCAGGACACAAAGCTGGCTATAATTTCCTAATTTTAAAGATTCTGAGCTCTGGTGAGGTAGTTTGTTTACGATTTAAAAATCAGCTCTTAGGTTCACCCTGCACAACATGTTTTAGTTGAAACTTTGGCACGGACCCTGTTAGCAAAATATCCCAGAAACCACTAAACGAAACTGGGCAGATTATGGTGGAAGTTGTGGGCAGATGGTCGCCACCTCAGCAACACAAAAACAGCTTGAACTCAAGTGGATTTCACAAAAACGAGGACAAACGTGACGTGGTAGTAGCTGAGAGTCGTTCACGACTCACGTTCTGAGAGCGACAGTGAAACTGGGCTTTCAACATCATAAGTTTCTTCTCTCACAATAAGGCACCTAAAATGTGGCGGGTGATATGCATTCCTTCAAGGAGCGATAGATCAACTCAGTAATCATTTTCACCCCATCAAGGGTTCAAGAACTTGTTTAGGATTAAAAAATGCATGTTTTTTTTTTTTTTTTGATGTTTTATTAATTTTTACCTTTTCCAAAAGCACAAACTGTAACTTCTCCTACGTTTCCATTCAAACAAAAAGACAAAAGCAGAAGCAGCTAAAGAGCAGCTTAAATCTGCCGTGTTCGGCCGTATGGCACGTGTTACTGAACGGTTTGCACTTTGGTGTTCTCGGTGCTGGAGATCACTTTCCCGTCCACGATCTGCTCCACGATGGTCCTCACTCGCTTCTCGATGTGGGGCTTTTGCTCTGCGGAGGACACAAGTCAAGCTGTGAGCTCTGCAGTTTCATGAGATTAACATTTAAAGGATGACCCGTTTGGATTCTCACCTTCGAGCTCCTCTCTGGTTTCTTTGATGATCACAGCCCTGGAAAGAAAGACAACGTTATGAAATGTTTCTGCTCCGGCTGCAGTCCTGCAACATTTAGGACAGAGTTCCTCAAACGTCTCACTTCTTGTGTTCAAACTGGTGTCCCTCCAGCAGCTTCCTGTACTCTTCGATTTCCCTCTCCAGTCTGGGTTTGAGCTCCAACAGCAGCGTGTATTTGATCTGCAGCTGCTCCAGGGACGCCTTCATCTCCTGCAGCTCCGCCTCCAGCGCGGTGATGGCCGCCTGGTGCTGGCTGAGTTGAGCGGCGTACTGAGCGTTCACCTCCGCCACGTTCTGCCGCAAACACGCAACCTGCAGGACAGACAGGAGGAAGGTCAGGGAGGTCAGAGCAAGAATCCTCTGCTCCACCGTGATGATGGAGCTCCTCATCTCAGAAAACACAGGTGAGTGATAATAAACAGATGCTGTTTGTTTTCATTTTGCTCTTTTATTGTGTGAATATTTACGAAGCATTCACACTATTGAGATCCATTTTTCTTCCGTACGTTTGTCAGCATAGTTCTCTTCCACAATTTTTGTGCTATTTCATCAAATCAAAATGTTCAGCTCGTTCAGCACAATCCTGCTATAACTGTTGGAATTGGTGCAACCTTAGCTTTTTGAAATATTTAGCCTTTTCTGTCACTTTTTTCACATAGAAAATGAATTGAGCTCATTTCAAATCTTTAGATCTTTTTTTTTACAAACTTTTACCGCTCCTTTCACATTTCTTTCTGCATCAGCTTCTTTCAGCTCCCTTGTGCAAATTTAAACTTTTTCAGCTACTTTCAGTTAATGGCAGCTGTTATTTCAGCTGTTTTGTGCTCCTTTCATATTATTTATGCTAGCTACAATTTTTTTGTGCTTCTTTTAACTTCTTTCTGTTAATTTCAGCTTGTTATGCTCCTTTCAGCTTATTTCTGCAAGCTTCAGATTAATCTATTTCAGCTACTGTTTAGCTGTTTTACGCAAATTTTAGTTTTCAAATAATTTCCACTTTTTTGTGCTCATTTCTGTTTATTTCAGCCTAATTGGACACAATAGTGCTCTCTCCACGTTCTTCTGGTCATTTAAGCTTCTTTCTGCTTTTTAAGCTACTTACTATTCAGTAGTTTTTTGTGTGTCTGCAAATTCAAGCTTTTTTCAAATACAGTAATTTCCACTTTTTTGTGCTCATTTCTGTTTATTTCAGCCTAATTGGGCACAATAGTGCTCTCTCCACGTTCTTCTGGTAGTTTAAGCTTCTTTCTGCCTTTTCAGCTACTTTTCAGCCATTTCTTGCTAATTTCAGCTTTTTAGCTAAATTCCTAATTGTTGTGCTAATTTTCTGCTTATTTAAACCAAGTGCAGCAAATATGTGTTCTTTCTTATTTCTTCTGCTAACTTAGGCTTGTTCTTCCATTTCAGCTACATTTCACCATGTTTTTAGCTAAGTTCAGCTGTTTCTTTAGTTAGTGTGATTAAAATGTTTATGAACTTTGAGCAGCTCAGCGGTGCTCAGACGTATGAAGATAAATTTAGTCACACAACATCTGTAAGACTGACTGTGTGGCTCCTTTGTATCTTCATAGCTGCAGCTCCTTGACTCACCTCGGTGCAGAGAGCCTGATGACTTATCTCCAGAGCCTGGTAGGATCTCTTCCGCTCTGAGATTTCCGTGTGATACGTCCTCACTTCTGTCGTGCAAGAGATGATTTGCCCCTGAAGGATTTCCATCTTTTCACAGAAACACACAAAACATCAAAGTTCAGCTTTCCACTATTTTGTGACCAAACTTCAGACTTGAAATGTTGGATTGTATAAATGTGTGAAAACTGTTGTTGTTCCGGGGTTTTTACTGTTTTTGATGTGTTTTACAATCTAAGTACAGTACTTCTGTTAGCCTTGTGCTTTTTAAACGTTTCATATATTAAAACGTTCAGCTTGTTTTAGAGATAGGAGCTATATAACATTTGTTTTTGTAACTTGTATATTTTCAAAAGGTTTAATTTTGTTTGCAAATATTTAGCTCGTAGAAATACAGTGAGAACTCCTCAGTTCCTCTGAAAACATTTTCAACATACGTTAATGCTTCTTTTCCTCATTTTAGCATTTTTAGCCTTTTGCTACTTCTAACCCGCTAACAGTTTGATACTACAGTATTAGCTTGTAGCTAACATTTTGCTATTTATAGCATTTATCTATTATTTTGCTAATTTTTGGCTTTTAGCAAGTGCTTTGCTACGTCTAGCATTTAGCTACACTTTTACTCTTTCTTGCTATATCTTTGCATCTTTTAACTTTTCTGTTGCTACTTTAGCTAGCTTGTGCAAATTCTTGCAAATCTTTACTATTTCTAGCTTTTAACAAATCTGTTGCTATTTTAGCTTTGAGCAAGTGCGCTTCACTTAGCTAGCCTTTTGCTACTTTTAGTTTTTAGCTAGCATTCTGCTACTTTAAGCTATACTTTAGCTACTTTTAGCTGTCCTTTTAGCTAAGTTGCTTCCACTTTAGCTTTTAGCTAGCATTCTGCTACTTTTATAATTTAGCTTTTACTACTTTTCACTACCCTTTACTGTTTTTGTTATCCTTTGCTACTTTTAGCAAACTTTTGCTAATTCATGCAAATATTTTTTACTTCTAGCTTTTAACTAACCTGTTGCTACTTTTAGCTTTTAGCTAACATTTTGCTAAAATATGTTCCACTTTTTCCTACTTTACGATATCATTTGTTATTTTTAGCTTTTAGCATGTGTTCTTCATTTAGCTAGTCTTTTGCTACTTTTAGTTTTTAGTTACCATTCTGCTACTTTTAGCTAATCTTTTGCTACTTTCAGCAATCCTTTTACTTCCTTGCTATCATATTGCTTTTTAACTAGCTTTTGGCAATTGTTGCAAATCTTTGCGACCTCTACTAGCTTTTAACTAACTTGTTGCTGCTTTTAGCTAGCTTTTCGCTACTTTCAGTTTTTAGCTACTAGTCTGCTACATTTAGCATTTAGTAGGTCTTTTGATACTTTTAACTAAATCTTTACTGCCTTTACGTTTTAGCCTTTTTTTCTCATTTGTTTTTTGCTATCCCTTTGCTTCTTTTAGCTGTGAGATGATGTTTTTCTCCTTTTAGCTAATGTCCTGCTTGTGGTAACTTAAAGTACTCAGTTTCAGCTGGTTCAGCTACTTTCAGCAGTTCTTCACAGCTGCATACAGAGTTGTCCAGTTCACCTTGGACTGGAACCAGTTTTCCAGCTCCAGCTTGTTGTTTTTCATCAGGGTTTGGTACTGCTTCCTCACTTCCTCCAGGACCTCAGTCAGGTCAGCAGACTCTGCACTGTCCAGCTCCACATTCACAGAACCGGTGCCCTGGACTCGGAGCTGCTCCAGATCCTGTACGGCCAACATATAGGGACAAAGTGAACATTCTGATCCAGACCTCGGCGTCTGGACCCCGTTATTCCCTCTGACGTTCAGCTTGAGCTTCTGAGCATCTCTCACCTTCTTGTGGTTTTTGGTCAGAGTCACCAGCTCCTCCTTCAGAGTCTCCACGCTGGTCTCCAGGTCGCTGATGGAGAGGGTCAGATTGTCCCGGACCCCCCGGAGACGAACCACGTCAGCCTCTGCCGTCATCCTCATGTTGAGCTCCAGCTCATACCTACAGGTCAGGGGTCACATGTTCTCTGGTTTATATGAAGTCTTCATCATCATCATCAGCTAATACTTAATTAAACGTCTGATCAAAACTCTAGCCTCCGTCCTTCAGCTCTTCTAGATGTTTTTGCTTGTGCCTCTACGTGTGTCTGTCTGTTAGCAAAATAACTCAAACCACTGAAGAGTTACTTTTTTTGCAGAAAGTGTTTATTTATTAAACTTCTTTAACTCAATAACATTTGGAACCAACTTGATTCAATAAGGCTTAATAACTAACATAAAAATAAATCATAAAACTTACAATAATTCAGTTGATTTTAAATTTAATGGCCTAAAATTTGATATGGTGGTAGCTGAGACTGATTATCAACAAATCTTCTGAGCACTAACAGAGTATGTGATATTTACCTAAAATTTTGACATTAGCCATTTGAAATCAAGTCTGTCTGTCTGTTAGCAAAATATCTCATGAACCACTTGATGGATTTTAATGAAACTTTCAGGAAATAATCCTTAGATTGCTTATACAAATGTTTACGTTTTGAAGTCAGTCAAAATTATGATGGCAGCTAAAGCAAATTAAAATTAGCCGACAAAAAAATGGTTGTAAAACAATCAATGTTACAGATTATGAGCAAACATTTGGGTTGGTAGTAGCTGAGAGTAATTTACAACACATACTCTGAGTGTGACATTGTGTGCATAACATTTTCAAAGTTTTAACTAAAACAGATACAACTCTGTTTAGTTGAATTTATTGATTTTTTCTTAAAAAAAAAAAAAAAAAAAAATTTAAATCCAGGCATAAAAGATGGCGGGTGATATGCATTCCTTTAAAGAATGATAAGCCTTTTTAGCAAAATTGTAGAAAGTACGTTAATATTAAAACTGTATTAAGGGTTAATGAATGCAGAAATCATTTTGTAGATTTAATGGAAGGTTAGATGTGACTCAAAGCACAAAACAACAGAAAACGTCAACTTACTTTATTTTAAAGTCTTCGGCTGCCAGTTTGGCGTTATCAGTCTGCAGCAGGATTCTGTGGTTCTCTGAACAGATCTTTACGAGCTAAATGAAAAGAGGAAATAAACATTTTTACAAACAATCCACAGAAAACTGATTTTCTTTTGTTCATGCAGAGCAAAGAGGAGAGTTAAATATTATCAACTCGCTCACACATACAGACTGAATGAATGACTGATGAAAATCTCCTGCATATGTTGGTTCACACGTTCCATTAAATCCCCAGTTTAGATCAGAAACGTGGACGCTTTGAGAAAGTTGAAGCTTTATGACGTCACATTTGGCAAACAGCCAAAAAATGCCATTAAAATAAAATAAACGTATTGGGAGGAAAATCAGGACGAATATGAAAATCAAAAATGTCTGTGCACTGAGAAAAAGTTGGGATGAAATCAATCCCAAAAAATATCTGAAAATAACCTAAAAAAAAAAAAAAAAAAAAAAAAAAAAACAGCAAACAATGTGCAGATAGAAATGTTTTTAATAAATGATGAAACAAACTAAACAAAGATGACTAACTTGTGAAGTTCTGTAGGTCTCTTAAGTTCACTTCAGCTTTTTACAGACTCATAAAATCAGAAACGGACAAAAACTACTGTTTTGTGAATTAAAATATGGACGGATGGATGCTTTTTATTTAAATCTGTCAGGAGACGAGTCTATGTTGATCTCTTTTCAATATGGCTCCTAATTTGATATAATTTCAGATTAACCACTGGTTTTTATATTTTTTCACACAAATCCTAAAAGTAGATAAAGAGAACCCAGTTAAACAAATGAGACAAAATATTATACTTGCTCATTTATTTATTGAGGAGAATGATCCAATAGTACATATTTGTGGTTTCCTCACATTAACTGCTGCTTCAGGTCCTTCCACATCTGATTGGATTAAAGTCAGGACTTTGACTTGGCCATTCCAAAACATGAACTTTATTCTTCTTGAACAATTCTTTGGTAGAACCACTTGTGTGTTGAAGGTCCCTGTCTTGCTGCATGACCCACCTTCTCTTGAGATGCAGTTCATGGACAGATGTTCTGACATTTTCCTTTAGAATTCTCTGATATAATTAAAAATTAATTGTTCCATCAATGATGGCAAGCCGTCCTGGCCCAGATGCAGCAAAACAGACCCAAACCATGATACTACCACCACCATGTTTCACAGACAAGATAATGTTCTTATGCAGGAATGCTGAGTTTTCCTTTCTCCAAACATAACTTTTCATTTAAACAAAAAAGTTATACAGTATTTTGGTCTCATCCATCCACAAAACATTCTTCCAATAATCTTCTGACTTGTCCACGTGATCTTTATCAAATTGCAGATGAGCAGCCATCTTCTTTTTGGAGAGCAGTGGTTCCTCCTTCAACCCTGCCTTGCACACCAATATTGTTCAGTGTTCTCCTGATGGTGGACTCATGAACATCAATGTCAGTCAATGTGAGAGAGGCCTTCAGTTGTAGAAGTTACCCTGAGTCCTTTGTGACCTCACTGACTGTTCCACACCTTGCTCTTGGAGTGATCTTTGTTGGTCCATCACTCCTGAGGAGGGTAACAGTGGTCTTGAATTTCCTCCATTTGTCCACAATCTGTCTGACTGTGGATTGGTGGAGTCCAAACTCTTTACAGATGTTTTGTAACATTTTCCAGCCTGATGAGCATCAACAACTCTTTTTCTGAGCTCCTCAGAAATCTCCTTTGTTCCTGCCATGATACAAACATGTTGTGAAGAGCAGACTTTGATAAATCCCTGTTCTTTAAATCAAACAGGTTCACACCTGATCATCATCCTATTGATTGAAAACACCTGACTCTAATTTCACCTTCAAATTAATGGCTAATCCTAAAGGTTCACATACTTTTGCCATTCACAAATATGTACTATTGGATCATTTTCCTCAATAAACAAATGACCCAAGTGTAACATTTTTGTCTCATTTGTTTAACTGGGTTCTCTTTATCTACTTTTATGACTTGTGTGAAAATCTGATGATGTTTTCGGTCAAATTGATGCAGAAACAGAAAATTCCAAAGGCTTCACAAACATTCAAGCACTACAGTATGTACAATTTTATAATGCAGAAATAATTGATTTCTAGTTAACTTTAAATAAAACATTTAAATTCTGTTTTTCATTTAAAAACTGCTTCTAACTTAACAACAACTTCAACTTGGCTAGTCCTACACATAATAGAAGCTAGTTGTAAAAAGGTAATTAACTACCCGGTAATTTTTGGATCAGACTGACCTGGACAATTCACAGACCAAATATAACGTTATTCTCTTCAATAAGCTTTTGGATAAAAGTAGCACAGAAAAAAATGCTTTTAATATTCAGCTTCTTGTACATTTCATCTGAAACAACACAACATTTTGTATTGATGGGTGAATAAATAAATAGACCTACTGTACATCATTGAAGAAAAGCTGTTAAATGTGTTGATTCAGATGAAATGTACAAAGATCTGAGGTGAGATGTGCTGTGATGGGTTTGAAACTTAAGTCAAATTTCTGTATTTAATCTGTTTTCAGCCCAAGTTAAGAACGTGACCCCTCAAGTTTTTCTTTATTTTTATTTTTTTTAACCCTGAAGGTTACAAAATAGTGACTGTCATCTCCTCTGCCACTGTCCATTCTCTGTTTTCTCCTCCTGTTCATCAGCCCACATGTATCTCTCATTTCCCTCTCTCATCTGATCTGCATGTTTACAAGATGGAGGGATTTTTCCCTCCATCTGGGGAGATTAGCTGTCCAAGGCTGTCCTACTGCATGCAAGATATAAGGATGAAGGGAGAGGTAGACAGATGCACTCACACGCCTCTCCTGCTTTGCTTAATTGAAGAAAAAATAAAAAGGACATTTACGGTAGTTGCAGGATGTTCTGCGGTGGCTGTTATTATGATTTGGAGGCAGTATGCCGTGAGTACTAAACTTGTTAGAAGGATGGGTGATTTTTCAGTCCAGATTTAAATGATCTTGTAAAACGTCCCTCCTCTATTCCTGATTTGTCTTCCACAGAGGGCTCTGTTCACTCCAATGACAGTCTGTCCGACTCCAGCCCACCGGCGCCCGGTG
Source organism: Hypsolebias longignatus (assembly GCA_031762435.1). NCBI lineage: Eukaryota > Metazoa > Chordata > Actinopteri > Cyprinodontiformes > Rivulidae > Hypsolebias > Hypsolebias longignatus. Next base: position 9,631,623 of record JARVGV010000474.1, read on the forward strand.
TTCCAACACAGGTGGTCCAACCCGTGCAGACCACCCCACAGGTAAGATGCGTACGTACACACAAATATCATGTGTGTGACTATGTAGCAGCAGGCCTTAGCATGGGGTAGAGTACGTATGCAGTTGTGGCTGACACTCTGGATGTACTTTTCCTTCAGAGGTCAGTGTTGCAAGCAGTGTCGCAGGCAGCCAAGAGGATTCAGACAGGCCACATCAGCAACCTGCAGTCTGTCCATATTAACCAGGAGGTACAGGATCATACATGAGACAATATGCAATACATACATCAAGAACTTTCCTCAAATCTGTGCATCTGTGCACTCTTCATCCCAGTCTCTTCTTGGTCTTTGACCCCTTCACAGACATGGGATATAACATCACTTCATTATTGATTATGCAACAGTGCACATAGCAAGAGCTAGCTCAAAGTGCATTCACACAGATTAAAATGATCAGTTTCAAATTCAAAGTTCACCATTTTACTTTTGGAGCCAACCTCACAGCCCCAAGAATTAACTGTATATACAGTAGTTTCTGTTAGTTTATGCTCTTTTAAATGAGTAGTTCTGAGCTGTATCTTCTTACCAGTAATTCCAGTCCATATGACCCTAGTCTGTAACTTTTCCAACACTGTTGCAGATTCACGGAAAAATAAGCTTTTTAAAGTCACAAAAATGTCTTTACAACGTTAATGCTATTTTCAGCTCAGCTCGATTGGCTCGTGGTTTTCTGAGTGTTTGTGATTTTCTCTTATGGTCAGTCACTGGCAGATGTTTCTCTGATGTGTTGTTTAGGGAAAAGTTTAAACAGTTACTTCATATCACCTGCTGATTGTTGCTGGAGTGTAGTACTCTTTATCTTCTTCTCTTCAGAACACACTTGTTCAGCTCACTGTACCGAACTTGAACACATTCTTGCACAACGCTGAACAAGACGGTGTTTATTTCAACAGTGCCAACTTGTTATACCACAAAGCTGGTGTCCAACTAATGGTTCCAGTGTAGCATTTAGATAACAAGTTTATCTAAACAGATGCTTATCTACAGGGTTGAAAGAGTTGTAAAAATTTTTTATCTAACATCAAAAAGTAAAATACGAGAATAAAATGAATCAGTTTTTCAGACGTATTAATTTATGAGATGTAATGTTTTTGGTTACTATACTGCATCTCATTGTTGATGACCTGTGGCCAATAATCAATACTGCTGATCTCCTCTTTCCTCGTTGTTCAGGTGGAGCATGTGTATTCGGGTCAGGTGCAGTACGTGGACGGAGCAGGAGATGCAAATTTCACCACACCCACTATGTAAGCAGTGGGATCTTTTACACGTGGTCAACCGCACACATGTTGCAGCTCTGCTGGTCACTGAGCGACGCACTGATGTTCTGTTTGTGTGTCATCGTCTTGTCTTGTCCAGCCGATCAAGCAGCTACCCCTTCTCCGACTCGCCCCTCTTTTCTCAGACACCTCCCACGTCCTCCACCTTTTTTGATGCCACGCCTAGTTCTGAGTCAGACATCTCCATATCTGTGACCTCACAAGCAGTTTCCGTGGCAACAACCAACAGTGGAGCTGCCGTGGCAGGTGGAGGAGGGTACGTCATCCAGGGAAGCTATGCATTGGGAGGAGGAGGTGGAGCAGGTGGCGGAGGACAAAGCTACTCGAGCCCAAACTCTCGGGCCCCACCTGCTACTGTGAGTTCAGAACGAGACCTCAGTGACAGAGTAAAACATTCAGAACATTGACCTCTACGATGTCCATCATCTCCAGGTGCAGTGGCTGCTTGAAAACTATGAGGGGGCTGAGGGGGTCAGTCTGCCTCGCTGCACCCTCTACTACCACTACCTCCTGCACTGCCAGGAGCAGAAACTTGAACCTGTTAATGCTGCATCCTTTGGTAAACTCATCAGGGCTGTCTTCATGGGGCTCCGCACACGCAGATTAGGAACCAGGTACACACACAAGCAACCCGGCCTGTGTTCAAGCAGTTTCTGGGACGTTGGAGTAACTTTTTCACTCTCTGCATTTCAGAGGAAATTCTAAGTACCACTATTATGGACTGAGGATCAAATCTGGCTCTCCTCTGCTCAGACTCATGGACGAACAACAGCACATGGCGATGAGGCAGCAGCCTTTCTCACAGAAAAACAGGTGTGAGCATGGACCGTTAGGCTTTATTCTGATTGAAATACAGTATAATTTTGCATTATTGCAGTGGTTTTCTAAGTTGGGGCCCGCCCCCTAGAGGGGGTGCTGAGCCATTACAGGACAGAGGAGTATGAGTGAATTTAAAAATTGAATGCTTGGACATAATGGACAGGTTTTTGATGGGGCTCCCTCATAAACACAGAGCAGAAGATGAAGCATTGATAAATATGTTTCCAAACCAACTTCCCTCCAAGCCAAAGAGTAGAATATATGACGAAGCATATCTTCCCTTTGGCTTCACCTGCTCACTGGTGGGTACCGTAATAAGGAGAGACCTTTATGTGTTGTCTGCCCTAAAGTGCTAGCTTGTGACAGTTTGAAGCCTAACAAGCTAAGATGCCACTTGGAGACAAAACATTCAGAGCACAAAGAAAAATACAAAGTTGACTTTTTCCACACAAAAACTCGTAAACTGCCGTGCTGGACAGGATCTCTTTACTAAAGCTGCGTTTGTTCCGGCAAATGCTCAACTAAGGGTTGTTCTTATAAACCAAAGCGGGGCCCAGCAGAAAACGTTTGGGAACCACTGCATTATCGTATGTCATCATAGTAAGAATTTGTTTGTGGTGTGTTCATTTAAGTCTGTAAAAGTATTTACCAGTAGTTAAATATGGGAACTACCAGTATTAGTTACTTGAAAAGTAATTTTAGCTGGTTTTAAACACTCCTGGACATATGAATATTACCCACTGCAGAAAGCAGACAATAATGCTTCATTCTTTTTGTGTCCGTGTGTGTTCATATGTCTGTAGTGTTAGCAAAACATTTCATGACCCACTGGACAAATTTGAGTTAAACTCAGAAAATGACTTACCGTAGATGTGCATCTACAGTTGATTATTCTGTAAGGTCAGTCCCATTCAAGATGGCCTCCATAGTTAATTAAACATATCAAACACAAAAATGGATTTAGCTCAGCTATTTTTACAGCTACTGAGCTAAAATCTATTGTTTTGTACCCAAAAGTCATTCCCAACACAAACTATGTGCGCTAACTGATCACCAAGATCTGTTTTTAAATCTATGACTGAACTATTGAAATCAATTGTGCTAGTTTTCAAATTATCTTATGAGCCACTGGTCAGAATTTAGTCAAACTTTATAGAAGTAGTAATTGAATATGCAGCTAAATGTGCTAAATTGAGCTTAATGTCGTTTGGTAGTAACTGAGAGTTAGCCGCTGCACATTCTGAGTGTTAACACATCCTGCAACATCTTGGATTATCGCATCGTTGTGTACACTACCACCATTCACAAGGTTTGACCCTGCTTCCTTGAGTAATGTGCACTCTTTCCAGTAGGATAAAGCCACTTCAGAAGGCGCAGGGCATTGCCAATGGGACGTCAGGTGGGACAGGTCAGCAGCAGGTAGCAGCTCTTGGTGATATTTCAGCCCAGGTTCAACAGTATCAGCAGTTCCTGGGTGAGACACCTCCACTCTGCTTAATTAAAGCCTGCATGGTATTACATACTTTTATTAAGTGTGATCTATTTTTCTTTTAGCTATTATAAAACTGAAGCAGTTTGAGAGTTTAGGATAATAAACTTATTTTTGTTTTTTTGTTGTCTGTGTGGTATTCAGGTTACAGTTTATAGCCATTTAGTTCTCTGTAGAGAAAAAGTGCTACAGATATGAACAGTTTTAAAGATGGGGCATCTGAAGAAACTGTGACATTATGTCTTACACTTTATCATCTATAGAGGCATCAAAGCTTTTGCCAAACTTTGTAGAATTGGATCTACAAGGTCAAACCCTGCCCGATGGGATCCTTTTAGAACACCTCAAGGCCTTTCAGAACCTGTACAGAGAACACTCTGAGGTCAGGATGACTTCACTTCAATATTTCATGTTCTTTTCTGTTACATTTCTATCACCAACAGCACACTTTTGTCTGAAGCTATGCTTTCTTGCAGTGCACATTATTAAACTTTTTGCACTATTTAAATATATATATTTAATGAACATAAAGATTAAAATTAGTAAAAGTTTAAAGACCTCCATAACATTATAAATGACCTCCCTCACAGGCTGTCCTGGATGTGATGGTCAACCTTCAGTTCACTCTTGTTGAGGCACTTTGGAAATCCTTCTGGAGGTTCAGTCAGAGCAACGATACAGAATCAGTCAACCTGTAAGTATCTAAATATATTTTAATGTTCATATAATCTGATTTACTGCTGTAACTGAAACAAAAGAAACGCTGTGTCCCACCAGACACAATGAATCAGAGAAACGTCTGCCCAAATCCTGCCTGGTGGCTCTCTGCAAGTTTGAACCAGTTCTACGCTGGACGAAGGAGTGTGACAACCTGCTCTACCAGACTCTGGTGGAAATCCTCATCCCTGACGTGCTCAGACCCATCCCTAGTAAGTTACTTAGCCGTGCAACTGATATTGACTGGAACCTACACTGAACAAAAATATAAACAACTTTTGTTTTTGCTCCCATTTTTCATGAGCTCAGCTCAAACATCTGAGACTTTTTCTGTGAACTCAACCGGCCTTTTCTCTCAAATGTTGTTCACAGTTGTGTAAATCTGTTAGTGAGCACTTCTCCTTTGCCGAGATAATCCATCCACCTCACAGGTGTGGCAGATCAAGATGCTGATTAGACAGCACGATTATTGGGCATGTGCCTTATGCTGACCACAATAAAAGGCCACTCTAAAATGTGCAGAAAACCAGTCAGTATCTGTTGTGACCACCTGCTTCACATAGTGTTGATCAGGCTGTCGGTTATGACCTGTGGAATGTTGGTCCACTCCTCTTCAGTGGTTGTGTGAAGTTGCTGGATATTGTCAGGAACTGGAATACACTGTGGTCTACGCTGATCCAGAGGATCACAAACATGCTCACTGGATAGCGTGTCCAGTGTGCTGGCCGTGCAAGAACGGGGGGTTTTCAGCTTCCAGGAATCGTGTACTGATCTTTGCAACATGGTGCCGTGCATCATCATGCTGCAACATGAAGAGGTGGTCATAACGACGAGCCTCAGGGTCTCGTCACGGTATCGCAGTATATCAATATAATGCACCTGTGATCATTGTCCATAACATACATCTGCCCATATCATAACCCCACCGCCACCATGGGCCACTCGATTCACGACACTGACATCAGCAAACCTCTCACCCCCACGACACCATACATGCAGTCTGCCATCTGCCCTGTGCAGTGAGAACTGGGATTCATCCATGAAGAGAACACCAACATACACCATCAAATGTGAACATTTGCTCACTCAACTCAGTTACGACGAAGAACTGCAGTCTGGTGGAGTCCCCGATGAGGACGAGCATGCAGATGAGCTTCCCTGAGACGGGTTCTGCCCGTATGTGCAGAAATTCTTCGGTTATGCAAACCTGCAGCAGCTGTCACGGTGGCTGATCTCAGATGATGTTGGAGGTGAAGATGCTCGATGTGGAGGTCTTGGGCTGGTGTGGTTACACATGGTCTGCAGTTGTGAGGCTGGTCGGATGTACTGCCACATTCTCTGTAACACCTTTGTAAACGGCTTATGGTAGAGAAATGAACATTCAGTTCACGGGCAACAGCTCTGGTGGACATTCCTGCAGTCTGCGTGTCAACTGAACGCTCTCTCAAAACTTGAGTAGCCTTTTATTGTGGTCAGCCTAAGGCACACCTGTGCAGTAACCATGATGTCTAATCAGCATCTTGATCTGCCACACCTGTGAGGTGGATGAGTTATCCCAGCAACAAAGTGCTCACTAACACAGATTTACACATATTTGTGAACATTTGACATAAAAAGTCTCAGATCTTTGATTTTTTTTTTTTTTTACATAATCTTGTTGTGTTTTACTTCTTTTGTCTTAACAACAAACCTCCATCTTCAGGTGCCTTAACTCAGGCCATCCGTAACTTTGCCAAGAGTCTGGAGAATTGGTTGACTGGTGCCATGATGAACATCCCAGAGGAGATGGTTCGCATAAAGGTATTTTTATACATAAATAACACGTGACACAAGAACTCAACCCATATTTTAAACTAAATATGCTTCATATCTTGTTAAAAATTTGTTAATAAAAGTCCCATCATGCAGCAGTCCAGTCAAAATGGATTATTTTCCTCATAAAAGAATCCGGTCGCTCTGCTCCTGAAACTGTTTTGTTCTAGTTTTACGATTGAATTAGTTTGAATGAAAGGCAATAACATTTGTACCTTTAAAATAAATTTTGCAGTGACGTGCTTTATTTTGTGATTATTGCAAGATCTTAAACATATCTGACTGAAACTTGCTGAAACTCTGGGTTAAAAGTGTTTCTCTGTTCCAGATGTGTCCAAATGGTGTTGAATTTACTGTCAGGTTGTCTTCACGCTCCCTCCTTATCAAAGCTACGTTCATTTTCTCCTTGCACTCCATCTTTCAGGTGGTGTGCGTAAGCTCCTTCTCCCAGACGTTGCGTCGCTACACCAGCCTGAACCATCTGGCCCAGGCGGCCCGCGCCGTCCTCCAGAACCCAGCTCAGATCAACCAAATGCTCTCAGATCTCAACCGTGTCGATTTCACCAACGTACAGGTCAGCTGGCCCAACAGTCTGTGTCGATTCCTTCATGTGTTGCTGTAGCGCTGGACTCTGAGCCTGTGTCCCTCTCAGGAGCAGGCATCCTGGGTGTGTCAGTGTGAGGACCGTGTGGTCCAACAGCTGGAGCAAGACTTCAAAGCTACTCTGCAGCAGCAGAACTCACTGGAACAGTGGGCTACGTGGCTGGATGGTGTCGTCTCCCAGGTCCTAAAGCCATACGAGCAGAACCCTACAGTCCTGCCCAAGGCTGCCAAAGTCTTTCTGCTCAACTGGTCCTTCTATAGGTACAGGCTAATGGAAAGAAGTGATGTAATGTTTGATGTGGTTTGAATGAAGATCCAAGTTTTAAATCTTTCCTGCTCTCTCCCACCAGCTCCATGGTGATCCGGGACTTGACCCTGCGCAGCGCTGCAAGTTTCGGCTCCTTCCACCTGATCCGCTTGCTGTATGATGAGTACATGTACTACCTGATCGAACACAGGGTGGCAAAAGCTAAAGGGGAGACACCGATAGCAGTGATGGGAGAAGTATGTACTCGTGTGTTCGTCTGCTGTCGGAGCACAAGCTGCGCTTCATATTTGAACTTGTCTTTGTTGCAGTTTGCCAGCAGTGTCAAGAGCAGAAACTCCCCAGACCTGGACAAAGGTAAAGGGTGGGGGGTGCACACCTCAGACTTGTTCAGTTGTTCCGTTATGAGATTACATACCGTCACGTTGTTCCCTACATCAGAGGAAGAGGATGACGAGGAAGAAGAGAGCGAGGAGGAAAGCGGAGAGATCATGCTGCACTCCAGCTCTCTGAGCAAGGTCGACGACGAGAAGGACGTGATGGAACCGCCCGCCAAGCAGCCCAGGATCAACTTAAATCTGCACACTATGACCGAGAGCCACAGCACGTCACAGTAACTCGCTTTAAATTCAGCATCTCATCCTGAAACCCTCTCGTCTCCGTGTCTGCTTCTGATGTGTGTAAATCACGAGAAAGTGGAAGAACCTTCACTTATTTTTATACTGTTTCTGTACTGCTGTTCCTTTTCGCCTTCATTTAGTCTTTCCCTGATTCTCTGTGCCTTCCCCTTCTGTTCGCTGCCCACGCTAAAGTCAGAGCTCGACTTTCCCTCACCCTGCCTTAATCGCTGACCTGACTGCTGTGGAGAAATGAGCAGTCCCGTGTTCCTTATCGCCCTCTTGAACACAAACAACTCTGGTATTGTCTTCAATGACCTGAACTATGCAGGAGCAGAACATCAATCGACAACAGTCAGAACATGTAGGAGTAGCTTCAGGAATTCTACTGCACCAGGGTGCACGTGGGTGTTGACTGTGGCTGTTTTACTTTAGTTGTAATGTTTTTATTTTGGCCAACTAACTGATAATCTGTGCCTTTGAGTGATTTCTAATCTATATTTACAAATACAGTATATACCGTATATATTCTGTCTGGGTGGATTAATATGAATATTATGTGAAGTAATTTCAGTGTTGTCACAAAGTTATAGTAACTGTAAAAAACTGTACAGTTGCTTCATTGTGATGATTCTGTTGTGTTTAATTTACTCAGTCTTTTTTTTAATATGCAACCCTCGACGTATATTTCCCAAGATGCTGTGCAGCTCGGTGAGCCGCAGCACAAGGCCAAAGCTTATCCCACCTGTTCAGGAGCGTCTGCTCAGCTGTATCCATAGCAACCTTTGCACCAGCTACAAACATCGCAAAGTTTTTGCAGAGATAAAAGTAATGTTTATTTCCAGAGTTGTTAAGTTGAACATACTGTGGACGACCTGTATCGTGTATCACCTACCGGTATATATTTCTATGTTGTTTAACCGTTACTGCCTTAAAATGTCCTAATGTGCACGTTTATTTTTTAAGCGATGATGGCCTAAGCATGTAACTATTATGTTGACTCTGAGACCCCAACCCCATAAACCACATGATCTACCAGCACCTGGCAGGAGCAAAACTGGTTATATTCCAGGTTGTACTTGAGACAAAGTAAAAGTATATATAAAGTATTATAGTTGTAGTGGATGTCTCTCAGGATCAGCTGTTTACAAGATCCCACCAAAGAGTATACTAACAAAATAAGTTGTCTACATTGATCCATGTATGATGAACGTCTGACTTTAAACTATATTTGATGTCAAAAATTATTTTAAATTTCCTCTTGCTTGTACTGGAGAACAGTTGTCTACTTTGTAGAATTTGTCTTTTTGATGTCATGCTAAAGAACTTTGTACTGAAATCTGTGACTGTAGCTTCAGCTTGTTGACTAAAGAGATGCTCCAAAGACCATGTGCGTCTGTGGGATCACTCCTACATCTGCCACCTAAACAGTCACACACTTGTTATACCTCCAGTGTTCCAGTTTAAAGTGAACATTTTATTTTTAATAATCTAACTTTTTTCATAAATGTCATTCTACCTATGCAAAAGGTTTGAAAAATAAAGCAACTGGACTTCTAATCTTTAACTGGAGATGTAGGAAACATCTTCCAACTACAGATTAGATCAGTAGAAGTCCATCTTTTTGGATTGCTGCACCCTTGATGACAGATAATCCACACCATTCTGTTCAGACTTCATCTTTAAACGTTCATCATCTTTATCAGTTTTTATATTCTGGATCAGCGTCCATCACCAGCAGTCAGTGAGAGGCAGGGTGCACAGCAGATTTTTTTTCTGTTTTGAATGATTTTGAATTAACTAAATATTGACAAATTCCTCATTTTGCCAGAACAGGTGAGCTCTAACGTTAACTATGAAATGTTATCACTGTTTAAGATGATTTTTAATATGTGTGAAATACTTCATCTTCATCTGCTGCTGCTCATCAGTGGTCAGGGCGCAGAGGCAACAGGTCCAGGAGAGAAACCCGGTCATCCCTCTTCCCAGAGACACGTTCCAGCTCTGCCTGGGGGACCCTAAGGTGCTCCCAGGCCAGAGAAGACGCACAATCCCTTCAGCAAGTTCTGGGTCTACCCAAAGGTCTTATCAGTGGGACATGACCAGAAAACATCCTGAGAGGCGTCCATCCAGATGCCTGACCACCCCAAACTTCCCTGCAGACGACAGGGCTCATTTCAGCTGTTTGTATCCAGGACCTTGCTCTTTTTGTCGTCATCCAAACCTCATGACCTTAGGTGACCTTTTACAGCCGAAACAACTTCATTACTGAGGATGAAGCGCCCAGTCCATCGATCCACTTCTGAATAAGACGCCCAGATCTTAAACGCCACCTGAGCTGAGTAAAGTTAATCAAATTAAAAATTCTAACGGCATTTGATCTTTTTATTTTACCAAAATATTCCCAGTGGAACAAAGTTTTCCAATTGAATCAACAGAAAACATGACAACGACCTTCAAAAACAAGTGATTCCAGAAACTCTACCTTTATGACAAGTTCAAAGCATCAAAGCAGTGCTGAGCTCACTTCTCATTTTAAACACAGCAGCCCAACAAATCCACAAAGCTGGACTGAACTGGTTCAAAAGCAGAATGTGTCCCTTTACTACACAACTCGTTCATCCACATAAAAATACACTGAGTGAACACATTAGTACAAACGCTGTTACACACAGACACCTCAACTTTGTATTAAAAACACTGAATTTCTGTTCAGTCCAGCTCTTTGGTTTGGTAGTTGCAATAATACAGCACAGATTGACAAAAGTTCATATGATTTTTATTTTTACAGCATTTCTGCTAAAGCATTTTTTATTTAGTTTTATGCTTTTTAAAATTTTTTTATTATGCCTTCTGATTTAAGCTGCTCTTCACTGAAAAACAGGTCATGTTTGTGTTACTCTGACACAAGCACACCTTTTTGTTCTTCATAACACAATCCAGGTGCAGCGGTCACTATCTGCCAGCACCTGCAGCGATGAACCTAACGACGAAAAGTAGATTTGAATTAGGTGTTTGCAAGCAACTCAACTCAGAAATGCATTATTTAAATCTGCGGTTCCCAACCCTGGTCCCTGAGGAACACCACCCTACATGATTTAGTTCTTTCCCTGCTCCAACACACCTGATTCAGTGACTGAATTACTTCATCAAGTTCTGCATAAGTCTGTTCATTCACCCATTCATTCAAATCAGGTGTGTCAAAGCAGGGAAACAACTAAAACGTAGGATGGTGTTCCTCAGGGACCAGGGTTGGGAACCATAGATTTTAAACTTCAAACTGTCTGACTATATTTCTTGTCGACCCCTTTGTATGCTCACCTTTGTGCAGAGCTTCGTTGGTCATGCGATTGATGTGGCGAGAGCTGCTCTCGGGAATCAACCACTTCATCACCGTGTTCACGCAGGACTTTCTGTAAGAGCTCCACACGCTCCCACTGACAGTGAGACGGGAATCAGCACATCTGTTCACAGCTTAATGAGTCATACAGATGTGTGTGAGATCCCTGCTCACCTGGTCTGACCCTTGACCTCTGTCAGGTCACCTACACCCACAGTACAACACACTCCTGTGTTAAGGTCCCAGCTGACTTGCAGATTAGAATGGTACGTGTTTGGCCTGAAATAGGAAAAACATTAAAAAAGGGCAATAAATAAAAAAACAAACCTGCGTCAGCAAATGTTTTTGTAAGACTGAAAGTTTCAAGTAATCAAGTTAGCTTAAAAATGTTAAATAAATGAATTAAAATGAAATAAACGGGGAACAAGTACCTGCAGTGCTCTTCATCTGAAACGGAAAACGCCAGCAGCAGCAAACCGATGTTGATCATCACGGTGTTCGTCTCTGGACACACCTGATGTACAAATGATAAACCACTGCCAGGTGAAGAATATAAATGCATTTACTCCTTCTCTATAAAAAACAAGTTTCAGCAAGATGTCCAGCAGGGCAGGACTCCATCATCAACAGCCAAAGGTCAGTTTTGTTATGTTTACAAAATATGACAGAATATTAAAACATTGGCAAAGTTTCTCTACACATTTGTTTTAAAACACCAGATTTTCACATGCGAGCACAACTGAATGTTTGAATTGTTTTACTACGGTCATGTTAACAAATATATGCCAGAAAGATTGTTTTTCTGGGAATTCTACCAACAAATCAACTACCACCAAGCCAAAGTCGTGTTTTATTCAAGCTACGAGCCCCAAGCGTTCTAATGCTACTGTACAATAGAACAAAAAAAAAAAAAAGATAATCATTCATCTTCAGTTTTACTCATTTTCACCTCGTTCAGACAATAAAATTCTAACTGGGGACACTGAGCTTTTGACTCGTGAGAAAATAATTCAAATAGTCAGTTGTGATGAAGAATGATTAAAGGAAGTGTGTGTGTCTGCATTTACCTCCAGTATCACAACATCATAATCACTGAAGGAACAAAACTGTGGAGCCCAGGCAGCATCGCTCCTGATGACCTCGTTGATAAGATACTCAAAATCCAGAGTCAGCTGTTCTATACACACGCTCTGCAAGAGAGAGAGAGACCGATAAACCTGTTGGCTGGGACACAAAACACCTAAACGGCATCTGAGGACACTTCAGTCACCATTAGCTTTAAGGACCTGTGCTGGCAACGAGTCAAAATGAAAAATGTTTCAATACTGAGTTATTTTTAACGTCTCCATCTTAGAAGCTTCAAAATGATGTTTGTTGAAACTGACAGTTTGATTGGTCCAATCCTGTTCTCCGAGGACCACTATCCTGTTTCAATGCTCCAACACGCCTGATTCAGAGGTTGAATCTCTTCAGGTTCTGCAGAAGCCCATTTTTCATCCAATGGTTTGACTCAGGTGCATTGAAGCAGAGAAACATCTAAAACATGCAGGATAGTGCCGACAGACAGCCACACGGGAGCGTCCATCTTTATTACAAAATGTATATGAAAATCTTGATTGTTTGCCTGCTTTAATTCTTAAACAATTAGATATTTTAACAAAAATCTAAATTAGGCAATATAATTTGGAAACATGCTGTTACATTCACATTATCTTATTTGTACGTATCTACACCAGGAAAATACTAAAATCACATTTGGGACATTTTATATATTTTCTTAATTTGTGCTGATGTGGCTGATGGCGAGTGTATGCTAAATATCAAGGTGCAAGTTTTCCCAGCAGAATTTTGCGTACAAATAAAACAAGCAATGCGTCAGCAGTCTTATGTGTTATGGATGATTGTGCACATCGTAAAATAAGACTGAATAACATTTACCTGTCCGTTATGCGGTTCGGTAACCAGCTGCAGGTTCCTTCCTTTCAGATCTGTGACAGTGAAAGGGAGCTGGGCTTTATCATCTTCATAACCTAAGAAAAAACAAAAACAAACAGCTTTTATCGGGTCATATCTAAAGTTATGTTCTTGTCTTTCCACCCGTAAGGTTTTAAATGTACAGTATCTTCAACTCTCTGACCTCCAGCACCTCCTGAATTCTGCTCTGCTGCCCCTGGCTGTTGTAGGCGGTAGTGCAGGCATGAGTAGTTCACATATCCAGGTTCGTTGTGACCAACATCATGGCATGACAACTGAATCGAAGTTGATGGAAGTGACATTGGAGAAGAGCCAGGAGACATGACTTGTTCAGAAGAAAATCGTGGAGCACCATAGCATCTACTTGATGCTGTTGACGTTTGTGGTGAACTAGTCTGTCCTTCCTCTGTACTAGTCTCTTTATGATCCTCCACTTCTCTTGAAGTTTCTACATTTACTTTATCTCTTGGTTTATGCGGGGCCTCTTTGTCATCACCACCGGCTGTTGTCTCCACTTGTCCCTCCCCGTTTTTCCCTCCACCTCCTTGAGCTCGCCTGAAAAGGTCGGCGGCGAACTCCCGAGCTCGCATGGCTGCTTGTGAATGGTTCGGTGATGAGGGAACTGGAGGGGGCCTGGAAGGAACTTGGCGATTCTCTGGAGATCCCTGAGGTAGTGAGGACGGAACCATTGAAGTTGAGGAAAAAGATGCTGAGGCTTGAGTTGACTGCACCGCTCCCTTGGTGTAAAGAATCTGTGAAGACTGACCTTGATTTCCTGCCAAGCACACATACAAAGAGTTTATACAGTAACGATGACGATACAAGGAGACAAAAGCATAAGCATGACAAAACAATGACGTTGAATGTTATTTTGCTGACAGATTAGGAAATTTTCAACCTTCCTTTAGAAATCATTTTTAAGTGATTAGATATTTCAGATAAACATCATGATCATTGAAGATACAGTAGTTCCTGGCTACTTCGCAGTTTGACTTTCATGGACTCGCTCTTTCGCTGTGTTTCCAACATAAGATTGTACGACACACGACTGTCATCTGCAATATCGTCACCTTCTTAAAATAATTGCCTAAGTCATTTTTTTTCAAAAATGATTTTTTTGCCTAAATCATCTCTTC
>JARVGV010000474.1:9694448-9705099 GCA_031762435.1 Hypsolebias longignatus
ATACACACAGTATATATATATATATATATATATATAAGAAAAAGGCTTCACAAACTTTCAAGCACCAATGTATCCAAGTGCTTTTAATGTCAATACTGTGCAATGAAAACAGTACGTAGAAAATGTAAACACAGATTAAAAGAAAAAACAATTTGACCACAAGCGTGTCTTAGACAAAACAAAAAAATATAAACTTCAGCTGCTTTTTATTAATACTGTAGTCCCATCAGCCCATTGTATACCATACCATATACCATTTTATTTATTATTGTATAAACACCAGGAGGCAACGCCACAGGCGCGGTGCGACTGCTTGGAAAGTATAATCCCATCTGGTGTAAATCTGCTCTGAGACTACGGTAATAGTTTCTTATTATGATACCCAAGTTCAAGATAAAGGTAAAAGTACAAATCTAGAATGTATCCAGTAAAGAAACTAAAACAGGAGTCAGACGTTATTTCATTGTGGTTTTATTTTATTTTTTTTTACTGTATTGACGTGAAAGAAAAATCTCTTTACTCATGACTGCATTTTACAGCGTAATATTCATATATGTGTGTACAGTATATTTGTATTTATAAAAAAAGAAATCCAGTTTTGAATCATTTCCACGTTACAAAATCAAACGGATCAAGTGATTATCAGTAACGACAACGAAAAACTTGCACGTAAAGAGGCCATCCGAACAACACCACGTCATCATCGTCGTTTCATGAAGCTCCTGCTTCGAGTGAACAAAGCGGCGGCTCCAGATTTTGGCACCTTAAATAATCTCAAGCTTGGGGTTTAGTGCGACATCTTTTTAAATACATTTTGCTTTGTTGCTACTTTGGGCCAGCCTAACTGCAACCGCTGCCACCGAATTGTGTCACTCTGGATTAAAAACACTGCCCTCCAAAAAAAAAAAAAAAGAAAAGAAAACTTTAATCCAAGTTTTGCTTTTGTTCCAGCCCCAGTTAATCTACCCAGCTACACCTGGCAGACCCAGCTGGATGGGTCGACCCAGTCGTCGGAGCAGGCAGACGGAGAGGTAGAGAATAAAGATGAGGACGCCTCCTCAGTGAGGTGTTCGAATGGCCAAGTCACTAAAACTCACAATGTTATTTAAAAAAAAAATAAATAAATAAAAAACTACAGTAAACAGACAGTTCTAACTCCAATAGACAAACAAAAACCCCATAATCCTCTTTGAAACAAACAAAAAAAAAAAAAACACAAGATGGCTGCAAAAGTTGCTACATATGTCTGAAGCATCAACTAAAAATGCTCCAAAAATCTTTTTTTTTTTTGTCTCTGTACAAAAAAGGTTAAAAACACACAAAAGTATTTTCTCACCTATGTGACCTATAGCATTGTTTTTGTGAGTGGAGGTTTAATGGGTGAAAGAACGAGGGGTATTTTTATTTTTTTCTCTGAATCTCATTGTGATTCTGTGGAAAATAAAAGAACTGGGTGATTAAATCAACAGAAACATTTACAGTAATAATATTCAGGTCTGAAGTTTTCCCCTTACATTTTTTTCCATATGCAATGGTTAAGTAAAACACTAAAACTTTGTACAAGTTTGAGTTACGGTACTACAGATTACCCAAGTTTTGAGCATCTAAACCTCTCAGCTGCTGTTTAAACCACTAAATGATGTGTTTTCTTGTTGAATTTTCAAAATAAGAGCCTCCCTCTGGGTTTCAAGAAACAGGACACTTAGAAGTAGAGTTGCATTCTGGCCCAAAAAAAAAAAAAATAATAATAATCAGACCTGACCCAGCCCTCATTTCCGAACCCAACCCAACCCGACGAATTACCAGTAATTACAAGTCTGAACTCGAAAACCCTCCGCCATTTTTAATTAAGCTTCGACAGCTTATATAGTTAATAACGTCAGTGAACACACGCGACTAAGGGGGCAGATCGGAGCTGAGGGGGTGTTTGTCCTTTCATGGCCGTCAAAGCGCATTAAATCCCTGCTTCTGCCTGTATTCTGCATTATTCAGACATGGACCCTGCTCTGACATGTCGGATATTTTGGTACCTCACCTGTTTGGGTCGTCGTTTGCGCGCGTCCGCTGAATCTTTTTAAAATTACACCACCACCTTCTAAAGGCAAGAACAAAGATGTCTCATTTGTTTGGATGTCTTTATTTATTTATTTTTTTCCCCAAACCTTTTTCAAGGCCGGTCAGCGCGCAGTCAAATGGCCGAGTGCGGCCGGTGCTTGTATGGCAAGCCATGCTGCCATATAATTGGATCATAAGCCGCGCATGTCCGCTGACGCAATCAAAAGCCCGACACCGGCCCGCACATTATTATGGACCGGCCCTAATCCGGGTCAGGCCGGGCACGGGTTAGAAATGACAGCTTTACTGGGAAGTATGTTAGATTGTCAAAATAAAAACCCACAGATGACAAAGTATTGTCTCAGTGACCTTTCAAACTAAAACAAGCCCACTGTTTTGTCTTATATTAATACGGCATCATGTGGGGCAGCACTGAACAAAGCAGCAAAAATAAAAGTACAAAAAGGTTTACGTTGGCAGGCTTGAACTTGAGCTGTCAAAATAAAAGCCCACCTCCTAAATCACAGGAAGCCAGCACAAACCTTTGTTATTTTTACATTAAAGTAACATGATCAGAAAAACTTAAGTGATTATATGCGACTCTGTAGCCGTACTCATGTTTGACACACCTGACAAAAGTTGTAAAGACTGTCCGGAGCTCAAACGAGTGCGTAAGACCGGCTGATGCTTTGAGAAATGTTTTTTACATGCTTTTGTCTTTTTGTCTCGTGTTCCTCCTTGTCCCCTCTGTCCTGCTTGCAAACAGGAACATAGTAAAACAACGTTAGAGGATCAAAGACGTGGAAAAACTTTAAAGCACCTCTGTTAAAAAGAAACCAAAAAAAAAAAAAAAACAAGTTTGCATTGAAAATTGCGTTAAAATGTAAAAACACAAGCTGTTCAAGATGTCGAGTTAAATCCACAGACGAGAACATGAGAACTAGTTTGGTTTCATGATAGAAACCACAACATTTACCTGCAAAAATAAAATGTACTAGGGACGTGCGTGGTCTGTCACATATTCACTCCTGAGACCGGACCGGATGTTTTCCAGACAGGTAGCGATATCCAGGATGTTTGTGGGAAGCCATTTCCTGTCCAGGTAACATCCAGACAAGTCTGCGTTTTTAATACATAACCGTGTCACGTGACCTTAAAACTGGTTTGTCTAAAAATCTGATTTTTTTTTTTTAAAAACTTAAAATAACATATAAGATCACAATTAGTTTGCAACCTGCAGGTATTTTGTTCACCAGCTCATCTTCAAACCACCCAAAACGTCATTCTACCACACTGCACTCCAAATCCAATAACGTTGAGTTTGATCAGCCTGTAATTTCTTCAGGATAAACAAACAACAAATGACCAAATAAAAAACATGTTTTGATACCTTTCTCGTGCTCAACTCTGTTTCAACGCAGCCGTATGAAAGAGCTTCAGAATGAACGGGAGTTAAAACTTACATCGAAGGATTAAAAACAGTCGCAGCACGTTCTGAATCGAGCAGAAAGGCAAGAAGCGACGGAGTGTCCGACGCAACGCAACAAGCTCGTCCGAGTGACGTTTTACATTCAGATCATTTATGACGTCGTGATTTTCATAGATACCCAAACATGGAAAAAATTCACCAACACCTCATCTTAAAGGAATAGTTCACACCCAAATAAAAGCTAGAACAGCCTGCCTTATTATCTAATCGGAAACTGTTATTTGGATGGAAAAAATGTTTAGGTACCGGTATTTATTAACATTAGGAAGTTGAGTTAAAGTAGTAGATAGTAGCCTAATTAATCTTTTAGCTCGTTAACCCCTAAAGGAAATGTCTCTCTCTTTTGCCTTCTACAAAGACGGTCGCTCTCACCCTTTCTCTCCTGCTTTTTTGCTCGTCCTCTCAACCTCAGAGCTTCTCTTTACACATCTTCCGAATCGAAAATTATTATGGATTTGGTCAGCTGGTCCCTCATTGCAACTGATAAATATTTGATCCACCAGACGACTGGGCGCTGGAGAGCCCTCATGCCCTGAATGGACCCACGCAGCTGGGTTATGTCATTGATTCCTGGGGCGAGTGGAAGATCATGTGCCAATCTGCGCTGTCCGTGGAGGACACAGAAGATGTGTACATTACCGGCTTTATGATAACAGGGTTTCTGCTTTTTGGAATTGTCAAATAGGATATTGAGAAATTAGGAAGACGTCTGCCGCAGTTTGGGCCATGGTAAAGCCGCCAGCCTTATGTGAAGGATTCATCCGTGCCTCGGGCTCTCAGACTCAAATGCTTATCGAGCTCAACCGCGAGCTGGACACGATTTCCGAGAATCGTAGGCCACTTGCGACTCCTGGAACTCACCAGCCTGAAGAACTCAATCTGGGAGAACGCTAAATCGAGCACGGACCAGGCGGAATGTCCATCATGGCTGTTTGTAGCAGCAGAACTTAGAAGGTCTGGTGGCCCAAACAATTGTTGTTTATCTGAATTTGACCTCCCCGCTGGCCCTGGACAGGCCAACTTATCTCAAACTGTTCCTGAAGTGTACATAAACTAGAAGCTTCTGCCTGCCCCCCGAATCCCGAGGACATCTGTAGCCTTATCAGAACCATGATGCTGATAAGAGTAACATCTCATCAGAACTTTCTGGAGCGTTTATGGATAACTCGCCAGCTTTGTCAACCTCTATGAATAAATGTATTATGATGTCATTGTATGTTACCGTTTTATGTTGCGAGGGCTTTTTTTTTTGCATCTTTTATGCTGTTTCCCAGCCAGGACATTGTGAGACATGACTTTTTTTGGGCTTCCTCCACCCTCGTGTTCTCCTTTTTCTCATCTGCCTGTATGTTGCATGTAACAGGTCTCTCTTGTAAATGAGTCTTTGAGGCGCAATGGGAACTAATATGTATAAATAATGGTCTAATAATAATAATAATAATAATAAAAATATTACAGCCTGATTCTTGCAGTTTGTAGACAGTTCCTTGTCTCACTTTCTGTGTTGCGTTTTTATCCATTCCCCCATCCACACTGAAAACAAAACTGCACGGTGCACAAACACCAGCAAATGGGCGTACACCTTCCTGAACTTGGAAACAAATTCTTACAACTTCACCGTTCCTCCCACCACCACCATCACAATTCCTGTGCTCTGTTGAAACCAGCTCTGCAAATACAAGAACATAGTTACAATTTTATTTTGTTTGCTTCTTCCTAACTTGCAAAATTGTCAAAATTATTTTTAAAAAAATTGACGTATACAAAGATACGTTATTTAAACAGATCATTCTTCTAAGAGCCAGTATTCAAACCTTCGCTTTTGGCCGAACTATTCCTTTAGTAGTGATCCCAACTAAATGTTTCTATGCTTTTCTCTCACAGAGCAGTTCGATCTGTAAAGATACATGTTTATGTGTATTATAAGTACAATGTGAGAGTACAAGTGTGTTAGAATACAGCACAGCTTGGAGTAATGAGACAAACATGAAGTGAGGTATAAATACAGCCATGTTTTGTAAAAAGCTTCAGCCGAATAACGAGGATTTGTTCAAATATTTGCTGCACAAGTTTTTTTTTTTTTTTAAACGAGTGAAATACTATTCTTCACATTATTAAAGATGCGTGAAAGTCTACCTGCTTTAATTTGGACTATCCCTCTAAAAACAGTTCTACACCGAACAACAGAAATTACATGTTAATATAACATTTTAGATGACTAATTTGATTTGTAATAACCATATTTTTGGTTAAAATAGAAGAAGCTTTTTCCTAGCAGAGGTTAGTTTTCTACATATGTACACACACTACCAGCAGGGAAGAAATATTTACAAAATGAGTAGCAGCGTTTTGGGAAAACCATGACGGCTTTGAAATCCAAAGAAAGTCGTGTTTTTAAAAAAGAAATCTCTTCGTATTGTTGACGTCAGTAAAATGTTACCTCGATATATTTGTTTCGCCAAATGGAATTTAGAGGTTTTAAGTCCAGCTGAGCTCTTTATTATTATTATTTTTTTGTAGTTGCAGAAGCCGTTTGTGGAAAGAGGCTACAAAAAAAAAAAAAAAAACGTTACATGTGATGGAAAGCTCGATGTAAAGATTAAATTAAAAAAGGATTTAAAGAGACTGTTGTTCTCCTGCATCGATTACCGGGTATTTCTTTGTTTGTTTGCAGCTGCCAGAGACTCTTTCCCCGCTCTGCGCGCACCACGGACATGTAACTGTGTGTGTCGGAACAAAAAACAAATACTGGTGCACCCTCGGTGAAGACAAGTGTCTTTGTGTTTGATGGAAGTGTACCAGCAGGGGCCGCTGGGAGACCCTAGAGGGCCGTGAGGCGACCCGTGAGCGCCGCTTGGAGCTCCGACGGGAGGAAGACTCCCAGCTCTGTGATGATGCCTCCTGTGATGAGCTGATGAGGGGTCACGTCGAACGCCGGGTTCCACACTTCAATACCTGACAGAGAAAGGGTTTATTTATTTACAGGCTGAGGTTGGTCATGATGTCATTTCTTAATAAAACATTGGTTCTTGGAGCCCACTGGCCTGCATATTGGTGTTGTTTCCTCTTTACTTTAATATGACTGATTATATGTCACATTGTTGTTAATATCCACAACTATCAATAAAGGTTATACGCAAGGTGATTAACATAAACCGTTTCTGTGTGTTCAGTTCATTACAGCATGGTAAGGGACTTGTTTTGATCAGGGATTGGTCCATTTATCATTTTTATTTTTGAATTAAAAAAATAAATGGACCAACTCTGAAGTTAAAACTAGACGCGCTCTTGTTTAGAAAGGCAGAGACAAAAGGAACGTTGGAGAGGAAAAGTTGAAAAACAAAGAATAAAAAGATGAGTTACGATACCGAATAAGATTTTATTTAAAGTTTTATTTGGAGACTGCCTGAACAGTGATCATCCACCTGGAAAGGGTCTAACTCTTCCTTCAACTTTAATGCGGTCCGATCCGCAATCTGTACCCCACAGATGTTTTATTAATGTTTTGTGTTTCCAGTTACCAAGGAAACGTAGGTTGCAAATAAAGACGCCATTTTTCCTCATTAAAAACACTTGACAGAACCGTTCAGCTTCTAACTCATACAGTGAGGTCACATGAGGTTTGACAGCCATTTTGGTTCAAGATGGCTGCCACAGCTACCTAAGAAAACACCAAATTGTCTACAACTCGGTTATTCTTTGAGAGATATTGAGCTGAAATTTGGTAAAGTCTTAGCTGAGAGCGTGTAATTATATATTCCTATTGCAAATTAAAAATCCAAGATGGCTGCCTTAGCTACAAGGGGGAAAATATGATGGCTTAGCCATTTTAAAAATATACTGAGCTGAAATTTGGTTTGGTGGTACCTGACAGCGATGCATGACGCATTCTGAATTTAAATTTGAAAATGCAAGATTGCCCCCGAAGCTTATTTCAAATTTTTGTTTAAAACTTTAGCATGCAAGAAAGTGGGTAATAGAAATAATTTAATTATTTGATGAGGAAAAAAGACAAAGAGATTAGAGAAAAATGCACATGCTCACATCTGCTCCCCCCGCCGAGACGGTGTCCTCATTAAAACATGCTTAATTACTGTGATGTCACCAGGCACATCTCAGCTCAATTACAGGACTAATGGATCCAATTATTCGTCACTTAAAACACTAAAATCTACTCTCGGACTCTTGACCCTGATGGCCTCGTTTGTGCTGGCAGCAGATAACTTATAAAAAAAATAAAAGAAACATTGACTTTAAAAAAAAGAGAAGCATTTTCTTGTACAACCTTGTTCTCTTCACTGTCATTACGCTTCTGCTCTACTTATTTAGGAATTTACATTTTACTTTGGAGCTTAAAACGTCGTTTTCCCTCCTTTCACTTCTTACCAGGAGCAGCGATGGGAACTCCGTTTATACTGGTGAGCTCCTCCGGGGGGCGCACTTCAATGATGATGTCTCTCCCGCTCTCCAGGCTCAAATCGCAGGACGTGCTCGGCGCCGCCACATAAAAAGGGATCCCGTGGTGCTTTGCGGCGATGGCCAGCTGGTACGTGCCCACCTTGTTGGCTGTGTCTCCGTTGGCAACCACCCGATCCGCACCTACAACCACGGCTGCGGCAGAAAACACGTTTCAAGATTAAGGTTTGAATAACGCGACCGGGATGTGATGCTGCGCTCAGAAACGCACCCGTGATGTCCATTTCTCTCATGGTGAGCGCCGCCATGCTGTCTGTGATTAGCGTAGCGGGTATTCCCTCTGCGACCATCTCGTACGCCGTCAGTCTGGACCCCTGGTTGTACGGCCGCGTCTCCGTGCAGTAAACGCGCTTCAGCCTGTTCAGAGCGCGGAGACTTCTCACCACGCCTGCACACAGAACCAGCACTCCACTCAGCGCGCCACAAACACTTTCACAGCCTGCCTGGGCTCACGTCCAACGCTCCAGTCTCACCCAGCGCCGTCCCGTATCCAGCCGTGGCCAGCGAGCCGGTGTTGCAGTGCGTCAGGATGGTCACGGAGTCCCTCGGGACACCCGACAGGATGTGCTGGGCTCCATAGTTGCCGATCTTCCTGTTGTCATTGACGTCACGCTCCAGCATGTCTTCGATCCAAGCAATTACACTGTAGGGGGGAGGGGGGGTGGCATCAGAGGCAGGGAATTGAAAAGAGGCTTTTGTCAGCCAGGGTCGGCCTTAATGCAGTGAAATTATGACTACATGATTATTTTTACTCCTCTAGCACAGCTGCACCATACTTATTACATCCCAGAAGAAAAGAAAAACGCATTTCGGTCATTTGCTTTAAAACAATAAAAAGTTTTTAGCCTTAAGTCCCAATAAAACAATTTATGAAACCAAACTCACATCTGAAGTCAAATCTAATGCAGGTGCTTTCTGAAGCTCCAGGCTTCAATCTTAGAGAATGCTTCCTGCTTTGACTTGATCAAAAGTGCAAGTGGCGTACAAAAATTGATAAGTCACCGTAGTGCAAAGTATTTTAAATAGGGGTGCACCGATTGCAGTTTTTTGGCCGATCACCGATCTCTGACATGCCGATTCCGATTTTGGCCGATACCAGTTTTGTTTTATAAGTGACACTGTCAGGTGTATCTTACTTTATTGAAAAACATAACCTTCAACAATATCTTAGAAACAATACACAAGTTTTAACTGGCCATGAGGTAGTGCTCTGAAATATAAATGAAGTTTAGACAATTGTTAAAACTACAAAAAAAAAAAAAAATAATAATAATAATAATCGGTTTCTCATGCAAGAATTGGCCGATCTCCGTTTTCCCAAAATTAAAGAAACCGAGGCAGATAAATCAGACGGCTGATTTATTGGTGCACTCCTAATTTTAAATACCTAGACTTTACATAGCAAGTCAAATAAAGATGTCTAATAAAACATCTGACCAATATTTTACTCCAGTATGTCCTTCAACATCCATACATTTCTCCTATAAATGACAAACGGTAACGAGTTCAATCAACGTCTACTCAATGCAAAGAAGGAAATCAAACATAAAAATGTTCTCCTGAACTAAATCAAATTGTGCAGATTGAAAGAGTTTCTGCTAGAACATTTTCAAGCTTTTGGTCATTCAAAGTATTTAAGTTATTGTATTTTTCACCGTATAAGTCTAGTTTAGGTTGGGTTATTTTTGTTTTGTTTTTTTGCATAATTTACATGCCCTGTGACTTATACACTGAAGTGACATATTTATGGATTTGTTTCCATATTTATATATTTATAAACCAATTGATGGCTGATTTATGACCGTTTCCATTCATTGTGACTGAAAATATTGAACACTACCATTTTCAGCCACTAGATGGCATTCTAGCAGTATGGCCGTTGTGTCATGTAATAGGTAAAAAGTGGCTATTAATGACACAATCAGCTTGCCATACACTCCCACCTTCATCCAGCTTGCTTGGAGCAACCGTCAAATCAGCTTCATTTCCTGGTGAAATGCAGCTGATTTGACCATTGCAGTGCATTTATTAAGTAAAAGTTCATCTGAGGCACATCTTTACTATAATGTCGAGCAAACAATTGTTTTAGGTGCTTATCTTGTGAAATTTCGAAGAAATGTGCAACGTTCCTCCTTCCTTTTTTCCTCCGTCTACGTGTTCCTGGAGCACCGAGGCAACGAATACTTTAGAAATACAGCTGATATGACCGTTAAAGTCATTTTACTAAGCAAATGTTAGACTGAGACACACATTTACTATAAACTCGAGCAAACAAATAATTGTTTTTAGGTGGTTATCTTGTTCAATTTTGAGGAAATGCACAGCGAGTCCTCCCACGCACGTGCTTATTCCTGCATATCGGCTTTTGACATGCAGCTGATTTGATCGTCAAAGTGCATTTATTAAAGGAAAGGTTAGACTGAGAATAACCTTTACTATAATTTTGAGCAAACAAATAATTGTTCTTAAGTGTTAATCTTGTCCTCTTCTGCACGCTCCCGCCATTTGGCAGCCAATCACACTAACACTAAAATATATGCTCTAAAAACAGTGATATTATCCATGTCGTCTTTTATACGCGGGGGGGGGGGGGGGGGGGGGGGGGGGGGGGGGGGGGGGGGGGGGGGGGGG
>JARVGV010000474.1:9806645-9826646 GCA_031762435.1 Hypsolebias longignatus
GGAAGTTGGTTCCACAAGAGAGGAGCCTGATAACTGAAAGATCTTCCTCCCATTCTGCTCTTGGAAACTCTAGGAACTGCGAGTAAGCCTGCAGTCTGAGAGCAAAGTGCTCTGTTAGGAAAATATGGAACAATAAGATCTTGAGCATAAGATGGAGCTAGGTTGTTGAGAGCTTTGTAGGTTAGAAGTAAGATTTTTAATTCAATTCTGGATTTGACAGGGCGCCAGTGGAGAGAAGCTAAAACTGGAGGTATAAGATCTCTCCCACTAACTCCAGTTAAGACTCTGGCAGCAGCAGTTTGGATTAAATGAAGACTTTTTAAAGAAGTATTTGGACACCCAGATAAGGATAATACAGATAAGGATGATTGGTTTTCACTTTATTGTATAAAATATTAACTTTATATAAAAACATAAAAACAAAACCACAAACAAAATACAGTCTTTTTAGATCAGGAGCACTGGGGTGCACTTATATGATACGCAAAGAACATGATACATGCAAGACCTGACTTTATGGACAAATGAATGCCAGACAAGTGTGACATATTTAATCCATTGTTCTCATCTTTTCAAAAAATACCCCTCCTTCGTGATACAGATGCGCTAGCTAAAAAGCTACGTATCACTCTGCTTCCCCTCATGCTGAACAATCTCCTTCACCCTGTCAGGCATCAGGAATACTAAATTATGATTGGCTGCTCCAACTGACTGCCCGGAATCATATAAGTCTATAAAAGACTGATGCAAAGATTTCTCATGTCAGATTATGTTGTTATTCTGCTTTTTTTCTGATTTCAAATCTACTCATTAAATAGTAATTTTAGGCAGACAGACTTGGATCATTCTATATTAAAGAACTGCCTCTTGTAATACTTTGTAAAAAAAAAAAAAATAAAAAATAAATTAAAGGTTCATATTTATTTTCTTAAAAAAAAAAAAAAAAAAAGAAAACCTCATTGGTGGTTCAGACTGAAGTCACCCGTGGGCTGGAAGTGATCGCGGGCCGCCAGTTGAATAGCTCTGTTATAGATTGTTTACTTAAAAAAGTACAGTACTGTTAATTTTTTAATCCTGAAATCTTGCATGCAAATATTTTTGCCAAGAAATCTGGATCAAATGCACACCATCTCAACACTTTTATAGCTTCTTTCAGATTATTTTAAGCTATTACCATTTCCCATGTCTTCAATGATAGACTAATCCAGGGGGTTGCCAGATCATCAGCCTTTGTCCCCTAATGCTGCCTGAAGTGGGAACTCTGTCATTGTGACCCCTTTTAATTCCTTCCATCTAGCCGTATACTCTGGATTGCACCAGCACACTTATGGTCTCAGCTGAGCAACAGTACTGTATAATAATCTATAAACTGGGGAGCACAACCCCTCCCTTGTTCTTTACCAGTTCTGGTACTTGATTCTTGGTCTATGTCCCTGCCAAATGTGCCTTGAAATGAGTTTGCCAGATCACCAATCTTCATCTTAATGTTGCTGACAAATATTAAGTTTTCAGTCCTGAAATGGGTGCTTCATCAATCTAGTCTTCATTCTTTGTATGTTGCCTTTTTTTCTTCTTCTACATCACACTGACAACATGTGACAAACAGGACATGACAGCAAATTAGTTCTGAGAACTCATGATGTCCACAATTTCAAGGTTTAAGAAAGAAAACTAAGTAACGGCAGCTCTTAAGGAATCTCTGTCCCATTTATTCATGCATCCATCAATCAGCCAGTCTCTCCGTCCAACCGTCTGTCCATCCATCCATCCACTTGTTCCAAAGTTGGGTTGTAGGAGCAGCAGCTTTAGCAGGGAGGCCCAGACATTTCTTCCTAAAGCCACCTCTCCCAGCACATCCCAGAGGATTCCAAGGCATTTCCAAGCAAGCCAGGAAAGTCTCTCCAGCATGTCCTGGGTCTTCCTCAGGGTCTCGTCCCAGTTAGAAGCAAACTCTCACTACACATTTAATAATTAGTACCACAATTATAAGCTAAACTTTAATGACTATGGTTACTAAAATGAATTCACTCTGTGAATAAAAGCTAAAACTTGAGACGTTGAGAGGAACTGCAGCTGCCACATGAGGGCAGTGCTGGTTTTATTTTCCCCACCAAAACACTTCATCTCTTCAAGTACTGTATTTACCAAAAATACAGGAAGTTAAAATATATATTTATTTGTTTTTATTTTCTCATAAGGTTTGAGTAAATTGAAACTTGATACATTCTTTTTTTTTCCAATGTATTTGCATATTTTACCAGTTAATAAACTGAGACCAACTTGTTTTCTAATTATCAAAAAATAGACCTAAACTTTTCTTTACCAGGTTTTTAACAGTTGAAGGGTGTTTTTTTTTTTTCAAAGGAGAAAGTAGCATTTCTAAACATTGCATTTTTTTTAATCAAGAGTTTGTTTAAAAACTTGCGCATGTTAGTTCAGACATTCTTAACCAAGCAACTGTGGCACAGGCATGTTTTAAAAAAAGAAATCAAAATGTCCTGAAAGGATTTTGACATCTGCCTGACTCATTGTCATCCACCTTCAAAAGAGGCTTGAATAATGATTCCACATGTGTTCATTTGTCTGTAGCGTTAGCAAAATATCTCAAGAACCACTGACAGATTTTAATGAACTTCCATGAAATGAATATTGGATGTTTCCGTGTTGTGTCATTTACTGGTATTAATGGTGATGGACACAATTGCTTGTTTATCCTGAGATGTTGAGCAGAGTGCACCAAAAAATGTCCTTCTCCATAGAAGACCTCAGTCTCACTCATACACTGAAGATTCATACATATCTGCTCACACAGACTCATGTTTGTGCTGATGTTGTTCGTCGTATTGTTTTTGTACTACTAGCAAATTCTTAGTTTAGCATATTTGTTGTCATCACTCATCGTTAAAGAAATCAGGTCTCTCTTGTAAATGAGTCCCCGAGGCTCAGTGGGATTAACCTGTCCAAATAAAGTTTGAATGAATGAATGAATGAATTAGTTAAAGTGTCTGTGACATGATTTATGAACTTTGCAGAAAGTGGCACAACATATATATCTTGTATCATTCAACTATGTTTGTTTTTGCAAACAAACTTATAAATATATTAAAATTTCATTCAAAGTCATTTTAAACTTGGCGCTGTGGTTTCGTCACTGCAAATCCATGAACTTGGCATATGTCATCTGTGACGTAGGATTGGTTATCTCTGCTCCAACGCGCATTGAAAATAGCGGAGCATGTAGAATCAGATGAATGTTGCAATTTTAGTGATGATCTAAGTGATTGTTTTGGAAGCTGAACTTAGTAAAAGTGTGTCTGATCTTTCTTTAATAAATGCACGTATGTGTTCAAATCAGCTTTATTTAATTAGTTTTGCTTTGAGGGCAACGTGCACGCGCAGCGCAATGAAACAGTGCATCTCTTTAAAATTTAGCAAAATAAACACCTAAAAAAATATATTTGTTGACTGATATAGCAGAAGTGTCTCTGAGCTGAACTTCACCTTTAAAAATGTTCAAATCAGCTTTATTTAAATAGTTTTGCTACGGCTCAACAAACGAGAGGCTCTCAGACCAGCTGGTGAGTTCTGATGGTTATTATTGGGTTTCCAGCGCCGCTGCCGTAAAACACATTATATATTTATCTAAGAATTAGATCCTGACACGTTCATGCATTCTTTATACGAGTATTAGCTGAAACAACTTTGGCTGAGGGTGACTGAGACTCACAGAAGCTAAAGACTCAGTAATGAGCAGAAGTGATCAAGTCAAAATGACTGGATCAGAAGAACATCTGCCTGACGAGGAGCAAAAACTTCAGAAGAGTCTCTGGAGAAAAAGTAGCTAAAAGCTAAAATACTAAAGTAGGAAAAACACAAGCTGAATGCCATCCATCTACAAGCATAGGTGGGTAAAGAAAATACACTAAGAGCCAAAGTAGCAAAAGGCTAGCTTAAAGCTAAAAGTAACAAAATGATAGCTAAAAGCTAAATTTAGCAGAAAGTTAGCCAATAGCCTTTTCTGAACTTCTTATTTCAGAAATGTACTGAGGGCTGGATGAAGATTTTTGCACAGCTGAGGTGAGTCGCGTCACCACCGACTGGACCGAGAGTCCAAATAAAGACTAGATGTTTGAACGTCAGGCTCTGCAGCGCAGGCGACCCGGCAAAAAAGTCCGGTCCGAAAGAACCTGAGAACATCTCTGGTCATAAACAAACAGGCAGCCGAGCCAGAACCCAAACAGGACTACAGGTTCAGAACCAGAACCCAAACAGGACTACAGGTTCAGAACCAGAACCCAAACAGGACTACAGGTCCTGATTCTGTTTAAAGAACTGAAGAAGTTCTTCATGGATCCACTGACCTGAGCTCGCTGAGACACTCCGAGCATCTTCATGATCCTCCTCATGTCCATTAGTTTCCCTGTTCACACCACCTGCAGCCACACACATATACACACCTTCACACACACACACCCCTTCACACACACTCACATTCTCACACACACACACACTCCGGTCCACAGGAGCTCCCACAGACGGTCTGAGAGCCACAGAGTCCAGGTTCAGACTGAGACACACTCACACTTGGAGAAGGGACCTGCAGAGGAGAGCCTCCAGCTGAGGAGAGATCCTATTGGTCTGGAAGGACTCCAGAGTCTGTGGACAGCCAATCAGAGTAGGGGGGTGGGGCTTCCTGTTTGAGGCATCTGAATTAAAGGAGCAGCTGTTCATTTTGACAAACTGTCCAACAAGCTTCGTCTTTGAAAAACAGAAAAATAATAAAAGTTATTATCGCCTGCTGCCATTCAGCATTTGACACATCTTTAATTCATCGTATTATTTTACTCTTGAATATGACGGGCGGCGGGTGATAAGCATTCCCTCAAAACCTTTAAAGGGATAGTTCAGGTCTTTTGGAGCTGGTCATGAACAACTAATATTTTACCTGTTGTAGATAGCTCTTTAAAACTCGCCTGAGTTAGCAGTTAGCTCGTCAGCCTGGTCAAAATCAAAATTGTTTCTCCAAACCGATGTCGTGAAGGAGTTGTCTGCAACAGGTAAGATACTAACGGTTAATAACGTTACCGCAGAGAGATCTGGCTGAAAAGATCTGAACTGTTGCTTTAATGAGGCTTTTGTGGAAAGGTTTTAAACAACGTTCTGAACGCGGGCGTTTTCTGGATCGTTAAAATTTACAGTTTTTTCATTAACTTCAGGTTTTCAAACCTCAACTAAAAGAAGTTTTTACATTTGGCAGCACAGTGGATTAGTGGTTAGCACTGTTGCCTCACAGTAAGAAGGTCCTGGGTCCAATCCTTGGGGTCTTACTGTGGAGGTTCCATGGTCTCATAGTCTATAGTCTAAAACCTGCACGTTAGGCTGCCTTCGGGTCCAGACAGACCCTGAAACGTGACCTCAGCGGGGTCTGCCTGGTCAGATAAAGGTTAATAAATAACATTTGAAGGAGCCGAACGTTTCACAGCCAAAGAAGCAGCCGAAGCATGAAGCAATAGCTTTGAGTCAGAATGAGTCACCTCCTCTGAATGAGCTTCAGACACACCCAAACATCCAACATAATCTAACCCTCCTCAGCTGCCAAACATCTGCGTCACCAGAGGAACCAGGTCGATCCGTCCCCCATCTGCAGCTCTGGCCACTTCGTACCCAAAACACCCAACACAAGTGTCTTTGTATCCATCTTGAGAGTGAAGATCCTCCTGCTGCCCTCAAAATGACCCATGGGGCCTCGGTCTCAACCAATTTGACCCCATGGCAGCAGCAGGCTTTAAAATACCTGGTGGAGCTGGTCCCCAAGCAGAGACACGAGCATCAAGTGGTGACCGTTTTGTACCCAACTCGTATAAAAACCATGAACAAAGCAAGGGTACGAATCGACCAGCACCCCACTTTACAACTATAACAGTTATTTAATTTTTTTAATTATAAAAAATGAAGTTAAATATTTTTAAACACCTGGTTTTGTGAGGCTGAAGGAAATGTGACAAGGCAGGAAACGCTTTAATGACGTTTAAACATTTTTTGTTTGTTTATTTCTTTAAAAAAGTTTTTATTTTTTAATTTTTGCTTTGGGACGTTTTTGACAAAAGCATTTTAATCCCTTCATTTGAGAAGACCGTGTTGCGTGCGGTGAAGGACGACCTCCGAAGACGTGTGGTCCTTTTGCGTAGCTCGTACGGTGACGGCGGATGATCACGTTTTGTCTGTTAGCAAAATATCTAAAGAACCACTGGGCAGATTTTAATTAAACTTTTAGGAAATTTTCCACTATTGAGACGAGATCCAGTGTTTTCACGGTTTGACTCTGACATTCCTCAACATGACATGATGTTAGCCTGAAGGCGGCGGGCGATATGCATTCCTTCAAGGAACCCTAGTCCCAGTAAGATCACGGTGCTGGGACGTGAAATCAACATTTAGTTCATGAACAACTGTTCATGTTGTTGTGTTGCTTGGACTCATTTAGGCCTTGGCTTGACAGAAACGAGTGAAAATAAAGATAAATTTTGATGTTTATTTTATTTAAAACTAAATAATTTGTTATAATGTGCACGTCTCTCCGTTCACACACCTCACAGCTCTGATTCCTGCAGGTTTTGCTGCTTGTTGGTTTTGATTTCTGATGGAAAAACGCAGAAAATGGTTCAATAAGGATCTGAGAGCAGAGAAGTTGGTTCAGATTCAGGATCTGCAAATGGCAGCCTGGTGCCAGAATCCACAGGAGAACGTTAGGAGGGTTCAGACCAGTTTTACACTCTGACCGGGTCTGACCAAGTCAGGATTCTGACCCGTCATTGATTTTCAGATAAATATCAGCTCTGCTTGAACAAATAACATCTCCATAAACAGAACTGACTACCTGAAGGGGCTGGACCTGAGTGTGAGAGAAACCCAATGGCTGAGCGGCTCAGCGGGAATTCATCGCCAACATTCCAGATGGGGACGTTTCTCTCTCGCGCACGCGCACGCACATATGTTTCTTGATTCCCACAAAGAAATTTCACAGCTTCTTCTTTAGCTGCTTGTCCCAGACTAAACCACCACAGCTGGATCCAAACCTCGCCTGGTCCTTAACGAGGGCCTCGTTAAGTCAAAGATCCAATCAGAGAGTCCGCAGCCTGTGATCTGGTTTCCACAGGTGCAGCGAGTCGAGATCTGCTTCCAGAACAAAAACCCGATGAACCAGATTTACTGTACATGCCGTGTCGTCACGCTGCCGTTACCTTTCACTCAAATTCAAACACTTCATCTTTTTTTAAACCGTTAATTTTAGCTTTATTATAATTCATGAAAATATTTTATAGCAACACCAACAACAACTACAATAATAATAACTATTATTATTAATATTATTATAATTGTCACGCTGCTGTGTCCTTTCACTCAAATTCAGACACTTCATCTTTTTAAATGTTTAATTTTAGTTTTATTATTATTCATGAAAATCTTTTATAACTACAACTACAATAATAATAATAACAATAATAATAACAGTAATAATAACAGTACCGGTAGTAATATCAACAACAACAGTAATAACAACAACAACAGTAGTAATAACAACAACAGTAGTAATAACAACAGTAGTAACAACAACAACAACAGCAACAACAGCAACAACAACAACAACAACAACAACAACAACAACAGTAATAATAATAATAATAAACTTTAACAACAACAACAACAATGACAACGACGACGACGATGATAACAGTAATAATAACAACATTACTACTACTACTACTACTACTACTACTAATAATAATAATAATAATAATAATAATAATAATATTTAACAACTTATGATCACCAAACTAAGTGAAGGTTTGTTTCAGATCATGTCCTGTGTTCACATTACAAGAAAAAAAAAAAGTAAAAAAAACAGTCTGGCATTTGTTTACAATGTAAAATATTTTTTAATTTGATTAATATTAAAATGGCCTATTGTCTTACTGAAACAGGAAGTTAACGGCCTGACGGTCTGTGCTTCGACAGAAGGCCCGCCTTTCCGCTAACATGCTAAACAAACACGTGATTAGCAGAACCCAGTTAGCAAGTAAGAACCGACCCACAGCGAGCAGTAGAAACCAAACTAACTGGCAAATGTTGGGAAAAGTTCATTCAAAGTTTTTTACAAACAGGCTACATGTGTTAGCATGCTAACATTAGCATTTAGCCACCCAAAACTAGACCGATTCTACAAATTGAAGTAATTTTAAAGTAGTTTTTATCCGCTCAAGTCGTGACTTATTTGAGCTGCTTTTTCTCCAGCGTTTGTTTTTTTTAATACAACATAAAACTTAAATATTTTTAAAGACAAGGACTGGATTTTGAGCGAGTTAGCTCGCTGTGGCAACATCTGAAGAGAGAAGGCAAAATAAAATAAAATAAAACAAAAACTGGATTTGTGCCAAACCATTCACACCTTCAGCCAAATATGTTTAATCAAATGTTGCTGAAGTTTCTACAAAGTCGTTTTATTTGATGTGAGAATCCAGAAACATCAGTTCAAATAGCAGATGAGACCCAGAAGACGACCCAGACTGTCCCCCTCAGATGAGACGAAATGTCTTCAGGATGTCCAAAACCTTCAGGATGGACTGAAACCTGCAGCTGTCCTCATGGACGAGGCAAATGTCCTCTGGAGGAAAATTTGATGGACAAGAAAGATTAAGCAGTTTGGACACATAAGGACGTGGGAGGAGTCAAAGAACACACCATCTGTCAGGCATGGTGTTGGTCGCATCATGCTGTGGTACAAAGCGAGGAGGACTACCTCCATTTTCTTCATCTTCATCCCAAACCAAGAGCTGGACGGTTGAAACTTGGGACAAATGTGGGTCCAATGGAACTGTGATCCCAAACACGCATCAGAACCAGCTCTTGACTGGACCAGTCGTGTTGACATGAAGCTCCTAGAAGCTCCACCTGATTTCAAACGACCCACTAGAAAACAGTAGAAGAATAAAACTTCAGGCCCAGAGCTCGGCTGACTGATGGTACCAACGCTTCAGAACCAGCAGAACAAACGTTTTCCTCTTCTGTCATCTTGATTTGAAGCTTTTCCAGGAACAATTCTAATTATTTTATAAATAAACAGAACTAATATATTTTGAGTACAGACAGAAGGAGCTGTGGATGTTTGACATTTGGATCAGAGCAGCTCGTTATCTTTAACGACCCGTCTCATTTATACACGTCAAATCATTAAATCTGAAGGAACCAACAGGTATTTTGTTTAAACTGTTATAAATTAAATATAACAGCTTTACGGCCGTCCTTTCGCTCATCTTTTTCCCCGTTTCTCGATGAGGAAGTTTCTGCTCTCGTCCGAGCTGGAGACTCTAAAACAATGAGGCGGTTATGCAACTTCTCCTCTGAGGGGGTTATAATAAACGTGTCATGTTTTGAAACACCGGTGTTGTGTTTTCGTCTGGTTCTGCAGGGAGTCAGCGCCGGCGAGACTCGGAGGAAAACTCTCAGCTGAAACCTAAACATAAACTTAAATGGCACCAGATAAACTGTTTGAAGTGGAGCCCTCTCTGTTGGAGAGGAAATATTCCTTTAAATTAAACAGGGAATAAAACTCGAGTTACACCGCCCCCTAGTGGTCAGCTCCGCCTCCTGCACCAGCAGTTTCAGCTAAACGTCGTGAAATACTGAAAGTCAGGGGTTTTGACATTTCCTGTTTGTGTGAAACCGCAAATAAAGGAAGCAACAAATTAGAAACAGACTTACGCCCTGCATGGAGCTGAACGCCATGAATAAAAGCTATAAAATTTAGAATAAAATAATGATAAAAATGTGTTTTTCCTCAAGTTATAGGGGAGAGAAAAGGTGCAAAACCCTATTTGAATATTCAGATTTCCCTCAAACAACTGCTTGACTTGGCTGAAACTGATCAGATAAAAACATAAATGAAGAAAAGAAGCTGAATCCTGATCAGCTGTCAAAGAAATATTGTATTTCTCCAACAACCAAGACAAATTCTGTTTGTTTTTTTAATTCTTCTTGAAGTAAAACTGAATGATTCAGTGTAAACCGTTCTGCGTGCAGTGCGCTCAGTTCTGTTGCATCAACATCCTGTTTCGTCAGCTTGGACCAAATCTGAACTCCTAACGTTCTGATCGAGCGAACGTTCAGATTTTCAAGAAATAATCTGAATTATAGGTCACTCGGTTACAAACCGGAACCGTTTTACAGCTAATTAAAAATAAAAACGTACAGGTTTAATTCTAACAAAGCAAATTTTAAAGCTCTAAAGTGGCAAAAAAAAAAAAAAAAATCATGAATCTGGAAAATATTTTTATTTTCAGTTTTATGTCTTCTAAAACTAAATTAAAGCAGATTATCATTAAGCCTTTCATCTTTTTAGAACCATTTTATGTTTGGAAATGGTTTAGCCGTTTCGGTCAAATCTATAAAGTAACATTCAGAATCTACTGGGAGCGTTTGTTGGGTGTGACTCTCAGCTACTACCACCCCAAACTTCAGCTCAGCAGCTGTAAAACCAACAGAGTTATCGCCATTTTTGTTGTTTCCAACCGTCTTGGAGCCGTGGCGGCCATCTTGGGTTAAAACGACTCCACAAGTTGTCAAAAAATTTGATGTTATGTATTTAGTTGTAATATATATATATATAAATGATTGTTGTTTAAATTGATGGTTTGAATTAATTTTGTATAATGAGGGAACAGATATGTTAAGAAATTTTCTTCCTCTGCTTCCTTTCATTTTATGTTTTTTTTTTTTTTAAATTGTATCTGTGTGTTTTATTGGAAATGAAATGAATAAACAAATAAATAAATAAATAAATAAAATAAGTTCTAGACCAGAGGGGTCTGCAACCTTTATGATAAAAAGAGCCATTTTACACCTTCGTTCACCAAATTAAAAGTGATCAGAGCCGCAACAACCTGCTGTGATTATCAACTGGTGGCCCATGGGCCACTTTAGGTTTGTTGGAGGGGGCTTTTGTTGCCATTAGGGGTGACATAGCTAAAAACATCTAATAATATAGATTTTTATACAATTTAAGATAAATGAAATGACCCGATTCGTAAGGGGGAGGAGGGGTTAATTAATAAAAACTATGAATTATGCAGACCTATGTATTTTTTTAATTGTGGAAAAATCAAGTATAGAAATAAAGCATAAAGTTAAAGTATGTTTTACTCTACATGTTCCAGCGTTCACATATTTGTAGAAGAAATGAGAGGAAAACAGCTAAAACATCCTTTTTTGTCATTTGAACAACAATAAAATTCAGTTTGATGTCAGTTTTGGTCAAAGCTTGAAAGAGCCGCTGCAGAGGAACTAAAGAGCCGCATGTGGCTCCAGAGCCGCAGGTTGCAGACCCCTGGTCTATACTCTCGCCTTTCTGTTATTCAAGTGAGATGAATGGAAGAAAAATCTATTTACTCTATTTGTGTATATATTTATTTATTTTATTTATTATGCCAGCTACATATGAGGACCTGAGCGTGGGACCACAGAGCTGAAGAAGTCTTCTTTAGCTGATGCTCTGAAACTGCCACAAGGGGGAGACTGAACAACACTTTAACATCTGCTTGGTTAAATAAAAATAGGAATCACAAACACTCCTAATATATTTTGAATTAAGGTATTTACACCACACAAATAATCAATTTTCAGGATTAGGGGATTAAATTATATGCGATGGAAAAAACTCAAAAACTGCACTTATTTTTAATATACAGTATTCTTAATGTATTTAAACACTTCATTCTTCGGTGGCTGTGGCTCAGTGCTTAGAGCAGTCGTCTTCCTACAAGAGAGTCCTGTGTAAGACACTGAACCCCTCATTACCTCTGATGTGTGTCCCCCTGGGTGTGTGAATGTGATGTAAAGCTCTGATTAATCTCTACAGATTGAGATTACCGGTAGTTTTGTAGAGGTGTAGTAGAGTG
Source organism: Hypsolebias longignatus (assembly GCA_031762435.1). NCBI lineage: Eukaryota > Metazoa > Chordata > Actinopteri > Cyprinodontiformes > Rivulidae > Hypsolebias > Hypsolebias longignatus. Next base: position 9,818,597 of record JARVGV010000474.1, read on the forward strand.
CTGTATGAATGTGTGTGTGGAGGGATGAATGAGGGCACAGACTGTGTTGTAAAGCGTTTTAGGTCTGGTCTAAGTACAGCCCCTTTGCCATTTTTACCATCTTCTAAAGTAAAAACAAGTACATCGAGATACAAATCTTTATAGAGCGTGACCAAAAGATGTCCCTCGGTTTAAAATAGCAGAAACATCAGGCGAAGTGTCTTTACAGTGATTAAGTTTCATATTGGCGTAAATTAAATTAAAATTAGTTTTGAAGTGTCTGCCTCAGATGAGGGGTTAGGTTTTATGATTTTCTTTCTGTGAATTCACTTTTTTATTGGTTTCTGTTCCTGCAGACATCACTCCTACCATTCTGGACTGGTTTTCTATTCCCTATCCATCTTACAGCCTCCCCGGCAGTCCCATCATGCAGGTCCACCTTACAGGTCGCTCCCTACTCCCAGCTCTGGTCACTGAGCCCAGCAGCTGGCACACGGTCTTCTCCAGCCAGTCGCTGCACGAGGTCAGGTCACCACCGCCGCTCACAGATGATGACAAACCCCTGGGCTCTGACGGCTGCGCTCTTGTTCGTTTCAGGTAACCATGTACTACCCAACTCGCTCCGTCCACCGGGGGGCGTATCACCTTCTCCAAAACCTGCACTACAGGATGCCCTTCCCCATCGACCAGGATCTGTACGTGTCGCCCACCTTTCAAGATCTGCTGAACCGCACGAGGCTGCAGCAGCCGACACACTGGTTCAAAACCCTGGACCAGTATTATTACAGAGAGCGCTGGGAGCTGTTTGACACCAGGTCTGTGAGAGCCGCACACGCTGAGCACAAAAACACATCTAAATGCAAACTAAAACTACTTTTGGTGATGACATGAACAAAATCTGTTCCCCCCATTAAAGAAAAACCCTAAAACTAAAGACGTGTATGTAAGAAAAGGTAATCTGAACTTGAAAAAAATGCTTTGAGTTTTGTAAGACTTCTCTACAAGTCATAAATATCAGTTGTCAGACGAATTTTAAAAACCAGTAAACTAACAGGTTTAATAGATTTGTGCATGTTGTTACTTTTATTTAAGACAACAGTGACTTGTCTTAATAAGTTAAATAAGGTAGGAGTGCTGGAGGTTAGCCCAGTGGCTCTCAAACCGTGGTGCAAGTACCACTGGTGGTACTCGGAGCCGGAAACCTTCTAGTAGTACGACCCTTTGAAATAGTGCAACTGTTGTATGAACTGAACTGGATTTACGACTGTGTTATTAAATGTGCTCGTGGCTTCATCCAGGCAGCGCCAGTGAAATCTGCTAGACACTAAAGATGGAAATCTGATTCAAGTTATGTCAAATTAATATTTACCTGTTATGGTGCGCGGGACGAGCCTTAACTGCAGTGCATGCAGGTGGTTGTTCTCAGCAGCCAAGGCTTGGAGCATCACGTTAATCCACACTGACCAGCGTTAGCCTGTTTACAGAGCCTGGTGTTTTCTCAGTTGGTTTTTGTTACATGAAGCTGGAGAATCACTGATCTCGTACCTCAGACTGTTGGTTCATGGTCGCGTCCGGCTGAATTTCCCTCCCATATCCCCCCCCCCCACCACTGAATGTCTCCACAATCTCCTCAACCAAACAATAACTCAGTTCAGATGAGAGGGTCCTGTGTCTTCTCTTGGCTTTTGTCTTTTTTATTTTTATGTATTTTTTGTTGGTCATTTCAGGTGAGTGGGAGAATCATTTTTCATCATTTAGATGATTAACTTGTGCTTCAAAATATTATGACAGATGAATTAATATTGTAAATGATGGTTAACTGTAGCTTTCTTTGCTCGACTGACTGAACATGTACCTAATGAGATTTGTATTTCCTCTATTTTAAACTATAACAATTATAGTTATTATTCCAAAGGGTTAAAACTGATGGCAAATGTCTCATCAAACTATCGGCAAACTGAGAAGTTTATCTGTAATGAAATAAATACATTTATCTTATAATATGTGAAGAACACTTTAGAAGCACCAACAGTGCTCCAACAGACACTGTAACAGTGTCGGGGTTTAATTTTGTGCTTTATTTGGTAGAAGAAAATACAAAGAAGACATTTCAGCTAAAAGATTTTTAAAAAAAAGCAAAGAAGTAATAAAAATTTGCTAAACGGTATCTAAAAGCAAAAATATTATAAATGGTAACTAAAATCTCAAATTAGCACAACAGTAGTTAAAAGCTGAAATTATTAAATTCATAGCTTCAATCCGTCGATCAGTCAATCTATCAATTAATCGATGGATCACTCATTTTCTGCTTGTTCTGAAGTCGGGTCGTGGGGGCAGCATGTTGAGCAGGGAGCTCTTTCCACAGCCTCCTCTTCCAGCTCTTCTGGGAGGACTCCATGGTGTTCCCAGGCCAACTGAGAGACATAATTTCTCCAGCGTGTCCTGGTCTTCCCCTGGGGTCTCCTCCCAGTCGGACATGCCCGAAGCACCTCCCTAGGGAAGCACCCAGGAAGCATCCTTACCACATGCCCGAACCACCTCAACTGGCTCCTCCCGATGTGGAGGAGCAGCGGTTCTACTCCGAGTCTCCCAGATAACTGAACTTCTCACCCTTCCTCCAAGGGAGAGTCCAGCTACCCTGCAGAGGAAACTCATTTTGACCACCTGTATCCACGATCTCATTCTTTCGGTCACTACTCATGAATAGGTGAGAGTAGGAACTGACTGGTAAACAGAGCTTTGCCTTACAGCTCAACTCCCTCTTCACCACAATGGACCAGTACAGAGTCCACAACACAGTACTACATGACTCAGCAAAATGAAATTGTATGGAACAGATCATTAACTGTAAAGTCTATAAATGTCAAGTGCTGCTGGTGAATAAAATTATTATTTGTACATTTTTAAACTGTATTTTTGAAGTTGTCTGATGAAATTAACTTTACTGAGACGCCACATGGAGAAAGTAAAAGTATTTTACTCTTTGTGAACAAATTTAGGACTTTGGTTTCTGTTAAATATCTAATCATGCTTTAATTTGAACAAATGCAGAGCTGACCCACTGGAAACCAGGAACCTGGTCTCAGATCCAGTCTACAGCTCCATCCTGGAGAACCTGAAGCAGCTTCTGCAGAAGTGGCAGTGGGACACTGGAGACCCCTGGGTCTGTGGACCAGACTATGTCTTGGAGGACAAGCTGGAGCCACGCTGCAGACCTCTCTTCAACAGACTCTGATGATACTTTCACTCGTCTTGGAAGTGCAGGAAATTCATTTTTATATATATTTTTGTAAATTTGTGCTGCTTTTAATGATGTGAAATAAACTATTTGAGTTTCCTTGTTTCAGTGCACCCTTTGTTCTGTAGACTCATCATTCAAGTCAGTTATTTCTGAATCCATTTGACACGTTTAAGGACGACTTTCCATCATCACGACCGCCTCATGAAGCTGCATCATGGAAAGCCAACATGATTACACACCGCTGAACCGTTTTTATTGTTCAGCTGAACAGATGAAGACTGATCAGCTAATTATACACAGGCAGAGGAGTTCATGATGCTTAGCCTCTGAGGACCAATAATCAATCTTCACAAGGTTTTTTTTTTTTTTTTTTTTAAACTCGATACAGAAAGAAAACCCTTTTGAAACACATTTTCTGGTGAACAATTTGAATCAACTAAAGTTCTGTGAGGATCTTCATTGTTCATTAAATTAGACCTTTTAATGTGTGTACTTTGATTCATGCTTTTTAAATGTGCTTAGATACATTTGACTGTTCTCCAAGAGTCACAGAAGATCTGACCTTCTTATAGACTCCACACACACACACACACACACACACCTTCCCACTGGCTCCAGACTATCCATAACAGATCAATCAGGTCTTTCACCTCCACCCCACATATCATCCGCCTACCTCAGCTCTGATTTGATGAAAGTCTTGTGTCACGGCATCTCTCACCCAGCCAGCCTTTATAAGAGCCAGAAAGTTTTCCAAGTCAAACGAAATCTAAAGACTCGGACCTGAGGAGCTGCGTTTTCTTCCCGTGCGTAAAAGAAGTGCCAAGACGATGCCAAACATGGAGAGGTCTGTGAGGTTCGCCGTGGTGTGTGTCGGAGTGTCTCTCCTCATGTCCTGTCAGTCAGTCGAAGCCTGGTACAAGCAGTCCACTGGGCCCAGTTACTACTCGGTGGGTCGCGCCTCCGGTCTGCTCTCCGGGATCCGGAGGTCTCCGTACGTCCGGAGAGCCGAGAGCGCAGAGACTGTGACGGACAGCGGGGAGGTGGCAGGTAACACCGTGATCCCAGAGGCTAACAGGCAAATCTCCATCCTTAAAAACATGGTAAGTACCGATCAGGTACTGTTTTTGTTTAAAGGAATTTACTTATTTATAGTAAAGATAAGCGCAAAAAATGCGTAAAATCATGTTCCACTCAGCACCAGGTTGTTCTGTCCACACTAATATCTGTAGACTATTGTGTTTAACAGACTATTAATTCAAGAAAATGCATTTTTTGTTTGATTTTTGTGCTTTGCATGCACAAATAAAATAAAATAACTGAAAAGGCTCGTGCGTAAAAGCGCAGGACTTATTTTTAGCTGACTGTCAAAGCGCAAACTTTACAAAGGTTAAAAGATTTGAATTACTGATCCATACTGGAATTTTTTTGTCACAAACCGTTTGCTTCAAAAAAAAAAAAAAATTTTTTTTTTTGATCCCCGTCTCCTGCAGGCCATCTGCCTGAAGGACATCTCTCCGAACCTGAAGAGCTGCGAGCTGCTGCAGGACGGATCCGGAACCTTCCAGTGTCAGGCTGACGTCCTCCTCACCCTGGACTCCCTGGACTGCCTGTCCGCGTGAGGATCATCCTCCAAAACCGCGGAGAGCTTTTCTGAAACGGAGAAATGAAACCGAACAAAAGAAGTAATGGAAGAGAGGGTTGGGAGGAAAACCTGCTGCAGATCCTGAATGTTTTTTCTTTATTAAAACACACAAATGTTCCTTTTTGCTTTGGTTGAGTGGAGTTACAAAAGAAAAGTAGATTCAAACAATGTTGGTTCTTTCTGTCTCCAGGAGCTGCGCCATCCTTTCTGTTCATTTATCCGTCACCCAACATTGTATTTAATGTCCAGAAGGCTCTCTGTTGTCCAGATTTCCTGGAAATTATTTATTAAACTCAACAAACAACGTGTAAAGTGGGTGTCTTCTTGCAATTTTCTACTTTGAAACATAAATCAGTGGACTCAACATGTTAAAAGCTGTTTTCACATTTATTATACTGCAGGTTCAGTGCACTTTTACTTTGAACAGTGTGATAATCTACAAATAGAGGAACAGTCTCAAAGCAGGCGAATTTTTCACAAATTTAAGTATTTAAATCACAACGCTTTATTCTAAGGCACTTGGGGCATTTTTTCACCCTTTTATCAGCATCTCACTCCAAACTGCATCAGTCATTTCCATAACATAATTATTATGATCCTTCAAAACAAAAGATAATGCTACAAATCAGACAGAGGCAGCAGTCTGACATTCATGTGGCACAATAACCCTCGCAGGTAAAAGGAGGGAAATGAAAGCCGAGTCAAGGCTCCTCGGGGATGTTTCTAGCGTAAGCGTCTGTAAATGAGTTTCTCAGCATCACTGCAGATTAAAACTCCTGCTGTGAGAGGGATGTGAAGCAGAACAAATAGGCGTTTAACTGGCGATAACCGCCTCATTTGACGGATGTGACGCTCAGCAGAGACACAGAGGTGGAAAACAGCTGTATGCATGAGTGACTTCTGCTGGGAGGCTTTTAAACAGTAAGCCTCTCTGCACACACACACAAAATCCTGTTGAGTTTGGTTGTACAGTAAATAAAACATTTTAATGACATTCCTGGCAAAGTTTAAAAGGCTCAAAATCGAGAAACATCTTCCAAGAGTTTTTGTCTTCATTTTTTCCAAATATGATCACAGATCAGGGACAAATAGATTTTCATGTTCCGTTCATCTAATTTTTTTTTTTTTTTTTTTAAAGTTTCAGTCTTAAGATAAAAACACAATTTAGTGTCCAAAGAGTCCCGGCTGGCGGCTACAGGAGCGACACGGCTTCCAGGTTTTCTTTAATTATTGTGTCCATAACCACCTGGAAGACGACTTGGATGTTGGACGTGTCCGTTGCCGTGGTGAAGTGATGATAGATGAGCTTGCTGGGCGTTTTGTTGAGCGAGACGAAGGTGGCGGCGATGAAGCGGGCGGCAGAATCCACATCGCAGTCCGCGCCTGAAAAAAACCCCAGAAACGTTAGGAGGGCTGACGAGAGCTTGGCCAATCACACGAGCTCCAAATTGATGCTGTGATTTGCATTTTTGCGTTTATTATAATAAAATTAAAACGCACAGAAATATAAAATAAAATGGGGCCAATCATCTGCAGCAACCAGAAAATAAACAAGCAATGCCTTGTTTTAAAATGAGGTCAAATGATTCAAATTCAAATGAAGGATTTTCAGTAAATTACAAGAATCAAAGCTAATTTATCCTGTTTATTCTTCTTAGTAATAAAATGCAGGCCTGGCATCCTTTAAATGCATGTTGCCTGCTTCATTTCATGTCCAAGATCATTCTGATGAGAAATCACAGTTATTTTCCTCTGAATTTGAAAATAATGACGTGTAATCTCGTAAAACTGCAGAAGTCATGACCGGCGTCCGTGTTGAAGATGACTCTCAGCCACTGCACCAAGCTGTAGCTGAGATTTGTAAAACTGACTGAATTATAAACATTTTTGTCTTCATTTTATTATTTATTAGCCTTTATTTAACCAGACAAATCCCACTGATCTCTTATGCAAGGGAGGCCTGGACCTGAAGTCCAACATGCATGTTTTTGGTCTGTGGGAGGAAACAGGAGTACCCGGAGAAAACCCACACAAGCACGGAGAGAACATGCAAACTCCCCACACAAGACCCCAGGTCCAATCGAAGACTGAACCCAGGACCTTCTTACTGTGAGGCAACAATGCTAACCACTGAGCCATCGTGCAGCCAACATCTTTGCTAACAACAGCCGACTGTGGCGGCCATCTTAAATTGGGTTGATAATCAGTTGTAGATCCAGATGAAGTCTGTTCACTGGTTCATGAGAGGTTTTGTTGGAGCCATTAAAAATGTGGCGCGGCCAAAATGTATTTAAATAAAAATAATGATAAAAAATAAAACTCTTCTCCAAGATAGAGTGGTGTAAGGGTAAGAATATCTGTCAGCATCAATGCCTCTGGGTGACAAGAAGCCCAGAAGGAATGGACCAGCCATGTTTTTCCTACAACAGTGTCTCAATGGGCTCAGCTGCAAATATGAACACCACAAAGTTCTACTGAACTCATCACCGTAGCTGCTGTCCGGGTTAAACAGACACTGACCCCAATCCCATGTCTGTTAGCATTTTATTGGCATTTGCATGAGAGCAGAGGCGACGACCCCCGTTGAGCCCACAGACGAGAGGCGAAGTCCAGAGCAGCTCGATTAATAAAGCTCAGAACCAGCAGCACGTGGAGCGATCAGCCCGAGTCGTGTTCGAAGCTTCAACCTGCAGTCACGTTTGCGTCTTTAAAGATTTTCAAGGTTCATTTCATGTTTGTTTTTTTTTTTTTTTTTTTAAGCTTTTACGGACGTTTAAAATGCAGCCGCGCTTTTAAGCAACGTTTTTGGTTCCACAATCGACGCTCACCGAGTCGTACCTTTGAACTGTGGCAGAAACAGCCGCAGGTGCCGTCCCGTGTGTAAAATCTTGTCTTGAAAAAGATCTATCTTGTTCATGAATAGAATCTGAAACGACAGGAAAACAAAACACAAAATTAAAACCAGAGTAGGAAAATAACGACTTGGTTCGTGACATCTGTAGCTCTGGAAGAACCTGTAAATTTAATGTTACTTGAAGGGGGGGAAAAATAATCAATAGTTGTATTGATGAAGACATCAGGGAACGATGGAGTTCCCGATGGAGTTCGATTGGGGGAGTGGTGGCGCAGTGGTTAGACGGTGGGCTTGTGATCGGAAGATCGCCGGTTCAAACCCCGGTACCGAC
>JARVGV010000474.1:9828768-9862208 GCA_031762435.1 Hypsolebias longignatus
CCCCCCACCCCGCGAAAAAATATAAATGCTGCATAAAAAAGGCAACGTAAGGTGCGATGACGTCACTGGGGGTTAGGTCGTAAACGCGAAATGCCGTAAACCGGGGACTACCTGTATATAAAGTGGAGATTTTATCGTCACGATAAAATCTCCACTTTTGTTAATTTTTCCATTTCTAACTCATCAAAACTGTTTGAGTTACATTCTGCCTAATAGATGTCCCACTGCCTGCCAAGTGTTGATGCATCAGTAATCAGTTGAATTACATCAATTGATTTATTAGTTTCAATGCATCTGTGTCCTGCACCAAGTAAATGTGCTGCTGAAGAGCATCTGCCACTCATGAAACTTGTAAAGGAAGTTTGCAACAGCGCTAAGCTTTACTCCAAAAGATAACAGCACAAATGAGTCTTGTAAGGTCCAGGTAGAGCTATTTGCACAGAAACATAACTTAGCAGTTGACAGCAGATATCTCCTTTTTAAAAAGTATAACATTAAAGCATCTCTTTCAGGACGATGCCCTTGTGACGTTGGAAACATTTTTTTTCCCCTGAGAGAAAACATCTTAAATCTACAAGACACGTTCAGGTCATAGTTTGACTTTGTGTGCATGTCCTCCAGAGGTTACGTGATGAATTTCTCACCATGGACGTGCTGCGGAAGAAGACGTTATTGCAGATGGAGGAGAAAAGCTTCATGCTCTCCTGGAGACGATTCTGCAGGGACAAATTGAAAAGCCGCTGAAGACCAGAGAGCAGAAGCTTTGTCATTTTAAACCTCAGTTTTTGACGCCTGAACACGTTTAGGTGCCAACGCTGTTGTATCGAGTGCAAACCATTGAAAATGGTTTAACTATTAAAAAAAAATCTAAATCTTCTTGGTGTAACAAACATTTATAAAGAGGTGACTCAGTGCAACTCGTACCACGGAGGGATCTTCCACCAGCGTCATGTCGTACCCGCTCAGAGACACCACGAACAGAATCGCTCGGACGTCCTCGAAACAACTGATCCACTTCCTCCGCTCGGTCCGCTGACCTCCAACATCGTACATCCTAAAACAAGAGGCCAGTGCACGTTACATTATTCACCTAGCGACAAACTTTTATACAGCATTTTGTAGCAACAGCTCAGACAAGCAGAAACCTTGTACAGTAGTGAAGAAAGTTCATGCTCAATAATCCAGGAATCAAATCTGATCATTCTCAATCAGGTCATCTGGACAGTCCAGATGACCTGATTGAGAATGATCAGACTTGTACAGGAGTCTCTCGCTACGTCGCGGTTCGTTTTTTTGTTAACAAAAAAACGAAGTCCAGATGACATGATTCAACCTTTTTTGTTGTTTTATACCTGGATGACTGAGAAAACAAACTTTGTGTACTAGAACATATACTTTTTAATCCAGATGTTTTTTTTCAACTAAAAGTGACAAATGTTCATTGTTCATCAGGAGCTCAGGGCTGCGTTTACGTGAAATAACATCTCGCCGTTACAGACGAGTGCTGCATCAGTCTGCAGCTGCCAGGAGAAATGGAGTCCTGATCAAGAGCAGATTGTTTGTGTTTGAAAAGATCAGATACTTCTGAAGACGTGCGTGGTTTCCACACATGAAGAGGAGTGCTCCTCCACCCTTTTCAATTTCTATCAGGACGATCAGATTTTCAACGGGATGATCACGACTCGGCGGCAGAGAGCGCATAAAGGTCACCGTTCTTCAGCGGGATGGAACAGAAGCGTGACAGCAGAGCGTCCCTCTTCGGCCATTTTCAGAAGCCAGATGTGTCATCACCCGCCTTCCTGTCGAGTTAATGTTACTTTAACTGAGAGGGGAATCACACGGGTGGAAAAACAAGACGTGCAGCCGGGGAACGGCACAGAAACAAATGTCAGATTTACAACGGAAATTTTCCACAGAGATTGAAGCTGCGGGAAAGGCTGGAGTTCATTACACAAACTAACCCAGCGACAACTCGGTCACAGTGGAGCCCTAAAAACACAAAAGTCATCAGCTGGGAGTCCACACACGCTGCTCGCAGGTTACCATCGTCTCTACATCAGACAAAGACAACGTCAAGGTCTGGATCGAGCAGAAACCCGTCAGAGAAAAAACATTCTTAAAGCCAAGTAGCGCACGTCAGAGCTCAGCGTGCACGTGGAGGGTGACTCTCAGCTACTACCTGCAAACTTTAGCTCATTATCTGTAAGTCTGACTGCGCTACGCCACCTTTGTTGCGGCAAAGGTCGACTAGCTGGGGCGGCCATCTTGAATCGAGTTGTAGATGTACATCCAATGATCACTTCCTGGGAGAAAATCTGTCCAATGGTTGAGATGACTCTCAGCTACTAACACACCAAATTTTAGCTTCGTATCTATGTAATCTGAGGATTGGGAGCGGTGGCGCAGAGGTAAGAGAAGGTGGGCCTGTGATCGGAAGATCGCTGGTTCAACTCCCGGTACAGACGACGTCAAAATGTGGGTGGGATAGGTGAAGCAGCCACACCAGTCTCCACCCTCATTTGCCCCACTCTGGGCCCTTGAGCAAGGCTCTTAGCCCCACCATCTGCTCCCCCGGGTGCCCTTGACAGCAGCTCTCTGCTCCACACAGAGGGCTGTGGTAGCTCGGTGGTCTGAGGTTGCCAGGAAGAGCATTCGACGTAAAAATAATAAACGCCTCTTTGTGTGACTTAGTTCGCCGTGGTGACCCGCTGAAGAAGGGAGCAGCCGAAAGAAGTGTGGTGCAGAGGCTAGCAAAGGTGAGCCTGTGACTGGAAGGTTGCCGGTTCCAACCCGCAGACCGACAACAAAAAAATGTGGGTGTGAAATGTGAGGAAAGGCTACATCTCGAGCGAAAGCTAAAAACATTCAATTTTTTTTTTTTTTTTTTTGCATTTCTGTTATTTTCATTCAAAAACTTAAACAAGAAAAACGTGGGTGTCATTTGCCCCAGAGTCCTTGTTGTGCTGGTTAGATGTCGCAGCCGTCTTGAATCAAATCAAAACGTAGGTCAGCGCAGATGTTCTTCAAACGACAACACAACAGTTCATGCTCATCAATCCAGATATAAATCCAACAATGTTCAGCCAGGTCATCTGGACGGCTTCTTTTGTTGTGGAGACGTTTAATCCTTCATCCAAAGTACTTCTTCAGTCTGAGGAGCCCGCCAAACCAAACTGAATCCCACAAACGGCTCACTCCTGGCGTGAAAAAACAAACCCAACCACATTTTGCTGGTGATTAATGTAAATGGCCTCCGGGGCCCGCCCTCTGCCCTGTCAACTCCCCCAAGGCAGTCATGCCAAAGTGGTTAAAAACACCAAAGTTCATGCTCATTAATCCAGGTATAAATCCAACAATGTTCAGTTTACATGGCAACATTGCTGCCCGTCTTGAGAAGTTTGTAACTAAATCAGTGGATCTCTCTTGGATGTAGCAGATGACATCATTTCATCAAATAAAGAACAACCAGAATGTGCAACAACTCCTCCACCAGAATGCCGAATCTTGTTCCTCAGCGTCGACCCAGTCTAAACTCCACTTTGCATTTTTGTCATATGCGACAGCGTGTGCATGTAGAGTATCTGACTGACCTCTGACCTCTGCGTAAAACGTATTTTTGGTCTTTTCCTTGCATCGTTAATGTTGAGAGCTCTGAATTACAATTACAACCCTGCAGGTGGGGCAGGTGCAGAAAAGAAAACGAGTCGTCGATCGAAGCAGAGCAGTCAACGACCGGAACGACCAGATGAGTTCAAACTCGGCCGAGTCGGGACTTCATCTTGAGCGAGAGCTGCCGTTTTCCACGTTTTTGTTTACTCTCATTCAAAAACACTACACGTCTGCCAGAACCAGCTAAATCAGCTCAATTAATGATCATTAATCAATCAATGTGCACGTCTAGGTCCATTTCACAGACATGGAGCGAACATCTGGTGTGGTAGTAGCCGAGAGTCATCAACGGCACATACTCTGAGCGTGACATCTGGTGATATTGCTTAAACCATTTTTTTTTTTTTTTAATCTCAAACTTCACCAAAACATCTGCAGCGCCATCATTTCTCAGCATAGTTTGAAACGCTGAAAGGTGGCGGGCGATCTGCATTATTTACAGAACGTTAGGTCGTTGTTGAAAACTCCTCGCTCCATGGCGGCGAGGACAGGGTAAACTCCTCCCCTCGCCTGCGGTAATCTTGATCAGGACAAATTAGGATTATGAACCTGCACAGGATTCCCAGCAGCAGCTTCAGCATTCAGCCCACTCTCATCTACGACCTTCATGTAAGCTTTCAAGAAACATGAATTTAAAATTCATGGTAATGAACCCATTGACCCCGTCCCCCGGATCCATTTTACCCACTAATTCTGGGTCAAATTATTTGCACTTTCTGAATTTAACTCCGTTATAATCTGAGCTACACAGCTGTGAAGGTTCCTGAACATTTTCATCATTTAAATATCAATATCAAATTGTTCTCATTTATCTACCAAAATGATAAAAACTTTACACCAAAGTGACTCAGGCTCCATTTATTTTTTACATTTAAAACATTAAAAGGCTTCATTAGTGTGAAAATATGAATAAAAAACAACTTTATGGCACGTCATTATTAGGTTAAAATAAACTGCGGAAAATATTAACAACTAAATCATCCAGTCTTTAAAAATGTAAGGAAACACAAAGAAAAACCGCAACCTTTAATTATCTAATCTCCTGCATGAAATTAATCCTGAAATAAGCTCTCGTCTTTTATTAATCAAGTTTTCATTAGAAAAAGAAAAAAAAAAAGACCCGCCTCCTATTGTTTCGTTAAACCCCTTTAGATGTTTCGCGCTCCTCCGAGCCGTTTCCTGAGCAACAACAAAACTCTGCACACATTAAAAACATTCATTGATCTGTTCTTAATAAAAACCTGACGTGTTTTAAACTGACGTGACGGTCTGAACCATCTGACTGCAGAAATGATCCATCTGACCCGCGCAGGAGCCGATTTATCTCAAAACATTATTTTGCACATATGAAGACCAAGAAATGCACATCGCCCGCTGTCGTTCATGGCGTTTTCATTAAACTCACGCTGCGCTGAAAATGAACGGGGTTTTCGTCAGTCCTTGTAAATGACGGTAAACAAGATCTCGTGTGCCTGCGAGATCTTGCAGGATCACTCTCAGCTGCTACTGCGTTCATTTTAGCTTAATATCTGGTGAAATGACGGAGCCATTTTCCTGTTTGCTGCAGAGACAATCTTGAACGAGGGACAACTCACTGCCCTTGTCGGCCTCATCTTGATAAATGTATTATGATGTCATCAATATGTTGCTGTTTCATGTGCTGAGGTCATTTTTTGCAACTTTATTAATTTCTTTACATCTCCTCTTCCCCTCGTGTTTCTTTTTCCTTATCTGAAAAAAAATTAAAAAAAAAGGGGCTGCGCCTCTCGAGGTCGGCGGCCTCAGTCACCTCCATCTCCCCAAGCCTGTTATGTTGCTCTCGGACGGGCTGTACTGAAATGTAATTACGTTGCGCTTCGGTGCAATGACAATCATCAAAATCCATCTGATGGTTAAAGAGATATTTTGCTAACAGACAGACAGAGTTGACTCCGTTAACTCAATTCAGTCTTTGCACGTTCTCTGCCATGATAGCGCCGTTATATTTACTTTATTTTATTTAAAAAACACAGAACATTTTTACACATTTCCCTCCAGAGCTCAGCATTTCCTTTGCATTACTGACAGAACAAACAAATTGGTGCCTGCAGTGGTTGAACCAAACCGAAGCACTTTTTTTTTTCACCCCCACACTGGGCACTTTCTGGGCTCCATACCCAGAAGTTCATTGGTATCACGGTGACCCTTGGAGGCTTCAGGAAGTGAGTGAAGCCTGTAAAAGTGATGATGGTGGAGTTATGAGACAGCAGCTCATTGATGAATATGATCATCCTCCATGAACCTCCTGAGCTCAGATATCAGACCTCTGCTGCCCTCCTGATAAAACCATGGAGCAAAATGGACACACGGAAATATTGACATATCGAACGAAGCCGCCCATCACATGGCTGTAGACGGAGATAAGAGAGCAGCAGATGGAGTTGGGAAAGTTGAGATAGAAAGGAGCTGAATAGATCTGTGGTTCTTCTGTGAAGGAGCTGAGGCCACGAGGCGTCTACCTGAAAACAAGGCGCTTGACTTTAAACTGGGTCTCGATCACGCCGGTTGTCCTCAGGCGCACTCGCAACACGTCCGTCTCCGTGGGCACGTACTCCGGAGAAGTGATGCGGCTCATGCTCTCAAAGAAACTGGGAGAGGAAGAGGAGAGAAGGTTCAGAACAAGAGGAGGAAGAAACAGGAAAAAAAAAAAAAAAAAACTGCAGTCAAGATTCAGATTTTTTTTTTTTAAGTCCGGTGTGTGAGCTCGCTGTGTTGGTCGTGGTTGTGTCGACGGGGTGGGAGCACAGAGATGGAGCGGGAGCGCGGCAGTTCATCACGATGAATTTTAACGCCACGGTTTAATGTAATGAACAAACTAAAGCTTCCAAACACTGATGAGCTTTGAACACAGGAGGCATGATGAAGTGCATCATGCCTGTGCACACACTCATACATGCAATCTTTAAAACACACACACACACTCTGACTGTGACATTCTCAACTTGTCACCCTGAATCAGTTTCTTGGACACAGACACACGTCCTGCTGCTTCAGAGTATTAAAAAAATAATAATAATCTTGAAGTACAGAAAAAAAGCATTGAACATTTTTAGACATTTTTATTTTCCAAAAGTAACATTTCTTTATGTAAAGTGGTGATGACAAGTCCATTGCGGTTTATGAAGGTCTTTTAAAAAGGTTTTCTTTGGACGCTTCATTTAAAAATGTATTATTTATAATAAATTATAATTTATCTTTATTTAAAAGAATGGTCAAGGATAAATTGTTAAAAAATATATATCTGAAATGAGTTTAAATAGTAATTATTTGTGATTAAGGAAGTTAATGAGTTGTTCATTTTTTATTATTATTATTATTTTTTTTGTATTTAAAGGAAGTTGTTTGTTTGAATTGTTTATCAGAGAATAAGGGGCAGATAAGATTTTTTTCTTCAGCTGCCACCTTTCATTTTTTATTTTTTTCTCTTGTTATCTGTATGTTAATTGTTTTGTGTTTTTTTTTTTACTATAAAATGAATGAATAAATAAAATGAACAATAAATACAAATAAAAATGGTTTATTCATTTTCAGCCCAGTTCTTGTACAGAACCCGCTCCTGACAACATGACAGCCGTGTGAGCATTAAAAAAAAAAAAAAAAAAAAAAAAAACAGGAAAGTGAACAACAGAAGGAGTCAGACCTAAAAAGTTTCTACAGCTGATGACCAGAATATAAAAGAAATTAAAAAAAAAAAAATTAAAATCCATGACCTGAAAGAATGATCATCCTTCAGCTGATCATCGGCTGTGTGTCAATTTTTCAGCTGATAGCTCATTGGGAATTGCCAAGTTGATGCTAAAATACTATTTTATGTGTAGAACTGGGTTTTCTTTTGTATTTAATAGAAACAGGTGAATAAATACGAACACATGCTGCTTCAATGACAGGCTGCTGGTATTAAAGTATCTGAGGCTAATTCCATTCATTTATTTAGTTTTTGCTAAATTTAGTTATTAGAGTTGAAACAACTCTGGTTCATCTTGAGTTTAGGAGCTTTATGTCCAAATAAATCACCGTTTTCAATTAAGTGCCCTAACAAACCCCATAAAATAAATATATAAAAATTCCTCTGAATATAGTCAAGTTCTGGACAGAAAACGAGCAAAACAAGCCAACGTTTGAATTATTATTATTTTTTTAAACTCCAGAAAGCTCAAAGAACGTTTGGTCAAATAGATAAAAACGACTGGCTCATGAATGAATGGATGAAACGAGGGATGAGTCCTGTAAACCTGAACAGTCCCTTCACGTTGACTAAATCCCAACATCAACAACCAGATTTAACAGCAGAGGAGCTGATGAAGGTGGTCCTCACAGGTATGGCAACACTCTGCAGTGTGTAAGGCGACGGTGACGAGCGGTGCTTCTCAGTGGGAACCACGGGACCTGTCGGTGTGGATAACACCAGAGCCGGAGCCTCTCGCTGCGGCCAGGATGAGAAGAGACGGCCTCCTGGAGCTTCTGAGCTTTTTCTTCCTCCACCATAAACAGAAACACACACACACACACTTCCCTCCATACTCCTGTCAGATCATCATCATCCTCACATTGTTGTTTTTACTGTGGTGCCACAAAAAAGTTGTTTTTTTCTAAACCAAATATTCTAAAAAGTCCCAATAGTTCTCTGCACACACACATCTGTATTTAACACAGCTGTTTGGATTTGTGCATTTACAGGAGACGTTCTGTGTCCTTGCCTCCTCCATCTCTGCCTCCAGACGTCGACTCCAAGTGACAGCGAGCGCACGGCTGAAAACCAGGCGCTAACTGCTGCTAATTAGACCCTGCTCCCCCCCACCCCCCCACCCCCCTGCTCAGCGTGAATACTCACTACAGTGCAGAGTCGTTTAGCTCATACTCGTAGCCCCGGGCGGCCGCGGCCCGCACTCCCTGGTCGGCCCAGAGGCAGGACAAGGCGTGGCTCAGGAAGGGAAACAACACCTGACCTTCGTCAAAACACCGCCCGCACGACAGCACTGAATGGGCGTGGACCTGAGAGACGAAGACAAGACGATACAGATGTGGACAGGCGAGCAGGAAGGAGCACGGATGGGGCTCTAATCGCTAAAGATGCACAAACGGATGGAGAAACATCAACAAAGACGTGGAAAAAAAAAAGAAACGATCACACCCTTGGTGACATTTAATGGAGGAAATACGTTTCTGTCTCCATCTCGCTGCAGGAAGTGCACGGTGGGTGGAGAGCTCTCATAACTGAAGCAACAAAGTCAAAATCTAATTAAACCTCACCATCCGCCCCATCCACCCATCACCAACTTTCTGCTCATCATCCAGCAGACTCAGTGTGAGATGCTGCCCCCTAGTGGTCATCATGAGCAAGCTGCAATCAATTGAGCTGGACCTGAGCGAGAACATGGAAACACAGACAGATGCAACCATACCTTGTTCTTGCTGTTCGCCAGGTTGATGCGGAGGACGCCCATTCCATGTAGGACGAACTTCATGGAGGTCAGCAGGTTATCCAACACCGCAGGCTGCCAGAGACCAGGGTTCAAAGGTCAACACACGAGCCTGAGTTGATGCTTCACTCATGAATAATAGTCATTATTCTCATGATTCACTTTGTTAAACTGTTTCAGCTCAGAGCGTCAAGGAAAGAGCTACCAGCTGAATCAAATCCAGTGTTGGTTTTTGTTAGAAAATTAATTTCTAATAAAAACAATTTGTTGTTGTCTTTTTTGTAAATTTTGCAAATTGTTACTGCAATGCTCGAATTAGACAACCGCTTTTATTGCCCACCACCACCACAGACAATGACGCTGCGTCTGGAGTTTTAGCAAAATACCCCCATGAACTTGTGGACAGTATTTAATGAAACTCTCAGACAGAAAGTGGTCGTTAAGTGTAACTCTACAACCAACTCATAAACTTTTGTAGTGAACAGAATTCAAGATGGCTGCCACAGCTTAGCTTTCACAAAAGTGGATATAATTTAAATTTACAGACATTGTGCCACATTTGGTTCAAGTTGTAGCAAACAGACCTCTCTACCCTATAGCAGGCAATATGCATCCAATAAGGAATGCTAAGCCCTGAACTAAAAACATTGTCTTAGTTTTATCCACACATATGATGTTTATTCATTATTTATAATTTAATATATAGGACAGGAGTGTGCAACCTTTGCGATAAAGAGCCATTTTTGCCACTTTTCTTACTAATTATGATATCCGGAGCTGCTAAACCTGCTACAACTGTGTACGCTCAACTGGTGGCCCATGGACCACAA
The DNA here is from genome assembly GCA_031762435.1 of Hypsolebias longignatus. Classification (NCBI taxonomy): domain Eukaryota; kingdom Metazoa; phylum Chordata; class Actinopteri; order Cyprinodontiformes; family Rivulidae; genus Hypsolebias; species Hypsolebias longignatus. The sequence continues at coordinate 9,838,727 of JARVGV010000474.1, forward strand.
GTTTGTTGGAGATGGCTTTTCTGCCGATATGAGTTCTCGTAATTATTGAAGAATTAAGGATCCTAAGCATAAAATTAAAAGACGGTATAAAATTAGGCCAGTTTGTTGGATGTCCAGTTACATTTTTAAAAGACAAATAAATACTTTTGTTTACTTTGACTTTGTTTTTGGCGTTTTATCAAAAAGTTACTCACCATATTCCTTCTCAGCTGCTTGTCTTAAAGATATTCCAAAACATTCTGGTGGTTTTGAGAGAAAGATCTCACTGTGAGACTGTAAGTTGACTTAAAGTGGCTAACAAACTACTAGCATGATATAGTCCACGTTTTACACATTGTCTTCGTACTATCCTTCACATACATTTGAAGATGACAGGAAATCTGCTAAAACTAGCCATTTTCATTGTTGGTAATAATTTAAATAAAATTCAGTTTTATTTTAGTTTTGGGCAAAGCCTGAAAGAGCCGCTGCAGAGGTACCAAAGAGCCACATGTGGCTCCAGAGCCGCAGTTTGCAGACCCTTGATACAGGAGCTAGTACACTTGATGCAGTAAAAATCGGAGGTGGTAAAAGTGGAAGAAGAAAAGAGTTGAGTTGTGCTGACAGTCATGAGGCAGTTCATTGTAATGTGAACAAACGGAGCCAGTAAACTATGAGGTGCCGTTTGTAAAGTTACACAGTCAAAAATTAACAGCAATATTTTGGTTTATTTGGCCTTTCATAAAAATAAAAATAAAAATAAAAAAATAGTTTACTATGTAATTTATTAATGACATCCAAAATAAGTATTTAATTTACAAACTAAATACTTAACTTGCAAGTTAAATATTTAGTTAATGAACCAAATATTTAGGTGTGAATATTTAATTTCCAAGCTAAATATTTATTTTCAAAACTAAACATTTAATTTCCAAACTAACCATTTATTGTCCAAGCTAAATATTTAAATTCCAAATTATACATTTAATTTCTAAGCTAAACATTTAATTCCTAAACTAAATATTATATTTATTATCTGCGATGAATTTATGTCTATATTCTGTTTTGTTTTGTTTTTTACTTCATTTTGTATGTTGCCTGTTGTTTGTTTGTTTGTACAGCACTGTGGTTGGCCTTGTTGCCGTTTTAAGTGCTCTATAAATAAAATGGTATGATAAATATACTGCATTTAATTTGTTAACTACGGTAAATATTTTGTTCAAACTTAAATATTTATTTCAAAGCTAAACATTTAATTTCTAAAATAAATATTTAATTTGCTAACTATATATTTAACTTGCAAGTTAATTATTTAGTTTGTACATAAACATTTAGTGTGCGAGTTAAATATTTAGTGTGGAACTAAATATTTAGCTTGCTAACTAAATATTTAGCTTACAAGTTAAGCATTTAGTTTTCAAACAAAATATTTAGCTTGTAAATTAAATATTTAGTTGGGAACTATGACATTTATAAATATACAACTGACATGGTGAAAATATGACTTTGAAAAATAAAACAAACTTTTTTCTTATGAAAGGCTAATAAAAAAAACAAAATAATGTTAATTTTTGACTGTGTAACTTTACAAACGGCACCCCATAGTAAACAATTGTCTTTGCTTCCTCCTTTGGATATGGGCACTCGTAAATTTGCATAGTCTCGACAAAACTGCAACAAGTCCGTTGACTTTTGCTGCGTTTGGGATGAACGATTGAGCATGCAAGCCTTTTGCTCATTTTCTGAAGAGACCAAAAAGATCAGGATGCCCCAGGTCAATCAAATAAAGCTGGATGATGACCTCAGCATGACCCCCACCAAGCTCCTTTCACTGGTTTCAGCAGTGCTCCACTTTTCCTCATAATCTCACCATTTTTCAGCAGCTTGAGGCCCACAGGTGTCACTGAGCTCATCTCAATCCATTATTATTAAGTATGGAGGGATATCACTCTCAGTTTTCAACTATGTGCATGTGCGTCAGTGAACGTGGACGTTATTTCCACAGAAATCCAGAGAGTGTGTTACACATCTCCAGCCTCCACTTCCTGCTGGCTGCTGCAGTTTTAAAGTATTGTGGGAACGTTGTGCGTCAGCAGAGATGAGCAGCGTCTCATTACAACTGGGTGATCTGTAAATCCACCCAAATCCTCAGAGCTATTGTTCTGGTCCAGAGAGCCGCAGGGATCGGCTCCCTGAACGCAGAACACTATAGCAGCCATTAGCAGTTATCTTCTGTCTGTGCAAATGCAAAGAAAACACAGAAGAATGTGGCTGAACTGCAGCAAAATATTTAATCATTGACCACAGACTGTGCAACACAGAATGAACAGCTGAAAACCCAAATGTGTTGGAGAAATCTGTAAATCCCACAAATTATTTTTCTTCTTTCAGATTTATGACAACCACTTGAATCACCAGATGAACCAGAGTAAGTGACACTAGCATTCCTTGTTAAGGTGGCAGGATCAGTTGGCACTCAGTGTACAAGTTGTGAATTACGCTAAGTTACTACCACACTAAATTTCAGTTCAAAATCTTACAAATTAAAATTACTTACGTGTATTAGGCCTGTCACAATAAATTTTGCTGGGCGATTAATTGTCTCTGAAATAATTGCGATAAATGATAATATTGTTTGAAATTTGACAATAATTTGTAATTACTGTATTGTCAAATTTAAGAATGTTGATTTGTTTTGTGTGTAGTGCCTTTTTCTGACCACTGGATGGCAGTATAAGACTGTTTGAACTAAAGGATGGATAGTGAGGGAGCGAGCAGCATGTACGAAAAATGGGAGGGAGTCCCCTTGATGTGACATGGGCCGTCTCTCTTAGGTTCTCAAAATGGCGGATGCTCGGTGTGGTTTGAGCTCTTTATCAGAGAGGTTTTTTTCCCCAGAGATCGGCCTGTTAGCTTAGCTTGTAGCTTAGCTTCTCAGCTTAGCTGCTTTTAACAAACCACAAATGTGATTTTGGACGGTTAAAACTGATTTTAAAAAGAAAAGGAGGAGTCAGTGAAGAGCACCAGAGTTGAGTCTTCTGTCATCCAGTGTCTTCAGTAGAAAGAGAGACATGAAGAAATAATAAAGCCAATAAATGAAAATGAGGTCAATCGTTTTCATTTATCATGTGATTAATTAATTTATTGTTTATCGCGACAGGCCTAACAGGCATTTTTGTGTTTGTTAAGGTTGACTTACGGTAATTGTTGTGGTCACCTTGACTCAGGTCGACTCAAAACTCAGTAGAAACACACCCAGCATTTACTTTGTGGGTTTTATTAAGATTTATCCAACGATTCATTAAATATTTTGCTAACAGGCAAACAGGGTTGAGTTCCTCCGTTATTGCCAACTGTTTAAACAACTATTTGTTAGTGTTCAGCGTATGTGTTGTGGATGACTATCAGCTACTACACCAGATTTTAACTCAGTATCTTTAAATACGAACAATTAATAGCCATTTTATATATTTGCTAAGTCTGATGAGCTATAGCAGACTTGTTGGATCAAGTCGACTCCAAAATGTAATCAGTTGTAGATGAATATGAAATAGTTTCTCTCTGAAAGTTTTATTAAAATTTGTTCTTCACAAGATATTTTGCTAACAGAAAGCCACACGAATGCAGGTAAAAACAGCACAACTGCTCGTCTTTCATGGCAGCTGGCAAAATAAAAAATACTAACTTACATAAGACACACAAAGACCAAAGTTTTGTGTTCTGGAAGAACAATCCAGAACACCATGGCCTCAGGCTGCAAATACAAGAAGGAGATCAAGAAGAACATCATTTACCACCACCACACCCCCATGTTGATTTTTAAAATACCAATGAGACACCACTACTAGACTAACTTTATAAAGCACTTTAAAAGCAACCACAGCAGAAACAAAGTGCTTCAGGTGTAAAATAAAAAGAATAAAAACAGTTCAAACAACAACAACTAAACAATAAAAGAGAACGAAAATAAAAGTTCAAGTTCAAGTCAAATCTATGGTCATTCTCATCACATGTGGTACATGGGGTGGAACAAAATTATGTACACAGGGTCAGTTACATCCAAAAATAGCAAAAATATCAAGTGTAAAAAGAAACGGTAAGGATCTAAGATATCAAATAACATATACACCAAGATATCAACCAAGATACAGGTAGTCCTCGACTTACGGCAACTCAGACTTAAGAATGGGTGTGCGGCACAGCGTTAGCATACATTTTACATGTATTTCCTCGACTTACGGCAAAATATCCGGACTTACGAACGGGTGCAGCGCCACGTGTAATGAGTTCCGACTTACAGCAAAATCGAGTTACGAACGGTTTGTAGGTACGGAACCCGTTCGTAAGTCGAGGACTACCTGTATACACTAAGGTATACGCCAAGATATCAACCAAGATATCAACCAAGATATACACTAAGCTATACACTACAATAAACGCTAAACGAACACCAAAAGGTACGCTAAAAGTTCTAAGGTATACGCCAAGATATATGCCAAGATATACTGTACACTAAGATATACACTACGATAAATGCCAAACGAACACCAAACAGTACGCAAAAAGATCTAAAAAGGTTTATGCTAAGATGCACGCCAAGACATGCACTAAGCTAAACACTACGATAAATGCTAAACGAACGTCAAACGCTACGCTAAAAGATCTAAGGTATACATACGCTAAACACTAATAATGTTAAACAATATGGCGTAACAACAGCAGCCCGAACATGAGTCTGTGGTGAGCAGATGGGTATGAATGAATCAATAAATACAGCAGCATGAGATAATCAGCAGCACAGATAAGTCATAAATAAGAGCAAGTGAAAGCCAAGGACTAAACCAGTGTCTTCAGAAGGATTTTTAAAGTGTGTCTGATTTCAAACAGAAGATGGGTCCATAGTCTTGGAGCAGCAGCACAGACAGTTCTGCTCCCTCTGAGCCTCCGTTTGGGCCTCGGCACTTCCAGGAGCAGCTGTTTATCTGACCTGAGGCTTCGGGCAGGAGAGCATGGGTGAAGAAGCTCAGAGGGGAAGAAAGGGCCAGACCATTTAAACCAACAAGCACGTGGAACAACGCGAGTTTGGTGACGCTGCAAGATGTTTCCTATAAGCCTCACCGAGATCAACAAACACAGAAAGGTCAAATAAAGAGCTATAAGCTCGTGCAGCCGTGTGTGTGTGTGTGTGTGTGTGTGTCTCTGATTGTGTGGAGAAGGAGGAGTGTTCGTGTTTGCTGTGGGAGGACTGGGACGGTCCGGGAAGGGAGAGGCAGACCTGTGGGTTAGTGTTGTTCTTCCATTTGATAATAAGGGCGTCGGCAGCGAACAAAGGCACAACTAACTGACAGCACAGAGGACAAAAGAGACATGTTACTGGAATTCAAAATGTGCAGGCTCGCTCGCACATGAAAAATATCCGCTCAACAAAAGAGAATACCTTTAAAAAGATACAGTAAGACATTCAATCTATTCTGCATGAATAAAGCTGCGGAGTCCCAGGTGTTTCTGACAGAAAACCACAGAACTCTCGTCCTAAGCAGCCAAAGGAAAACATGTAGACAAAGAACTCGTTAATTTATAATAAGTTTATTAAAATCAGATTTTTTTTTTTTTTTGCAGAATTTCCTGCTGTTTCATTTCAAGTTACAAAATGCAACATGAAAAATGATTATTCTTAATAAGTGCTGAATTAATTTGTTTTTATTGCCTTAGAATGAATAAATGAAATATCCTTCCACATAAAAGGATATTATATAAAAAAGAAACCTGCATGTATGGGGTTGGTGTCTGTTGCTACCAGCCAGTCAGCCTCGATACAAACCATGTAAGAGTTTGGTTCTCACAGCCGGCAATAAGTCGGACCCTGTTGTTGAATGAATAAATATCCTTTCATCACCTCAATTACTCAAATAAGCCACTCTGAGGACGCAAGAAGATTTTTAACCGGTCTTCACTTGCAAGGGCAGATACCGTAGGTCCCGAAAACAGGTTTTCACAGATGTACAAAGTTACACGCTTAGAGCCTCGTCAGTGAGTATCTGCACCTGACAGTGAGGCAGGAAGTGTTTTTTATAGTGCTTATTAGTCACTGGTGACCTTGGCCTGCCAGCTGTATATGCAGCATCATAGTGTAAACATTACTTTTACCTAAATCCCCTTGACACCCTTCAGGGTGGGAGGTGGACTCCGCCAGGGCTGCCTGTTGTCACTGATTCTGTTCTTCTGATTCTTTTATGGACAGAAGATCTTGGTGCAGCCAGTGGGCAGAAGTTCAGTTTGGTGGTCTCAGGATTCTGTCTCTGCTCTTTGCAGATGATGTGGTACCGTTGGCGTCATCGTGCCGTGATCTCAAACTCTCACTGGAGCGGTTCGCAGCCGAGTGTGAAGCGGTTCAAATCTGAGGCCATGGTCCTCAGTGAGAAAAGGGTGGCCTGCTCTCTCCGGGATGGGAGCGAAGTTCTGCCTTCAGTGGAGGAGTCAGGCATCTTGGGGTTTTGTTCACAAGTGAGGGAAGAATGGAATAGGTGGATGGATAGGTGCTGCATCTGAGCTGTAAGGCAAAACTCTGTTTACTGGATATTCCACGTTCCTACCCTCACCTACAATAAAAAAAACTCTGAGTAGAGACTAAAATACTTTGTAACAAGACACAGGGTGTCAAAATGAGTTTTCTCCACAGGATAGCTGGACTCTCCCTTAGAGACCGGGTGAGCAGTTCATTTTTCCAAGAGGATAGAGCCGCTGCACCTCCGTATCGACAGGAACCAGTTCAGGTGGTTCAGGAACCTGGTAAGGGTGCACCCTGGATGCCTCTCTAGGGAGGTTTTTCCAGGCATGTCCAACTGGGAGGAACACCTGGGAAAAACCCAGGACGCGCTGGTGAGACTATGTCTCTCAACAGACCCTGGAACATCTTCCACCCAGATATGATATTGTATTTAGAGAAGTTTTATGGTAAACATTTAAATACTAAAGCATCATACCTGCCAAAGTAATACCAACATCAATCTGGGTATCAACACAAATCTCCTTCAGACTTTTTTTTTGCCCCATTCATTCAACCTTTATTTATACAGCTTAATTACACTGATCCTCGGAGACTCATTTACAAGTGAGTCCTGTTTTAGACAGACAGACAAAAGCTGAGAAAAAAACAAAACATGAAGGGAGGTAAAAAAAATATATATCTCACGCTATGCACCTTGTACATATACAGCAAGATAATGTAGGTATTTTGCAGGGGGTGGGGGAGAGAGAAGGCTGACAAGGTGGGTGAGATTGTCTGAACACTACTAGAAGTTCCATAGTCCTGACAAAGATGGCACAGTGTCTATTCAGCCAGCTCACTCTGAAAAGGGTCCACAGATGTCCTCGGGGTGGGAGCTTCATGATTTACAAAACCTCCAGGAGCATTTGAGATAAGATGGCCTAAGCCGATTTCAATAAACAACTAATTGTTTATGGGACAGGTAGACTTTACAGATTTCACGTCTGCCTTCACAGATTCTGCTGTTACACTCGATGGTGAATCCAAACAGCCAGATTTTGTGGTCATTCCGCCGGTGCGTGCTTGTAGCTTTCTCCAAGTTCGGGTCGTTCATGCCAGCGAGTTCTAGGAGCTGCAAGCGGCCTGCGATTCGCAGAAATCGTGTCCAGCTTACGGTTCAGCTCGCAAAGCATCTGAGTTTGCGCGCTCGAAGCACAGTGCAAACCCTCGTATAAGGCAGGCAGCCTCATCATTGTCAAAACTGCTGCAGACTTCTTCTTACTTTGTTGATATCCCAGGTACCCGCCAATTCCAAAAAGCAGAAATCTTATCATAAATCTAATTATGTACATATCTTCTACGTCCTCAACAGACAACAGAGACACATCATCATCTATTCATCCCAGGAATCCACGATATATCCAGCTGTGTGTGTCCCTTCAGGGGATGCGGGTTCTCCTGTACCCTGTCATCTCATTGAGAAATGTTTATCAAATGTGTTGAGACCAGCCGACCAGATCCATAATAATTTACGATTCGAAAGATGTGTAAAGAGGAGACAGATTCACAGACAGAGCAAGAGAGGTAAGAAAGGGAAAGAGCGTCCGCCTTCGTCGAGCGCAAGCGGGGAAGTGCACTTGTGCAAGAAAGAGCAACCAGTCGGTAAATCATAATCAAAGATGAAAATAAATGAAGGGAATTCCAGCTACAGTAGGCATAAACAGGAAGTAAGAATAAATGCTGGTTTAACTTTTCACTGATGGAAAAAAAAAAAAACTGAACATTAACATGAGGCCAAAGGTAATTATCATTTCAACAGCCAACCAAAACAGTTGTGGACAGAGTTTCAGATGGTTTCTGTCTTCAACTTGACCAGTAATGAAGATGTCCGTACTTGTTCCACAAAGCTGGACCGACATTTAACTGTAAAAGTGAAATTTAGAAACACAGAATTTGGCTTTAAAAACAAAATGGACAAGTTTTAAATAGCAAAAGAGGCATGTGGATAAAGAGCCCAACTCTTACAGTTTGAATATCAATTGAATTTGCAGCAGGGGAAGAAACAAACGGATCAGAGCGTTATCACACACACAGCAGATGGAGGAGTGCGAGTGTGAGGGAGCATGGAAACATTGAGACGTTTCGAACATAAAGGAATGTATTCAGATACTTCTGAAAGTTGTCTGTACAAACAGCTGGGACGCCCATGTGTCGCACGGCATCAGTGTGTTAGAATAATCCTGACCAATGAGTCACAGCTAAAGGTTTTAAATACATTAGCACACATCTGATAAATAATCAGCGTACACACTGAAATACAATTTGTGTAATAGTTCCATAATAGTTAAAATCATTACATAAACTCAACATCCTTAAAAGATATTTCAGTCATTTTGAGATGGGAATATTTGACTAGTTGTAGATTTTTCAGCTGCCTCACGTTGGAGAAATGGAGTTTAAATCTGATATTTTCAAGCGTAAATAGCATCAACAGTAGGAACTAGCTGTAGCAAAGGAATTTCAAAATATTTCTGTCAAAACCAACATGTAGTGCTAAATACGGCTGTGTAAAAAGTTAAATAATAGCAAGAATACAAGAATGTGCTATTTATAAGACCAAGTTTGTTGTGGCTCCTCGGACTGATGAAGTCTTTTGGATGAAAGACAAAATGTTTCAAGACAAAGAAACCATCCAGAAGACTTGACTTAACTTTACTGGATTAAATAATAGTAATTTCATTAAAATGCTATGAAAAAAATTGACGTTAAGAGTCATTTTAAGATGGCACTGATCCCCTTTAGAATAAAGACAAGCTAAAGATGGCTAATTCAAGCAGACCCATTTTTAAAGGTGAATTCTGCCATTTAAAAAAACTCAAATCTTCAAAACTTCATAGTGATTTAAGCAAAAAATATTACTTAAAACTTTTTCATAGCTATCAACTTGTCAAACATGGTTGTTTCAGCAGAAAAACAATTTACTGAAGAGCCTCTAGGCTGCACAGGAAGTGCTACAGCTAGCTAGTGTCATGTTTAGTGCTTGTTGTAAATAAGTAAATAATTTCATTTAATCCTATATATTGTAAAATTCATGACAAAGGGGATGTTTATAGAATAATATTTGTATGATCCACGGAAAAATGTTTGAAGACTGGAGTTATTTTTGGATAATTTGACTCTGTTGACAGCTAATAATGGCTAGTCTGAGACAACCCACCTTTAAAGCCAAATTTTCCATTTTTAGTTTATCTGTAGTCCTCAAATGTTCCAATAACAGTACTTTCTAAAACTTTACAATACCATTAATTTTGCATTACACTGTCTTTTTTTTTTAGTAGAAATACTACAACGTTCTTCCCAAAGAGCTCCAAGGCTGCACCAAAAGTGCAGCTAACGCCATTAGCGCTCACAACTTCTTTAAAATTACTTTGAAATGAAAATCCCCGCCATGTAAATGTTTCTAGAATAGAATTAAAGTGCACTTCTCAAAATGAGGCTGTTCAAAAACGCCAACTTGAAATTAACGTTTTAGAACTTTTCTGAAGATCCGACTTCAAAACGGCTGAAATATGTTAATCATACCCATCTGCTCACAACAGACTCATGTTCAGGCTGCTGTTTAATACATCATATTATATTACAATATTATTGTTTAAGCATATATCTTAGATCTTTGTATACTGTTTTGTATATTTTTGCTATTTTGGGTGTAAATGGGACGCTGTGTACACAGTTTTGTTCCATCTCATGTACCACATGTGATGTGAATGACAATAGAGACTTGTAATCGCTTCAGGTTTTGAGGCAATTTCAAAGGTTTATTGTTCATTTCATCCCATTTTTAGTCAAGATAAATTAATTAAACTGTTGTTCTCTGAAGGATGATGAAAAGCACCATTTTTTTAATTTTTTTTTTAAACAGAGCAGCATTCAAAAGTACTCAGAAGAGAAGATGAAACAAAGTAAAAGAAGATGTGGGAGTAAATTAGACGTTTAAAATATGAAGTAAAACTTCTGTGTTTATTAAATCATTTTACTTGACAACAAGGAATTTGACTTTTATTCACTCGGTCTCTCACGGAGAGAAGTAAAAACAGAAGGGAAGCAAACCAACACACCAACAGCAATCTGATCTGAGTATCGACACAAATCTCATGTCCTCATTCTCAAATCAAACTTTTATTTTGAATTCATCTTTGGGACATCATGCAGTGACCTCCCCTGCTGTAGTTTGGTTCTAGAACCACTGAGGCCTCCGGCCGTGAAGGTAAGCATGACATTTTCACCCAAGTCCATTTCCAAAATATCCAATGAACCAGTTTTAATTGAATTAGATTGGATGAAGAGCTGATTAAACTTTGAAGTCAACCTCATCCAAGATATCATCACAGTTAGCGGACTTAAAAAAAAAATCTATATAACTCAGTTAAATTTACTGATATGGACCTAAAATTTAATGTGGCAGTAGCTGAGAGTAATCCCCAACACATATTATGACCACTAACAGATTTCGCATGATTATTTTATAGTATTTGGAGTGAACTCCGTCTGTCTGTTAGCAAAATATCTCCTGAACCAATGGTTGGATTTCACTGAAACTTCCAGGAATTAATCACTGCATGCATCTTTACAACTGATTGACATTTGGAGCATATGCCATCCAAGATGGCCGCCACAGCCAACTAATCTGCGTGGTTCTCACCTTGAAGCTGCTCAACTCTTGCTTGGTGAAGCCATTGCTGTGGATAATTTTCATCTGTTTGACCAAAGTGCTTTTCCCACTTTCTGCTGCACCTGTAGGAATGGACGTCATCATCACCTGGTCAGGTTCGATCAAGATGTTCCAGGACTCGTGATGAGGATGAAAAAGTTACTTCGAGGTAAGAGTCTCACCTAACAGGAGGATCTTCACCACATTCATCTCCTGCTTGGCGCATTCGCACAGGTCCCTGTCTATGTTGGAGCTGCGCATTCTGGCCGCCTTCTCCTCCTCCGTGTCTTCGGTTCCGAGGCACAGTCACATCCCGAGCAATCATCTCCTCCCAGGACCCGCTCACACAGGAAAACAGACCCAGAACCCAGAACCAGTCCACAGAAAACCGTCCTCAAAGCACGGACTTCAGGTCACCTGGTCGTCGTTCGCCAAACGCATCGCTCCCGGAGCTTTTCTCCGCCTCTCTGGCAGGAAAAAGTCCTGACCTCAAGGCTCGTTTCCCTCCGAAAAAAACAGCTCAGTTATTCCCAAATCTGCTGCCTCCCTCTGCAGCCCAGATGGAAAAAAACCTTTTTTAACTTCCCTGGGAAGTGACGTGATGCTGTCCGCTCCGCGCGCGCTTCACCTGAACCAGCTGCGCGTCTTAAAGGTGAATCATCGCCATCAGCTAATCTGAAGATTAATAATAATCATAACGCACAGCACGTTCACATTAATGTTTTCCACATTAGGTCAAAACTTCTTCAAGAAACTTTGCAAAGTGCCAGCTGCTGGTACGCACTCCATGTAAACAAAGCACGTTTATCTGCACGTGCTTCAGTGAAGGAAACTGTGCAGAAGTCTCTTCATAACTTTAATCATCTTGATGTTGCAACAGTCTCTTTAATCTGAGAAAAGAGCGCTGACATTTTAATGTCGAAATGTCAAAAAGCTAATAGTTGCTGTCTGGGGCTCATTATGGTTGCCGTGGTAACAACACAAATATGTCTGTCGCTCCCTGGTTGCAAAGTTTTTGAGAGACAGACTGAAAAGTAAGCCTCAAACAGCCGCTGCGTGAAAACTGCAAGTTGGATTTGACAACGTGAGCGGCAGAAGTTATAATAAATGTGATTTTTTTTTTTTTTACATATGTAGGAGATATGATGGTTTTGTAGAGAACTTTGTTAAACTAAAACATATTTAAAGTCTAGAACAGGGGTCTGCAACCTTTACAATCAAAAGAGCCATTTCTGCCCCTTCGTTCACTAAATTAAACACGTCCAGAGCCACAAAACCTGCTACAGCTGTGATTCTCAACTGGTGGCCCGCGGACCACTTTACGTTTGTTGGAGGGTGCTTTTCTGGTCAGCAGGGGTGACATTATCTACCGGTAATTATTTTTAACATTTGTTGATATTTTTTACATTTCAAGACAAAACACGATTATTGTAAAGACAAAAAAAAAAATAAAAAATACAACAAAGTTAAGTCAAGTCCTCTGGACGGTCTCTTTTTTTGTTGAAACGTTTCATCCTTCATCCAAAGGACTTCATCAGGAGCCACAACAAACTCAGTCCCATAAGTGGCTTACTCACTGGGCCAACCAGTTTGATGGTGATAAGATGGTTTCTGGAGCCCACCCTTTCCCCCGTCGACTGCGTTTGGCTGCCTCAAGTCAAGAAACCGTCCAGAGGACCTGACTTAACTTTGTTTAAAAATAATAGTTTTGTCAAAACAAACAAATAAATAAATAAAACAATGAACTACACAGATCTGTGATTTTTTTTTGTTTGTGGAAAAATTAAGTATCCTATTTTAAAGAAATAAAGCATATAGTTAAAGTGAAAATGTTTTGTTCCTTGTATTAGTTCATTCACATATTTGCAGAGGAAATGACAAGAAAACTACTAAAATAAAACTATCCCTTTTTGTTGTGATAAGAACCAATAAAATTCAGTTTTAACTTGGTTTTGGTCTAAGCTTGAAAGAGCCACATGTGGCTCCAGAGCCGCAGGTTGCAGACCCTTGGTCTAGAAGCTTGCGTGTGCACTCCGCATGGGGGATTTGAAAGAAAACCACAAATGAGAGACAGGACAAACGAAGACAAAGATTACTTATGTACCTGTATAATGTGTGCACCAAAGAGGAGAGGGAGTGAAAAAGGTGAGCAAGTTTTCAAATGGTTAAAAAGCTAGAGTGACACTATCAACTGAACAGTGTGTAGAACAGTGTTCAAATCAGAAAATTTAAAATGTGAGTGTATAAAATACAGATTTTTAAAGTCCGACTTTCTACGAGCTGTTTAAGCTTTGACTGTTTCAGCTGTGAAAAGCCTCAGAGCTCCATGACAGTGTTTTTGTGTCGTTTTCTGCTAATAATGATTTATTGGCACTTTTCTCAACCAAACCTCATGTTTAGTTGTATAATTTTATTGCTGCACTAAAGACTGAACTTTTTAAAACCTAAAAAGGGTGCTATATTTAGGCAACATAAAACCACCTCTAACAGCAAGAACTGGATCTGTCACTTGTCGGTGTCCCTCATCGCTGCAGAGGAATGTTGGCTCGCTCTTTTTAACCGCTTCTCTTCGGTTCGTTGAGATTTGTGGGTTAGTTTGAGCCCAGTTGTTTTTGACAGGTTTGAGATCTGAACTTAAGATTGACCAAATGGAAACATCTTGGTTTGCCTTTTCAGCTGTCCCGTCATAAATCCTCCACCGTAATCAGGTTTATTGTCCTTGTAAACGGCCCAGCTGGGGACACGTTTCGGCTGTTGGCCAAATGGCCTCACGTTATTTCAAAGCATGGGGTCCTTGTGGACCACAGAAGAGCTCGTTCTCAGCTGAAGGACTGCAGGTGTCTGGGTCCTCTGGCTAGAAAACAAGCCCGGACCATCATCCTTCCACCGCCGTGCTCGACAGTTGGTGTGATGTAATTTTGCTGGTCTTGTCTTTCCAAAGGACGTTGTTCCTGAAGTTCTGTGGTGCGTTCAAATGCCAGTGTTTCAGCTGGAAACCACCGGACACTAGTGATTCAACGTTCTCGTGATTCAGTTGAGAACGTTGAAGTTTTACATGCTAAGTGAGGCCTGCACTCCGATCTAAGATATTTTTATTCTGAGGGTTAATGAGACGGCCCCTCCTGAAGATAAACTGCCTTGAATGTTTTCATTGTTTATAACATTTCTCATTACAGAAATATTTTTTAACCTCTGCCCAGATTGATTGGATGTTTTTATTTATTTATTGGTAATGTATTAAGGGCGACACAGTGGCTCAGTTGGTAGAGCTGTTGCCTCTCAGCAAGAAGGTTGCTGGATCAAATCCCGGACGGGGGCCATTCTGGGAGGAGTTTACAGTACTTCTATCTGTGCACGTGTGGGTTTTCTTCAGGTACTCAGATTTCCTCCCGCAGACCAAAAACATGCATGTTAGACTGATTGACGCCTCTAAATTGCCCCTAGGTGTGACCAAGAGTGGTTGTATATGTCTCTATGTGTCCCTGTGATGGACATGTGACCTGTCCAGGGGTGTCACACAGCTCCAATTATTATTTGTTTTCTAATTTTGACACAAATTAAGTGATTAATCAAATTTATCAAAATGTGGTTTAGATGTTGAGTTTTAGTTGCCGCTTGAGAGGTTCGACTAAAAAGAAGCTTTAACGGTTCAGACATTTCAGCTGATTTCCTCTCTTGGCTTCACTTGTTTGAGCGGCTGTGGCCTAATTTTTCTGCCTCGGTGAACCGTGACTATGTGCTGGTCAAACAGCTGAACCTGCAGGAAAACACAACCGTTTCAACAGATCACCGTTTAATTCACAAAGTGGAATTTACTCACAGAGTTACTTCAATGCTGAGAACATTCTCCACATCTATAAACTCTTTTGTAAAATTTCAGTCCACCACTTTTATCTTAATTTAACCTTAAAGCGTAAAACAATAAAACAACAATTAGACGTAGGAGTTTGACAGATTAATGTCCTTGGATTGTCTTGAGAAACAGAGTTTAAGAACCGGAGACACGTTTGTTTCTTGTTGAACAAATTTCTTTGAAAATAAACTCAATAAAGAAGGATTTAATTTTTTTACACAGACTGTTTCCTCTGAGGCGGAAACAGTTAATAGTCCTTAAATTAGTTTATAGCTTCAGGAATGAGGCACTATGTTCTTTAAAACACACACACACACACGCACACACACACACACACACACACACACACGGTGCAAACTGGTCGCTAAACTCCACCGATTTCTTCACAAATGATTTAACAACGTTATGTTTTTCTTTGGAGGAAGGGAAAAACTGACATGTAGAAATGAAATGTGTTTACAACAAGTACATTCAACTTTACCGATGACAAGTTTTCAGACTGATCGTTAAAAATGGTTTAAAATCAAACACGCTAACCGACACAGATAGAAACACTATGTCAATAAGTTATGAAAAGTTAAAAAATTAACCTCTACATGTAGTGTGAGACTAAAACAACACAAGGGTCAGTATGGAGCTCTCGGTGAGGGACAAACCTCGTAGATAAAACAAGGTCTGAAGCCGGTTTGAACCCACTGGACGGGTCCAGGTCTGGCTGAGGACAATGTGGACTCTCCGTCTGGCTCTGCAGGGTCCTTGTTTTTAAAGCTGGGCGTACCTGATGGAGTAAAACAGACTTAAAACCATCAGAGTTCATGAGTGGACAGGCTGAGCTGCAGCTTCATCCTGCTGCTCCTTCTCTCTCCTCTTCATCGCTTCGATCGCCGCCATCTCCTTGGCCTCCTTTTTCTGGTTCCTGGCTTCGAACTGCAGCCTGGGAACAAAATAAAGACGTGAAGAAACGCAGACATGATCAGTACACAGAGTTTAAGGCGGATCGAACCCTCACCTGTTTGCGATGATCCTCTGGACGATGTCGTCAGTGGTGAGATTATTTCCACTGTCCACACTCCTGAAGATCCCCCTCTTCTTAGGTTCCTGAGGGAAAACACCACTTGTTACAAACAACTGAACCGGCCGGCTCCTGTATGAACCATGAAGTTGAACACTGACGTTAAAGATTTAAAAGGCAGAAGGAGGAGGTCACTAAAATATGACCCCACAGTGCCACCTGGAGATCAGACCTGGTAATGACGTCAGTCCAGGGTGAAGCAAATAAATTATTCCTCTAAAATATAAAAGCAGCAGGTATGTCATCGTATGCTCATTCTATATTTTTTGTGCAAAATTACCCTTCAAATATGATTATGAATTATTTGATTTGCTTTGAATAGTCATCCCGTCCCATCTGATCGTGCTCCCTCAGTCCTCTCCTCCCCGTCCACCTACCGGCTGCCGCTCCGAACATAAGACCAGTTTGTGGCTCCTCAGTGTTTTCATCATTTACTCTGCAGAGCTAATTAACACAGCACAACCAGAGCCAGCACAAACTGTGTAAAAGCAGAGAAAGCAGTCTTAATAAGAGCCAGTCTCAGCTTCTGGTTTATGCTTCAAGACCGTTGCCTTTTTCATGTTTTAGCTTAATAAATAATTGTGTCCAAACAGTTGAGACTTGAATTAAACGTTTCTTAATTAAAGCCCTGCAGCTGAAAACCCCTCAAATGAAAGGTTTGATTACAGAGACATGTACTGCTCTAATTCTTCTTTATACAGTATTCCTTTGTTTCCATCAGGATCACCGTAGAGTAGTGACGCACGCATCCTGACAGTAAAGCTGAGCTCGTCTGTGACCATAGTTTCCGCTTCATAATCCTTTCAAAATAAAATACGATGGCAGAAAGATGCTGGGACGTTCAAAGCTGTTTTTGTTTTCCGTTTTTCAGAAGGTGTTGTACAGTCTCGCTAATTCAAAGTTCGACTTTGGCGGACTCGCTCTTTCCCAGTTTTTCAAAGTAAAAGTGGACATGACACACAATTGGCTGATTGATGGATGAGCCACACAAGCGGCATGGATTGTTTATTTAAAATAAATTATTTTAAATGATTTAGCACCTGCTGCGCCTTTGTGCAGCCCACAGGTGCAGGGAGAAGCTCCCTCTGCAGCCTGTCATGATCTCCTCTCTCTGCCACGCCCACATTTCTCCTTTGTGAAGGGTTAACCCTTTGCTGTCCAGCTGCACCAATCGAGTTTTGTCTTCCAGCTTAAAATTCAAAGTCTGTCACATCGTAAAATTGTCATAATCATGAAATATAAAAGTGTTAAAAGTTATTTTTAATTATTTTAGAACTTTTATGTTCAGTTGTTCCAGTGTCATTGACCAAGAAGTGCATTTCTGCTCCGTGCTGCTGCTCCGTGAAATGGATTGTTTATTTAATCTATTACATTATTTAAATTGAAATTGTTTATTTAGACAGAAGGAAAGAGACTGGGAGTGAAACTGCATCCTTACTTCACGGTTTTCACTT
The DNA here is from genome assembly GCA_031762435.1 of Hypsolebias longignatus. NCBI lineage: Eukaryota > Metazoa > Chordata > Actinopteri > Cyprinodontiformes > Rivulidae > Hypsolebias > Hypsolebias longignatus. The sequence goes on from JARVGV010000474.1 coordinate 9,856,283, forward strand.
ATCGTGGGGGGCGTGGTCCCTAAAGCACGTGATAAACGAGGGACTGTATTGTAAAAAGCTCCCTGACTGTAAAAATATTGTTAGGAAACATATTGGCATGTTGTTGTAAATAAAATGAAATAAAATAAGACCGTTGTGACTCACAGCATAGGGGTCTGACCCATCCTTGTCTGGAAACACTTCCGTCTTGCCGTGGCACACCAAATCCACCTGAACAGGAAAACATGGCTGGTTAAACCAACCATCCCTCAAGTAGAAAAACACCAGTTTATTATTATTCCACAGTTTCTGATCGTTTAGATTTGACTTTCAATCTTGTTATCTTTGCTAACATTCATTTTTCAGTTAATGAATTGGTTAGCTGGTGAACACTAAAAACAGCAAATTGACACTGCAAGACACTCTCCTAATTTATCTGAGGAATCAAGAATGCAACTAGAAATAAACCTACGGTATGTTTAGGTCAAAATTTGTTTCACTAAAATGTTGTTTCTCTTTCTTCACTGAGGTTGCATCACAGTTTTACACTTAAACACTTCAAAAGCATCATCTGGAAGTCACACTTCATATACCAGTAAATGCTTATGTCCTTTAAAGTTTATACTGTAAACAAATGCAACTACCAACCAGTCACTTCAGGAGTTGCATGAGTAGGATTTATGTTAGGGTAAAGGAAAAAACACGTCAACGAGGCTTTCTAAGCTATAGCTGAAGTCCTGCTCAAAAACATACATACATGTATAAAAAATGATAAATGGTCAACTACAAAAAGGTTTAAAGTTGGATATCTGTCATTATAAAATAATTTAAAGAAGGTTAACAATCTGACTGAGTACAGTATACTGTATTTTTAAAGTTCAGGTAATAATTTACGACGGTTCTTGTCACGACTCCAGTGAACGCTGAAGTATTTCTAACTAAACTACGAGTGACTTAAAACACATTGAAGGAAACTCACCTTAAAATGATCCAGCAGGTCTTTGCCCACTGTGTACGGTGCACCAATCACCACCTCTGACACATACTGCAGGCACACAGAACAATAAAAATAAAATCTATTTGAAAGTGTGAAACCTTCGACAGCAGAACAGACTCCTGCTTGACAGAATTTAACCACAAAGCTTAGTTCCTAACGTGTTTTTAGCTTCAGTACCTCGTCATCCGGTGCTGAAAGCATCACTTTCCAGGCTTTACAGTAAGACTGCATAACGTTCTCATAACTCACTAACACAGCGCAGATGGGTAACAAAGATTTATTGTTCTTGGCCGACAGCAAGAATGAAGAGCGCAGAGCCAAGCTGAGCCTGCAGCGGGCAGAAACGTGTCCCCCTCTGTGCTGGACGGCCAACAATAAACAATGTGTGTGAGCTCACCCGACAGGCAAGAACACTCAGAGTCCTCTCATGGATGTTCATGATCGGGTAGTTCTTCCCTTTGTAGCGATTCACTTCCTGAAAACAGTAAAAAAACAATACAATTGTGAGCGCTTTACAGCTCCGTTAATTAGACGTTAAGTTTTAAACTGCTGAGTGAATGTGACAGAGACTCTGAACAGTCAAAACAACAATTTCTGCTGTCTAATAGTAATGTAAGGCTAATCTTAGCCAAGCTAGCTCCTTTCACAGCAGGAAGAGCTGAATCTGTTCTTTTTGGTTGGATGAGATTAAAAGTTTGTGTGTATACCTGGTCAAAGTGCAGGCCCACGATGACGTAAGCCCTCTCTGCTTGCTTATAAACCATTTCCAAGAAGTCGACATGACCAATGTCTGCAGAAAATAGTCAAGGCAGCAACAACAACATCACATTCAGCATTTTTTTTTTAATTTTTTTTTTTTTTTTTTAACTCGGGCTTCCTCACAGGAAAAAAAAATAAAAAAGGATGCGGAAAAGATCAAATGCTCCGGCCACATAGATGATGGTGTCTCCGGGCTGCGGCTCCTTTCCTGAGGCGAACTGAATGATCTTCTGAGATGTTTGCAGGAACTGAGAAACCCCCGTCCAAGGACTGTGAACTGTAGCACCCTTAGAGACAAAACAACAAACTGAACAAAGATCTACAAGTGTTCAGAGGAAGGATGCAGCATAAACATTATCATTACCTTTCCAAAGTTGTCTGTGTGCTGCTGGTAATCAGTGTTATCCTGCAAAAACAAAAACATGAACAGCAAGAAAAAACAACAACAACACAATAAAGACAGGGATATAATCTCACCAAGTTGCTGTGATGAGCTTTGGTCATGAGCAACATGCGTCCCACCAGGTCAGTGGTCGAGACACCCTGCGTGCGTTTACACTCCCGGTAACGACTCGCCCGCTTCACCTCTGCATACGTGTCTTTGCCGTCTACTGTCAGCGTGATGTCATCTGGTAAACGCAAATAATATCAACCACATATGATCAAAAACAAAAAGGACACAATAAGCTGAACTCCTGGACAAGAAAGTCATGAAACGTGATTGAAAAATCAGAGTGAAACCGGCTCACCTCCGTGCACGCAGAAATCACAGCTGTATTTGTCCAGAGTCTCCAGCGTCGTCACGTACGGAGCTCCTTCTACAATCTCATCCACCCACTTGATTGCACGCACCATCTTGTACCGTTCTTCCTGAGTAAAGACTGGGGGGCCCTTGTGTTTGGAGATCTCCGCTTTGAAAAGAGATTTGGACGTTAGTTGTTTACTTTCACTAAAACTTTATTACCGGTAGAACGTTTTACAAAATGATTCTTATTTTGCTGTCATGTGATATGGAAGACCCTAAATGTAAAGTAGCTGCAGTTCGACCTGTTAAGAACTACTGCAGCTCATGTGAAGCTTTATTATTTCACGTCTTTTTCTCTTTTTTTATTTATTTTTGCTGGACCTTGAAAAATATGTCAGTAATAAACACAGTGCTAGTTAGTGTTTTTATGGTGTTTCCAATATAATGTTAGCATCTGTTAAGTGTTGGTCGGCAGCCTGTGAATAAGTTGTGTACTCTTTATTATGCACAAAAATATGCAGATCTGTAATTATTTATGTGATAGTCATTTAAGTTTTAAGATGAATGCATATATATTTTATAATTACTGTATATGACAACTATAAGGTGACTTTTGATTTCCATTCTTAGTTTGTTCCGAAGTTGTTGTTGTTTTTTGCTTTTTTGGTGTGTAGCTGCCGTAACCAAAGCGTACATTCTTAACAAACTTTAACAAACTACTCAGCTGTGCAATAATAGAAGTATTCAGTCACATTTGCATCACACGTCAACATTACCATCTGTATGCACGCCTACAATCAGGTAATCTCCCAGAGCTTTGGCCTGTCGCAGTTGGTTGGAATGGCCGTAGTGCACCATGTCGTAGCTGTGTGCAGAAAACAATTAAAATACAACAATAGCTGCTGTCAGTGTCTGAAAATACTAGTCGGGTCAAAAGAGATGAAAAATTCACAATGCAGAATAAATCTGGAACAACAGGTGCGCTGCAACCACATGGTGGATTGTGGTCGAAATCTAGACCCAGAAGAAATCCTATCTGGGCCCAGACTGATCAGTAAATATTTTAAGTGGCACAGCTTTTTCAGCCTATTTTAATATTTTCCATAGATTGAAACAGTTCTTTTGTTTTGTTTGGTTTTACCACTGTTTCTCTTTGTGTTACTCTATATTTTCTGGTCTAGAACTTTGCTTAAGAAATATTTTTTTGAGTGGACCTTGCTGAATTTTAATTGGAAGCCACTGCTCTACAGGTTCACATCAAATACTGCATTATAACAATAATAAGGGTTAATGGTCAGTTTTGTATTTTTATTTGTATTGTAGAGCCCATGGTATGTACTGGTAGCTTCTCAAAAATGTAGTGGACTGTAATGCTTGAGTTAAAGATCAATAGGGGAAAGGTGGTGGCCACTGAGACGATCAACAATGTGTCCATGTTTATTTGCTCTTTGCCATTTGGTTACGCAATCGATCAATATTCTGCAAGATTATTTAGCAGCATTGAACTACAATTTTAATAGTAAAATTAAATATGAGATCACAGCTTCTACTGGGCAGCATGGTGTCTCAGTTGTTAGAGTCGCTGCCTCTCACCGAGCAGGTTACCCCAGTTCAAATCCTGGCCCGGAGAGTTTGCATGTTCACTCTGTGCATGCGTGGGTTTCCTCCAGGTGCTCCGGTTTCCTTCCACATACCAAAACATGCATGTTAGGCTGATTGGTAACTTTGCATTGCCCCTAGGTGTGAGTGAGAGAGTGAATGGTTGTTTTTCTCGTTTGTCTCTATGTGTCCCTGTGATGGACTGGAGACCTGTCTAAGGCGTCCCCCGCCTCCCACACAGTGATGGCTGGAAATGGGCACCAGTGACCCCCGCAAACCGAAAAGGAAGAAGCAGGTAAAGATGATGGATGGATGGATGGATGGATGGATGGATGGATGGATGGATGGACAACTTTTACTACTAGGTATTTACTGAAAGTTTGGTAGAGCCCCAAATTCACAAATAAAGCTGAAGTTTGACAATTATTGGTGGTTTAGTCATAATGATGCAGAGAAACCTGCTCAAAGTCAGAAAGTTTACTGAATGACAAACAGAATCTTTTTTTTTTTTTAAACCTAACTCTAAAATAATGATATGCCATAAAAATACAATAAACAAAAAACACTACTGGTAACAGATGGGAAAACTTGACACGAAGGGTTAATAAAGGCGCTATTAACACATGACATCAAAAACATTAGCTTTGTTTAAATCCATGATAAGGACAGATTTGATGTTTATAGACAGGTGTAGCTCTTAATCTCACACATGTAGCTCCTGTTAATAACTGCTAAGTAGCAAGCTAGCGTTAGCATGCTAACAAGTCAAGTGTTCTTGCTGAGCTAACACGAGGACAGCGTTCAGGTAAACACGTTGAAATACTTAAAACAAGTGCAAACATAAGTAGACGGACACGCGGACTCACCAGCCGTCACACCACAACCGCACCACCCGCTTCCTCTTCTCCGGGCTACACATGATCGAGACCACGGTCTTACCGGACCCGGCTTCTTCACTCCGGTGACTGGCTGCGTGGTGACCGTTTTTGATCATTCAGACGACCGACCAGAGAAAGTTGAAAAGAATTTTAAGAGTTAAAATCAGATTTTAGGATAATGAAAATAACTACAGATGGTTCTACAGAGCCTGACTCCGACAGGACTGAACTGGCCAACGCCTCCAACGACGTCACATCGAACGAATGTTCTCCGTATGACGTACGTTGCATAATCCTCTAGTAACACGATCGCTATAAACCATTGATTCGTTCCTTTTTATTTAGCCGGGGTATGACTCGGCTATTGCCCGCTGAAATAGAGTACAAGCTCCGCCTACCCAGCCACTACTTTGTCAGCCGACTAAAAATAGTACATAGCCACACTGAAGCAGCTCTAAACTTAACTTTTCTTGTTGTATGAACATGTAAGTACATTTGTTGTGCATTTAATAGGTGCATCTAAATAAATTAATAAAAAATAGTTGTGAAAGCTTACTTTAAAATATTGAATGACCTTACTTAAAGTTTGTTGGCTATTCAAGCTGCATTCAGAGAAGCCTGTCATTCTGCAGAACAAGTACTGTACTTTTACTTGGAGGTATGTTTTGCCTTGGAGTACATTTACTCAAAGAGAATCTAATTCAGCAATATGAGGTTTTTACACTTTAGTTTCCATTAAACAGTTGAGCACTTGACCCCTCAGTCGTATCCACCTTCAGGCCTGTCTCCAGACTCCCATTTGTTTCTAAACCTCTGAAAAAAATAAAAAAATAAAATTAAAAAAAAAATACAGTAGTTGAGTCCTAGTTGAAGTGCTTCCTGGAGGATCACACTATCCTTGAGTTATTCCAGTCTGGCTTCAAACCTCTCCACAGCACTGAAACTGCCCTACTGAAGGTTTTTAATGAC